>CM032642.1:1847765-2447765 GCA_019097785.1 Fraxinus excelsior
TAGGAAATGGAATATGAAGGGGATGGATTCTGGAGAGTAGAAAAAAGGGTACTATCTTTTCACATTATATCGAAAACTCCTTATAATAGAAAGAGCGAAAGGATTGTGATAAAAAAAACATCTATTAATAAGTAAATCAATATTCATCAGAATTCTCATTCATATTTTAAGCTGGCTTGGACTTTGACTTTACATTTTTCAATGTCAACACATAGAAAGAAACAGTTTGATGAGTCTTTTTATGAAAAGATAACACAAACACTTGAAGAGTCTTTTAAGATCAATTATTTCATATATATAGTAGATCAAGCTCTATCATTACTTCAGAATAGTTTGAGCAATTTAAAAAATATGATGACATTTCTGAATTTTTATTTGATTTGAAAAGATTTAAATCTATTGATGATGATAGTTTGAAGTATTCATGCATTAAAATTGAAAATTATTTGACGCACAATATGATTTCTGATATTGATGTGGTAGAATTATTTTCTGAGTTGAAAGTTTTAAGGGAAGCAATACCTACAAAAATAATTGGAGCAAGTGATGTATTAGATTACATTAATAGAATGAACTACAATTTTGCAAATGCTTGGATTGCTTAGAGTATTAGTGACTATACTTGTCACAGTTGTCTCTGCTGAAAGAAGTTTTTCAAAGTTGAAGTTGATTAAGTCTTAAATTCGATCAACCATGTCACACGAGCGATTGAATAGATTAGTTATGATTTCTATTGAAAAAAATATGTTTAGAAAAACTTGATTTTAGTAGTTTGATTACTGATTGTACATCTCAAAATGTAAGAATGTTAAATCTTATGCTAGCCTAATCTCTCGGGCTGTTAGAGAAGTTTTAATTTGATGCTCTATCTTTTAAATTATATAAAGTCTTCTTTTTTATATAAAAATGTTAATTATTTAAATTTTGTTACACTTGTGAAAAAATGATTATGTTAAATGACCTGATAATAATTAGTTGTTTAGGGCATCTAAATTCTTAAGATCAATCTTGTTATAGTGAGGCAAGTACGATAACGCTATAGGATAAAGGTATGCATACGTATGATCTATGGAGCCTATAATCAATCATTCATTTGTTTAAGACTACATGTCATCGTCTAATACCCAATGAGGGACTGATCGATAAAAAATGATGATCATCTGTTCTTAGAAAGATTAACTTAGCCATTTCCCTCCATTAATCGTGACTCCCACCGCAATTTACGGTAACCTTAGAACACTTGTCTCACATGATCATTAATGTTTCTTGTTATGTCATGTTGCCAAGATTTATATATATAGATAATGATGACAAAAAAAAAAATCCGTTCAACCCAATCCCTAGCCCCACCTCGAATGGGGCAAGGATTAACTGTCTAATTAGGTAAACGGGACGGGGACGGAGAGGGTTATTGCTCCAAAGCGGTATGGGGAAACATAGTTCCTGCCCCATTTAAAATTAATTTCAAATTTAAATTTTTCTAAATCATAGTTACATTTAAAATTAGTTCCGTTAATGATTCTGTAACCCCACGACGAATGGGGTGGGGTGGGAAGGGGATGGAACGAGACGAGGCAGTGTCATTGCCTCGAAGTGGGATCAAGAAATATAGTATCCGCTTCATTTAAAGTTAATTTCAGATTTTAGTTTTTTATCAAACAAAAATAAGAGATTTGTCATCATTTTTTAAAGAGAGTGTGAATTGTTCTTAATAAATCGGCAAAAAAAATTAATATTTACTAACTAAAGTCATAAAAATATAAAAGCAAAAAAAAAAAAAAAGGACGATAAATGAGGCGGGAGACCTGCCCTGCCCTGCCCCAACCCACCTCGTCCCGTTTTAATCGAGTATGTGGACGGGGAACATGACAAAATACTTGACTGGACGAGATGGGAATGATCGACTATTTCTCATACACGTCCCATTGTCATCCCTATATATATAGTGCAAATTGGTTGATCGAGTTGCGTACAAAATCGACCAACATTATCTTATTTTAGTCACGACCTAATTTTTGCAAATTTTACAATATTGTGATATTTCCCCAAATATAATCTTGAATATTGGCCGGTACCAATTTCCCTTCTACCAAATCGTTCTTGAGCCCAGTGGGCTGAAATGTGGGCCTCCATTAAGAAATTAATCATTGTTGGACCACAATTTTCAGCATGAACTATGGTGAAATCAGCCGGAGCCTTTATGATTCTGTAAGAAGCTTCAATTGAATATTAACTTATGGAAGGAATCAGATAAATGATTTTTTTTTTTTTTTAAAGATGAAAATGAAATTGTATTTGAATGTTGGGAGAATAAAAATGGCACTTAAAGAATAGTATTTTAATAATATCACATTTTAATTGCATAAAGAATCCCAAAATTGTACTCATTATAACACTTATCTTCGACGTTTCATTAGTTAGCACATCCATCCAAAAAAAATTGTTAAGATAGAGTAAAAGACTCATTTGCCACTTGTATTTGAAAATTAAATAAAAATGACAAATATAAAATTGCAACTAAATATTTATTCCTTATTTTCAAGTAAGCTAACAAAGTTTTTGGACGGAAAACGTCATTAGGGAAAAGATGTTCTAATTACTGAAATGTTAGAGATAAGAATGCGATGAAAAAAGTTGAAGATATAAATGTGATAAAAAATAATCATTAATGAAATCTAAATATATTTAGCGTATATATAATAGATGCTAATGTTAAACTTATGGGCCCATTGGTACCGATTAAAATCCAATTAAAATTGAAAATATGATCGTTATTGGGTCCCACTTATCTAATAAAAGTCAACAATGACGACTAATTTTTCAATTTTAATCCGATTTTAATCTCTCCTAAACGGGCTCTATGTAAAGATTTTATGTAACATTGAGGTATTTTCTTAATTCTTTATCATTTTTTTTTTTTTAATAAAAAGACTCTTTCCATTGCCATAGAAAATATTATCAAGAAATTAACAACCCATTTTCTTAAACTTTTGTTTCTTTTTCAGCACTAACTTACTCAAGAAATCATAATGCTTTTGCTTTAGTGTGTGACCTTTTTCTCAGGTGGTTATATAATTATGACAAATAAAGGTTTCAAATAATTTGTTATTTTATGAAGAAGTAAAAAAGAAGGTTCAACAAAAACGACAAAGTAAAAGAAATGGTTGGACATTGTTCCCTCAAAGTGAAACCTTATGTTTTAACTTGACATCGACCTTTCCAAGGTAAAGAGCTGCACTTGAATACAATGTGAAGCTATCATGTTTCAAGTCAAAATTTCTTTTTTTGTCTTTTGTAATGAGTTTTACGGAATATTACATCGCTCGTCTTTAACTTATTGCTCGATAACAAGTTGGTATTCGACTTTTAAAAAGAAGTAAATTGATTTAGAATACTTTATTATAATCATGCAATCAATATTAATCATAAATCATTAAAACTTTTTTTTTTAGACTTATCATCTGAGCCTCGTGATTATATACTTCACTACAAACTTCCACGTTAGACTGCAAAATGACAAAATCAAGTTAGTCGTTCGATGATCACACGATGATTTAATAGAATTTTGGGCAGTTTCAATCACTTGACGCCGTGAATCTATATTGAAATGTTGGAGATCATTTTTAAGTTTTTAAAGATTGAAGATTAACTTACTCCGGGGCAATTCGCTCGGGACCAATGATTAAAATTTTGATCTAACTTCGTTTCTTTTGCCACTTTCTATTCATATACTTGTTTCATTTAGTAAAACATTGCAAATTTTGATAGGTTCACAACATATGCATCCCATAACGCGTTATAACATAGAATATTACTTATGATTCGCGCATAGAACTTAAAATTTAAATTAAAAATGATTTGAATTTCGAACATTTCAAAGCATGTTTTGTATGCAATAAACAGTAATGTGAAGCATTGCACAATTTTAACTTTTTTTTTTTCCTTTTAATTATATTTAATATTATTTAATGCATCATGAAAAACATGCAATTAGATCCTTCATAAGTTTTTGTCTATCCCAAGTGTATTTAATAGTGAACAAGTGGGTACTCCAAATTAATGTGCTTATTATCTTTGCCCAACCAATATTGAGACATGATGTCCCTTATATCATTCGCTCACCATTCCTATATGAGACACTAATAAAATAATTCGTATATTGAGACACTAAGGAATAAATTGTATGAAGTATATTTATTGGGTGGTCCAAGATCGTTAAAAAATAAATTCCACATTGAATAAATATAGAAATATTAATAAAGTTCGAGCTACTATTTTTAATAAAATTGATATTTTAAAATAGAATCTCAAATCTTACTACGGTATCAGAATCCATTAAATTTTAAATAACAATTCGATCTGACTAAGTGGGCGTTTGTTCATGATTAAAATTAGTTTTTTAGCAGATTGTGATAGAAATTTTTGAAATATACAGTTGAAAAACTGTGAGACCGATAAAAGATGTGGTTAATATTAATTATTAGACTTTGACTTAGATTAAAATCTGATTTTAATCCGAAACAAACAAGGCATAAGACTAAAGTATTAGTACACAAATTTCAAAATTAGTGTTGATCAAATAGTCACTAACTTGTGGGGTATGTTAAAGGATAAATCTCAAAAATATCGACTAACTTATAAAAGTTTGAACTAACGAAAGTTGACATTTAAACGTGAAACCGATTAACTTAATTAAATTATTGTACAGTCCCATTAAAAACCAAGACAAATATGGCAATCCAAGTCACAAATATCATGACAGAAATAACTTTTTTTTGATACTTGAAACAATCATGATATTTGGTTCTAACTTTTTGGAAGATTGATCACAAATTAACCCAATTAATTTAAAGGGCACCCCCATTTGAAGCATTTATATATGCATTTTATTTTCTCTAGTGTCAGTACTCATTGAGAGATCATATTTAAAAATAGGAGCATTGGGATCCTCAATGGAGCGTAATTAGTATAGAATCTCAAGTCCCACTTAGCCACTATTACTCTTGGAAGTATTTGAATTTTTGAGGGGTATCCTTGTTTGTCTTTGCCCAACATTTGCCCTCACCTCATTCAAATTTAGTAGGGCTTCTTGCAAAATGAAAGATAACCCATTAAAATTTCTCAGGGCATTTTCGATCGTGCTTAAAATTTAATTAAAATTGAAAAGTATAATCGTTATTGGGTCTCACTCGTCTAACAAAAGTTAACAATAACGGCTAGTTTTTCAATTCTAATCCGATTTTAATCTCTACCGAACACGCCCTATTTTAATGTATCAATAAATTATACGAGGAAGATGAACATTGGTAACTTATTTTAGTAATATCGAACGTATAGTTTTAGATAAATTAAAGAAGAAAAAAACATTGGTAGCTTGTTTAGTAAGATCGAATTAATGTATAATATTAGATAAATTAAAGGAGAAAAAAGTTAAAATTTTATCATTTTTGTGTTTAACCTCATCCAATATTATGCACTAAGCATACATGGAAAATATACGTAGGAAGTGAAAATAACAATTTTATGTTGTGTAATATTTTAAAGCTGGATAAAGAAGAGAACGATTGAAAGTGAATTATATTTCAATGGAAGAATTTAGATCAAAACAGAAATTATGATTACTTTTAAAGCTTGTTAATATAAGCAATCCAATAAGAATTTAGGGTCCGTTTGATATGTAGGAAAAAAGGTGGAAAATGAAGATGTTTTCTAACTTTTGTCAATTAAGGGTATTTGATAGCGTTTCTTTTCCTGGCAAAATATTTTTCACCTTTTTCTAGGTACAATAATTTGATACATAAAAGCTTGATTTTATTTTCCCACCTTTTTTTTAAGCAATGACAACTAATCCTATCAGCTATTGTAAAAAGAATTTTCATTTTTGTTGACAATTTCTATGTAAAACAAAGTCAAACGAATATGGTAATTTTTTTAATTGTTTAAATTTTTTTTTTTACTTTTTGGTAATTAGAACAAATTCTAGACGTATTTGTAGAAAAGTTATAACTTTAATGAACAATTTTTATAAAAAACAAAGCCAAACGGACACCAAACTTTCAACATTTTTCAAGTAGAAAATTATACTAATCAAACACAATTAATTACCATTCCCAACAAAACAAATTCTAGGCGATTCAATTCCCAGTAATTTTCCACATTTACAATCGAACGGACCCTTAGTTTCCATTTAATTCCAATATGATTGTGGTTATTTATTTATTTTTTATTATTATTTTTTAAATTTAGGATTAAAAAAGAAATGATGATTATGTTTATGAGTTGTTTTGTTCGTAATCTCGATTCTAATTCGATGTTAAATATATTAAAAATAAGTCTATTCGTTGATTTAATCCAATTTTAAGATCGTGATTAAATAGAAAAAAAAAAGCATAGGTTTGTAATGACGATAGATTGATTCAGGGTTGCTTTAGCTTTTAAATATTTGTACGATTTTCTCGAAAGAGAAAACTGAGTTTGTCTAAGACTCATTAATTGAATATACATATATTAAAAAAAAAGGAATTTATTATCTCTTTAACAATATATATTTTTAAATAATAAAACATAGAAAAATAATCAAATATTATGCAAGTATCCCATTAAAGCTATTAAAGTTGTGTCCGACGACTATAAAAGAAGAAAAATTGTCGTTTTCACATCATGTCGAAGAAAATAGTATGGAGAATCTCAGGGTAGGAATGACAAAGTTCTTTATTCTCGATTTGCCTCGTTTATCCTGCCTAGTATCTTTTTTATTTTTTATTTGTTTTAAATTAATAATAATAAAAAAAATTATATTAAAATGTAAATTAATTAAGATGACAATAAAATATTTTATTAGGGTAATTATATTGTCACTGGAATTTTTAATTGATACATCACATTTTAATCGCACTTAAATTCCTCAATTCATCGTAATGATTTTTTATTTTTGACAATTTTTTGTCGAATTCTTAACGTCGACCTTTTATTAATTAGTGATTCTCATCTTTGATGATGATTTATATCAAACTTTTTTATTTTCAGGCTTTGAAATAAGGGAAAAAAATATTTTTTCTTATTTTATTTATTTATTTTCTAAAAAATATGATAAGAAAATAAGTTGATTTATGCCATTTTAACGGATTTTTGGATATAAAACTATTATCAAGTACAAAAAGCATTAATTAATGAAAAGCTCGAGGTTAAAAATGATATGAAAAATCGTTAAGAATATGAGTTGTATAATGAGCAAAGTTTAAAAACCTTAAGGGTCCGTTTGATTGCACCATGAAAAATAGGGTGGAAAAAAAACGAATTCCAGGGAAAATATTTGCCTAGAACTTGTTTTACAGGAAATTGTAATTAAGTGTGTTTGATTGGTATAATTTTCTATGGAAAATGTTGAAAGTTTGAAATTCGTTTGACTTCTTTTTTTATGGAAATTGTCCATTAAAGTGATAATATTTTCTACTATTGGGTTTAGAATTTGTTCCAATTACCAAAAAGTAAAATTTTTTTTTTTAAACAATTAGAAAAAATTACCATATTCGTTTGACTTTGTTTTGCATAGAAATTGTCAATAAAAATGAAAATTCTTTTTACAATGGTTGATAGAATTGGTTGCCATTGCTAAAAAAAAAAAAAAAAAAAAAAAGTTGGAAAATATTTTTCCACCTAATAGGTGAGAAAACATTTTCCACCATTTGTGCATCAAAGGGTAGTACCTAGAAAAAGGGAGGAAAACATTTTCCGTGGAAAATTTAGCATATCAAACAGTCAAAAAGTGGAAGTAGGAAAATATTTTCCTACTTCCAGGGAAAATATCGCCTATCAATCAGGGCATAAGTACAATTAAACTGTAGTGTAAGAAATAAAAATTGTAGTGTGAATATAATTACCCATTTTAATCCATCCCAGACCTCTCTTATCCTGCCTCGCGAATATCCATGATAAGGCGAGTGCTCCAACCCCACCCAACCCCCACCCCCACCCCCACCCAATTGCAATCCCTACCTCAAGGGTGGAACTTAGGGTCCGTTTGATTACAAGGGTGAAAAATGAGTGGAAAGAAAATAAATTTCAGGGAAAGTAATTGTATAGAAATTGTTTTACAGGAAATTGTTAATTTAGTGTGTTACACTGATATAATTTTTCACCCGAAATTTTTTTAAATTATATGTTCGTTTGACTTTGTTTTACATGAAAATTGTCCATTAAAGTGATAATTTTTTCCACAATTGATTATAAAATTTGGAGTAGACACGTATCGATTCTTTTAATCAAATTGACAGTTTTTCACGCATTAAAACTAGGCGTGACAAAATTGAGACAACAAGTGCATGTGCGGGAATAATGTTGTTGACCAAGGAAGTGCATGTCACGTTACAAGACAATGGACTTGTCATTGTCAAATATGAGCATCATACAAAGTCAAATTCCAACTAAAATGAAATTAATTAATTTGAATATTTGACCTGCAAAAGGAATATTTAATTTCATCAAATTTGTGAAAAATAAAATTACTTGACGTTCACAAACATTCTTAGTGCACAAGCATCTTGAGTCCATCATAATTGACATACAAAACAAAAATATACCATCATTAATATATTCTGACACGTAGCAGACAATTTTTTTATATTTTTCAACTAGGGTTGAATAATGACGAGGGACCAAAATTTAAGTCAATTGTCTCTACATTGCGGGCCTGTTTGGGTCAGATTAAAATTTGATTTTAATTTAAGTCAAAGTCAAATAATTAATATCAATCATATCTTTCATGGGTCTCACATTTTTTCAAACATACATTTCAAAAATTTCTATTACAATTCACTTAAAATCTGATTTTAATCTACACCAAACACCCTTTGCATTTTTCATGGATCTGAACAAATTTTCTTCAAAAGAAGAAAAATATACCTATTTCATGTTAGTTCCAAACCATAGTAGAAAATCAGGTAGAAAAAAAAAAAAAAGCTAGGGTGGGGTGGAGTGTACCTTCACATAGATATTTGCTCTCTTCTTTAAGAGCCATTTGGTCCGGATTAAAATTCAATTAAAATTGAAAATATAATCGTTATTGGATCCCACTTATCTAATAAAAGTAAAAAATAACGACTAGTTTTTCAATTTTAATCCGATTTTAATTTCTACCAAACGGGCTCTAAATGACCACAACTTCGGAAAACTAAAATCTTGTTCAGCATATTTTCTAGTCGTGTCCATGTTCAGTATTGTGTACAAAATGCAAAATAAGATAGATCCCAAGATGGGGCCAGGGTACCATTATCGTGTATAAGTATGCTTTAAAACACACCCAGAAAACTAAATTAAAATTTCATCATCTTTCCAATCTTTTGTGTAAGCTGTACAATCAATTATTCAATTCCCCTCACACCCACTTTTCGAATCATTTTCTTTTTTTGGAAACAGTTACTCCTATACCTATATTATTTTAAATCTTTACATACACCAAAAAATACTTGCTAGAAAAAAAGGAACACAAAAACCAATATTTTCCTTGCGCATCACTTCCTCTGGTGAGGGCAGAACCAAAAAACTCAGCCATGAGCAAGCTTCGGTTCTTCTTGCTGCCAAAAAAACCCCGGCCAACCGAACATCATACATCAGTAATGACACGAGGTGGACAACAAAGGAGAATGGTTTCAATGTCTACATTCACGGACTTGTCTAATCCAAGCCGTCGAGCTCCGTTGATCCGAGCATGCTTGCTTGTCTATTAGACCGGGCTTCAAAAGTCACTTAAGGCCTCATTGGAATCATCTATCCTCTACAAAGATTTTCCTTGTGAAGTCTCGAAATCTTTTGGAATATAGTCTTGGATCAACAGCTGAGATTGAGGTAGGGTCGACCTGTAAAGATTTGTATGCATGTTCTAGTTTCTTGCTGATGTCGTAGTCTTGTAAAATGTCGATGATCCCAAAGTAGAGGACTACTTCGTATACTTCACCACTACAAGAAGGAGACGAATTGATAAATCGACCAGGTGTGTACTGAACAAAATTACTCCTTCGAGCAATTCGCTCTGCTCTTGCAGGCATGTTGGCCCCTAGCCTGATCAATGGTTTCCTGATCAAAAAAGGAACCACGTACAAATTCACACATGCAAACAATACTAGAAAAAATAAAATCAAGAACATTTCTTGAATGTTCAAATAATAAAGTAATGGAACTTTGACAACAGCAGAAATCACACACCTGCCAAATTTGTCCAGGATATTATCATTTCGGAAATGAAGACCAACTAAGAGACTATAATCCATGATTCTCTCTGCCTCTAAGAATTCACAGTCTAGATCAATTTGTCTGCCGAGATAATATCCAAAGTGAGAAAATGCCAAAACATGCTAAAACAGAACAATATACAAACAGGAGGAGAAGACCAGACTGACTTGATTAATTCTTGGTACCAATAGCTTTGGAGGCGGAACACAAAGTTTAGATCGAGGTCCTTAAGAGTTGTAGTTTCATCAATCTCTCTATCAGTCTTATCACTTGTTCGACCATGGGACGAACCTTTCAAGTCAAACCTTCTATGGATTCGATACTCTGAGCAGAACAAATTTCCCATCACAATGAACCGTGTCTGGTTTATAATAACAAACACTAATTAGTCATACAGCAGACACATTTTTCATAGCAGAAGAATTATACTTTCAACATCAACCACATACCTTGACGCCACCCACCGGTTTGACGCAATGGACACCATAGAACTTTGTGACAAGAGAATTTTTATAACGACAGAAGTGCTCGTAATAACTCGGAAGCATCTTAAGAAGAACCTGAAGAAAGCAGATTACCAAATTTAAGTTGCATATTAGTAAAGTTCAACTGTTCAAGTGAAAGGCCTCTAACAAATATTTTGATTACTGCCAATTATGCTGTGATCATGATCATAAATCACATCCTTTTTTTTTTTTAATACAAATTGAATAAATAGGTATCTAACCTTGACTTCGGATTTCTTCACTGTTTTGATCATAAACCTGTCGTCCTGAGTCAAGTAAAACGAACTTCCACTTTTCCCCGGGGATGAAAGCTCCCTCAAAGCATCGCTTCCACAAATGGCTAGCATATAATCAGCAGGATCTACTTGAAATAACTCCCTTAAATGTCTGATAACCCAATTGAGCAATCATCTTTTCAGAATGCAATCTATAAGGCAATCAATGCCAATAGCTCTAAATGCTACTATAATTGTAAAGAACAACATATTCACATATATGAAACTAAAAGATTAACTATTGAAGATCAGCATTCTAACACACTCAGAGCCATATTTATGTGGAAAGTTTACCTAAACACCACAGGACAGTAATCCTTCCACCGGAACTCCAAGGATTGATGGGATGGTGTAATTTTCGAACCTTGAGGAGGAAACCTAGTCCAGAACTTCTCTTTAGGATCAAAATCGCTGAGCTTAAGATCCCGGGATATGGAAGCATGCTTCCCCACAGAATACCTAAACAAGAACAATTACCATTACAATAGAAATCAAATTATACCAACACCAAAGCTTAAGAAATTACATTATGAACATGATCAAAACAAAATTAAATTTTACCTAATACCCAATTGGAGATTCAGCATCAAAGCATAATTCTTATGCTCTTTTGATATAGTCTGTCCTGGCTTCTTCACTTCGGCACTAAAACTACAAGAATTCCTCCGTAATTGCCTCATCCCATCACGATCTCTATATAACAATGATGCCTCCACATTATCGATAATATCACAAGTTATATCCCCAGCCACACCCTCCGACTCCCAGATGCATATTCTTGGGAAGGTCCTCTCCATCAACCCCTCGTCCACTGACCACCTCTTCTTCGTACCACCACCTATCATTACATCCAAACTCTCCTCCTTTGCCACCAATAACTTATCATCAAAATACCTCTTAAATCTCTCCTCATTCTCATCATTTCCATTAACATTATTACATTTATGTGCAGGATAAAAAGTACCATTCAAGATTGTATCACTATTAATGTTTCTACACGAGTCTTTCGGCCAGCAGCCGATATAGCAACTCCCATCGGGCCATGTAAAAACCCCATCTCCCTTTGGAATCCCATTCCCCCAATTCCCATCATATCTATTCCCACTGTTCCAAATTAAAACACCTCTTCCATGAATCATCCCATTCTTCCACTCACCAATATACTCATTCCCATTCCTCCATGTATACCTCCCCTGCCCATCTTGCAAATTCTTCTTCCATTCGCCCTCGTAGTAATCCCCATTTCCATAATGCTTCACTCCATACCCGTGCTTACGATCACCGACCCATGATCCCTTATACATAACCCCATCAGAACCTATGTAAGTACCAATACCCTCCATTCGACCCGACTTGAATTCACCTTCAAATGTTGCGCCTGATGGCCATGAAAACTTCCCTTTGCCACAGGCCTTCCCCTTCTTCCATTCACCTTCGTACATACACCCATCTTTCCATAGGTATTTACCCAATCCATGAGGTGTATTATTTGCAAATTTTCCAATATACAGATCCCCATTTAGAAGCAGCTTTTCTGTCCTATCATCTGCTTTATTTGAAGGTGTAATTCTACGGCTGGCGGATAGAGATTTGTTTCTGGGCATAACGATAACTGATTTTGCTTCACTAATTGTAGCATTATTGGCTAACAAATCAATAGATTTTTCCGATTCTCCCTCAAATTTCTCTTCGTTTTCCTCTAGCCCATAATTTTTCTTATCGTTTCCCTCTTGCTGTGGCATCCTTCTCGGGAAAATGAGGGTTTTCAAGAAAAAGTAAGCATGATTTGTTCAGCTATTCCCAGGAATGTTTATGAACAGCTGGGAAATCCAGTTTCTGCATAATCTATCTATCTGTGTATAGCGTGTATACCGTATAGAATATGGAAGGTTTTGTAGAAAGAGAACACGGGAAACTGATAATGAGTGCGTGACTGTGTGAAAGAGAAAAGTGAGGAAAAATGTGAGAAGTGAAGCGGCATTACGATTGCAAAATATGTTTGAGCTATACAAATCGATACATGCAATTGTAGATACAATAAAGTGTAAGTAATTGTATGTATAATCCGACAGCTCTTTTTTTTCCAACGAATATGCCCCTAGGAATAAGGGATGTGCCTCTAATCAGGGTGTCAAAATGAGCGAACCGATCAAATAGAGGGACATGTCATGTTTAGACACAACGAGGTTCGGGGTAAGCTATGTTGTCATCCACCTATATATCTAACATTCTAGCCTCGCAAACTTGATTGTTAGGATGCAACTCGAGCTCAATCCATGTCATGTCTAGTCCAAATAATTTTCGATATATTAGGGTAGTACGTGTCCAACGAGCATCACACGACAAAATTGTTTTGCACTAATGAGCTGCAATCGATTTTTTAACTATAGTTTGTGCATACTTGAACCAACCATCGGTTTATAAATGTGTCGAGTAAGTTGGATAATAAAACTTTAAGTACATTATTTATCAACAGACATAACTACATTTTTGGGCAAGTTAAACCTAATTTTTAATACGGGAATTTTGGTTTTTGTGCAACTCCAACTAATTCTAAGTCGGGTCAAATAATTTGAGTGAACCCAACACAATGCGATTTACGCTCTAATTTGACGAGTCTTTTACATCTAGAGGCTGTATTGGAGTGATTTTCACTCCTAGAAAATCGATTTTCCTGCCTTTAACTGGAGGCCATGTGAGAGCAGATTTTGGTCAAGTTGTTCGAATTTATACCGTTGAAGCCCATAACGGTAAAAAAGTTGCTGTTAATCAAAATTATAATCTCTCCCAGACAGCTTCCTAGTATGTACGGTTTATAATTTGGGGAGATTATGTACACCTCACTGAGTTAATAGTAGAATCTAAGTGTTGTCTATTTGGCCATTCCAGTCTAATAATAGTATCATTACCTAAAGCACATAATTTTTGTGCAATCTATTTATGAAATTAAGAAGTTGCTTATGAATAGTGCACAATTTTCTAAAAATATTTTGTCGAGCTAAAGAGTTATCTAATACTATATTTACTTAAATTATTTCTACTATTAGTCAATTGTACAATTTCAAGTTTTCGAAATGCAAAAATTAGAATATTTTTCATTATTTCAATTTTCAACTAGACATGTTCTAATTAATATATTTAAATGAACACCATACTTGCTTTAGAAGTTTGTAACAAAATAACGAATTTCAAGATCATAATTATATAGTGTAAATAGCAGCATATCTTAAATTTTATTTAACTATTTAGATAAAATCATTTTTAACTTTCGTACATATAAAATCTTTTAAAAACTTGAAATTAAACTCTTAATGAAAAGTTTTTTAGAAAATAAAAAAAATTAATAAAGAGCGCATAGTAAAGACGAAAGAAAGGAAGGAAGAAATCTAGCCATTTAGGAATTGAAAAACAAAAGTGTCTAGACGTGAAGCGAGACGTTTTATTTGAATTTCGAGTCTAGACGGTGCCTAAAGTCCGACTAGACGAACCTTTTAGAATACTAATATATATACTTAAACTAGACTAAAAAGTTAAAAATATTGTATATACGTTAGATTCTATTAGTTACTATTTCATCATGTTTACTATCATCGTAAGCTATTTTATCTTTTCAATTTGAGTGTAGGACATAGTTTATTATAATTTGATTATTTAGTTGTTGGTTCTTCCATACCAATATTGTCATCAAAATTATTGGACATTATCACAAGTTTCAATTATTTGAAAATAAAATAATGTTTATGTAATGATCATTAAATTGAACAAAAATCACTAAGAAGGAATATATTTTATCACATTTCACTACTCGCCAATCTTATTGAGTCAAATCTATAATATATTAAATATTACATCAAATCATTTTTTGAATAATTTTAACTCTATTACAATTCAATAATTTCCATAATATCTTACTTTTCTTTTTTCAATATGTAATAAATATTACAAAATTAATGTTTGAATTTCATGCTATTAATTCTTAATTAATTAATATTCACGTTAATCTAAACTCAATGAATTTTGATCTATATGAATATAGAGTTATTATAAATAAATTTATTTCTATTAATCTATTTAGAAATTTTAATGGGCGTTTAAATTCATGTATTAACAATTAATTTTTATGTACCAAATGTAGTATAAAAATGTTGATCATTTATAATATTTCATCATCCCATAAAATTTGAATCATATAAATCGAGTTTTGAGAGTAAAATTTTCTTTTCTTAAATTTCAATATTAAAGTTTATTTTCTTTATTTCGTTTGAAACTCATCAAATCTTTTCAATAAATTGGTATCAAATATTACTTTTGCAGAATAACGTGTAATGCACGTTCAACTTTGACTAGTATACTGAAATGAAACTAACTATTTCAAGTTTAATATTTTTTGATTGAATAAGTCAAATTGTTCTCTGAGGATCAATGTGCTAAAAAATTGAAAGATCAAAGACTTAGCATTTGCGGTTGTATTTTTACGATTAAAATGTAATAACAAATAAAGAACAAAAAATAAATAAATAAACGTATATTTGCACGACCAAATTCACCTTCCTAGGTAACCAACTTTCTAGATTAACTGATTTGAAAAACACAAGCCATATAAATATTCCTAGAATAGTCCACTCTTTCCCCCGCCCGGCCACCTGGTGGTGGCCGTGAGGGGCGGCGCCGCCGGATCATAAATGAACATTTCCCCAACTCTTTCTTTATGACAGCCCTGATAATTAATACAATTGTCAGCCCTTTTAATGAAATTAATTTTGAGGCAAAGTAATATATTTATTTCCAACTACCCATTCATACAATTCAGCCAAACTTCATTATGGTTTCTATTTAATTTGGTCATGCTCACGATGAATTATATAATTAAAGGCATATGTTGCACACTTACTGATTTTCAGAAGAAAAATGCTATTCATCCCCAGTGGGGATGAATCCCCAGTCTATGTGGCTGTAAATGATTGGTTAAATGATATGTGAAATTAAATGACTTATTTAATTTCACCTATCATTTAATGCCACATTAACGCCACATAGACTGGGGATGCATCCCCAGTGGGGATGAATAGCATTGCTCTTTTCAGAATAACGAATAAATCTTTTATTTTTTTCTTCTTTAATTTTATTCAAAATTTTGTTCGACTTTTTTTTTTTTTTAATCTAAGAATACATTGTATCAAGAAGAATACACTCAAAATATCTCTTTCCATATTAAGCATTTTTATACCGATTATACTACGTGTACAAATTTTTTACCAAAATTTTTGATCAAATTAACAAGTGGCGGCCACTTGTCAATTCAGTCAAAAAATAGATAAATTTTTTGTACAAATAGATTTTTCCTTTTTATACATAACATAGAAATTATATTTAAAAATAGTGGACAATTAGAGCAACGGGTGTTCTAGGTTGATTAAGTTTAGGAGGAGAAAAATCTTGAAAAATATTGGATAATAGTAAATGAAGAATATTGAGATGAACCAAATATTCCTTACTAAGGGAAAGTTTTTTAATATGTAAACCAAGTGACGAATAGTTACATCTAAAATATATTACTCTCCCAATAGAATAATTAAAATTTTCTAACACATTATTTTCAACAATTTTCACCTTCTTTCAACTAAAGACAGGAGTAGGTAAAAATATAGGAACTCAACAATTTTACAATATATACTTTTTTATTTTTTTGGGTTTTATTTATTGACTCCATTGATTTTGACTTGCTATAATTAATCAAAAATTAAATAAGCTTGGAAATAATTTGATGGTTGTGTACCTATAAAAAAATTAATTGAATAAAATACTAAATTATGATCATGGACAGATTGATGTTATTGCCTCTTTGTCCTAAGTCAAAGTCAAATTAATTTAGACATGTTTGTCACCACTCTTAATTATTTTTTAAATACAAAGATTATGATTTAAATGGTAATGATTTATTCGATTAAGTTTATTATAGTTGCATAGTTCTTCAAAAGACTTACCAACTTTTCTTATTTTTACTTTTTAAAATTGTCATGTAACTCTCGAGAGATCAAGTTCACAACTTCAAATTTTAACCCTATAAAACGATCATTTTTCAAAACTCATTTTATTACAAAACCATTTTCAACTATACTTTAATGATGCTCACAGCTTTTATTAACTTTTCAATCATACATTTCATCTTTTATTAAAATTTTCTAAAAATATAAGTTTTAGCTAAATCAAATAGGGGTCTGGAGCACTAGTTCAAGTTGAGAAGCAAAACTTAATTTTATAAATTTAGTGTTGTGGTGTGATCCAAATTTCATGTTATTTGGGTTTGGTGGGTTTGGTAGAATAAAAAAAAAAGTCTAAGGAGTTTGAGTTTTTAAGAGTCCAAATTAATGAAGATCAAATTAAAGCAAAGATTGAGAGTTTTGTTTGGAAAATGACTTTGAGATGAAGAAAAACACTTTGGAGCAGGAAAGATAAAAAGGAAAATAGCATGCCCGACGTTGTGTCGGCGCCCCCTGAACAAAATAGGGAACTCAGTGCTGCAGCGTCGGGATCTTGATAAGAGGAGATCACTTACATGGTATGTTTTTACTTTTGGAGGTTGTGCTATTAGTTGGAAAGCTAATTTGTAAAATAAAGTAGCTTTGTCTACAACAGAAGATGAATACATGACCATTATATAGGCATATAAGGAGGCTATGTAGCTGAGAGAATTGATTAGTGAAATCAGTGTAGACTTGTAGGTGTCTATAGTATTCTGTGATAGTCAAAGTGCAATTTCATTGACTAAGGATCAGATGTTTTACGAGAGGGCTAAGCACATTGATGTGAGGTATCATTTTGTGCATGATGAGATTGCTCTTGGTGTCATTGTAGTAAGCAAGGTTGATACCAAGGATAATCCTGCTGATATGATAACAAAACCACTTCATATTGATAAGTTTGAGCATTGCTTGAACTTAGTGGGTATTTGTCATTGATTTAGTCCATTGGAATTTGTTTAGAAGAGGATGAATGATGTTTACTTGGACATGTGTCTTGAATTCCTTGTGATGAAATTTGTTTCAATGTGGAGATTTGTTGTTGTGCGATCCAAATACTATGTTATTTGGATTTCGTAGAATAAAAGAAGTCTAAGGAGTTTGGATTTTTAAAAGTTCAAATTAATGAAGATCAAATTTCATTAAGGATTGCGAGTTTTGCTTGAAAGGACTTTGAGATAAAGAAGAACACTTTAGAGGCGAAAAAAAAAGGAGAACAACATGCCCAGAGCTGCGCCACAACACTGGTGCCCCTAAACAAAACAGGGAACCTGGTACCTTTCGGGCGCCTCGACGCCATCGAGGTATTTTAATTCCTTTTTAAGATTTTAGGACTTCTTATTAAACAACATCTTGAGAGTTAGAGAGTTTAGATTTCAGTTGAGAGTATTGAGATCTTGATATTATAAATGCAATTACTATTGGTTATAGTAGATTATTTCTCATCCGCCGGTGATTTTTTCCCGTATTGGATTTTCACGTAAATTTTGGTGTTTATTTTCTTTTTGTTTATTTCATTATCGTCATTAACTTGTGATCCAAAATTCATAACAGTTAGACATGCAATCATAGATAACTGTAATTTAATGAACAGTTTACATTAATTATACAATTATAATGAAAGCTCAAAAGATTGTATATTAATATGATTCGTTTTAAAGTCTCACAACCAATAGCGAAATTTAGTCTGTATACAACATTTAAAAAAGAAATTCACAAATTACAAACATTCTAGCTCCACACAACATCACTTTTTCGAAATCTCAAGACACCGTACAATTGGATCATACCATAACATATCCAGAGTCATGTCTTTTAGTAAAGGTTACATGATTAAGGGCTTATATGACCACAACTGTTTATATCTCAGGTGGTAGAAAGACTAGTACATTGCTTTTTAATCATGTAATTCTTCCCAACGAATAAATAAGAAATAATTCCAATATTAGCATCTGAATGTGGAGTCGAGGAAATTTGTACGACCAGCCTTCAAACTTGCAAGTTATATTGGACTGAACTGGACATAACATGACATGACAAAACAATGGACAAATTTTGTTATATATTTCTTATTTTTCTAAACTTTGTATTGAGCTATTCAATCTAGTCTAACCACCCAAGCAAGAGACCTTTGAACACGCACCTCTTCAATCTAGTCAAGTACTATTCATGTCATTCTAGTCTAACGACTCAAGCAAGAGACCTTTGAACACGCACCTCTTCAATCTAGTCAAGTACTATTCAGGTCACTCTAGTCTAACGACTCAAGCAAGAGACCTTTGAACACGTACCTCTTCAATCCAGTAGAGTACTATTCAATTCAGTGACCTAAAATACGTACCTTTGGAACATGCCCGAAAGGTTATGTTTTGGACATGTCATTCTGTAATTTTAAAGCGCTCATACTTCTTTGCCTTGGGAGCGATATAGGATGACCAGCCAGAACTTCTTCAAAATGGCAGGGTAGAAACTTAATAAGCAAAAGTTAAAGTTTGATCAAAAGTTATTTCACCAAAAATATGAGGGCATGATTCCCAAATTTTATGCTCTCTTGCTTCCTAATACCCATCAATGTAGTGATATGTATCATATATTTCGTCCTTTGCAAAACCACCGTTGGATACCAACCTCTATCTCGCATCTTGATGCCGATTTCTGAAAACCATCACATCAAACTAGTTTTTCCATGTATGGTTTGTTGGACTCCATGATATGGAGTGTCCAAGGAGTGTTGGTGTCTGGCTCAATATGAAAAGAGTTGGACACTAACATGCCGCCTTAGTAGAAGTTAGAATCATCTATACTTTGTAGCTCCTTGAAGGGATATGAGTTTGAATATAATACTAGGAACAAAAGTGTGGTTGCAAAGAAAACGATGGGGAGGACTTGAAGATTCCTTGAATTGATCGGCTATTGGATCTTAAGGCCCCATTGTCTTGTTGTTGTCATTTTCTCCTTTTTGAGTGTTGGAGCTGGAGTTTGGGATTTCCTTAACTGAGTTCAAGGAGTGAAGTGAAGGTAGCGTTATTTAAGGGAAGCTGTCAAGATAAACAGGCCAAACCCTTCTCCCGTCTCTTGCACTCATTATCACTCATTCCGAATTTGAATAACGCATACATCTAGTAGTTATATGAAAATTGAAGAGACACCCACACTTTTAAAAAAAAACCATACAAAACTCTATTATTTCAAGTTTTGAATAACACATATTTCATTAGGTTTATTACAATTTTAGAGACATTCATTTTATTTTAAAAAATTTCGTGAGTCTTCTTTATTTCAATTTTTATATAAAGCTTACCTTCCCTAAAGTATTACAACTTCATCGACTGTGCTGCATCTTTATACCAACTTACACACTAATTTACCAACAGATGATATGTTGAGATTTTGATTAGGTCAAAATCTCATCAACCAAACAATAATAATAAAAAAAGAAACTCATCCACTTTCTTTTTAACATTGTACCTGAAGTCTCGATCACCAATTGCGTTTTTTTGGGCTTAGTATATACGCCAACAATCAAACACCTCAAATAAGCCAAGCAAAAAACCAAATAAAAAAAAAAATCCCAACTCCGGTTGCTTAATGATACCCATTTAGGACACACAATAAGATTGTTATTGCAGTACGAAGGCAACCGCACATGCCAAGGAAAAAGGTAAAGAAGGCACAGTAAATGGAAGCACAAAGTCGACACCGATTTCACCAAGAAAGGAAGAACAACAATAACACACATTGTTACAACAAAGGGAAGGCAACATATATAGAAAATAATTAGGGTATGATAATGGGCCAAGCCCAATACAAATAAGTGGTTAAGTGCATTACTAAGTGAATCGTTCATTATAAGCCATCCAAGGAGTCAGGAGACGGGCCATGAGCAGCATTAATAAAATTAGGCTGCTTCCAATGACCCAATGATTTTAGGGTCGGATCGTTTCATTTTGAGGTGTTGACATTTAGTTCCTCAATTGGTCAATGCCGACTGAGAAAATTATACCTAGTTACATTATTACTTAGGAAGTCGTTTGACAACAATTTACCCAACAAACCTCCACGTTGGTGTCAAAGGACTTGCAAGAAAAATATTATCACCCATTAGCGGCAATTCCAAAAGGAAAACAAATGAAATTGAAAATTATTTACCTCCACCGTTGTTTCGAAGATCCTTGTAACTTCTAAACTTCACCAATGACAACACATTAGTGCCCATGTCCAAGGGGTTATATTGTGTGTGTATCTTCTCAAGTTTTACCATCTCTTATGATACAATATCACTAATGAAGTGTAGTTTAACATCAATGTGCTTAGTACGTTCGTGAAAGACAGGATTTTTGTATAGATGTATAGAGTATTGACTATCTAAATATATTACCACATAATCATTTAAAACAAAAATTTTATGAAGCAAACTACTAAGCCACAAAGCCTCTTTAATTACTTCAGTGCTAGCAATATATTCTGATTCTGTAGTGGATAGTGAAACTAAGTGTTGTAACTATGATTTCCGAATAACGCAAAAGTTAGACAAAATAAACACATATGAAGAAGTTGATTTTCTATTATCTCTATCCCCCGCATAATGAGCATCTACAAAACTTTCCAATTTCACACCTTCTTTATTAGCACCAAACTTTATACTTGCATCTTTAGTCCCTTTTAAATACCTTAATGTCCACTTTAAGGCTTTCCAATGCTTGGGACCCGGATTAAACATGTACATACTAAAAGTACTAACAGCAAAAGCTAAATCCGATATAGTGAAAACTATCAAATACATAATAGATCCAATCATATTAAAATATGGATTCCTACCCATGTATTCTATCTATTTTTCGTTAAATGGAGCCCTTAGATAATACAAAATGATTAGCTAAAGATAATGTAATAGGTTTGCAATCATATTTGTCAAATCTTTTTAACACCTTTGAAACATAAGAGGATTGATGCACAAACAATGCAGAATTTGACCAATCTCTTTCAATTTCTATACTTAGGACTCTCTTAATTTTACATAGATCTTTCATCTCAAATTCGCTATTCAAATTTGTTTTTATCTTGTTTATCCACTCAGGTGATGAACCAACTAAGAACTCATCATCCACATATAGCAATAAAAGCACAGTCATTATTAGTATCATCATATTGGAAATACAGACAGTGATCAAATTTACTCATTTGAAACCCTATATTGAGAACAAAAAAATCAATTATTTTATACTACTATCTAGATGATTGCTTCAAGTCATATAAAGATCTTTTCAAAAACATACATGATTAGGTTTTAGTTTATCTTTAAAACCTTTTGTTTGATTTATAAAGATTTGCCCACCAAGTTCACCATGTAAAAAAGCAGTTTTTACATTAAGTTGTTCGAGTTTATAGCTAAAATGTGCAACCAATGCACGCATGATCCTAATAGTAGTGCACTTAATAAATGGTGAAAAAGTCTTCTTATAATCAACACCCTTCTTCCGTGTGTAACCATTGACCACTAACCTAATTTTAAATATTAGGGGTTTAGATGCACTAGTACACTCCTTAACCTTAAAAACTTATTTATAGTCAACTATAGATTTATTTTTAAGTCTAGGTACTAGTTCCCAAGATTGATTCTTTTGTAAGAAACTCATCTACTCTTTCATTGTCTTAAACAACTCTTCAAAAGTTTAACTCTTTATTGCCTCCTCAAATGTTTTTGACTCACTATCACTAGCTCCTCATACCTAGTATGAGCAAAAGCTAACTCGAAATCATATCCAAATCTTCTAGACATTCTCAACTATATTTTCTCTTTATCTCTAACTAAGTTATAATCTGCTAAGAGATTCTCTTCTTTAGGGTGCTCTTCTATCACTACTTCTGTAACGCATCGAGTTCTGTTAACCCGGATTGTCACGTCATCGTCTTTTGCCCTAATTTTAATAATCGAAATTTGTGGAAATAACCTAATTTTTTTAAAATCACATCACATTCATAACGATAATTATCGTCGACAACAAAACTCATTTGAATAACTTAGAATAATCGTTTTAAAATTTAAATCTCAAGTTTTTGAAATAAACGAAATAACAAAGTACGTTAATAGACTCATCGCCGATAATTAATTTACAGAATAATTGAATACATACTTATACAATATATAATGTGACATCATCATCATAGGCTCATTTTCTTGAAAATCATAGGCTCTTTAAAATCATAGGGTGTGGGTAGTCTCGTCTCATGCATTTAAGCACATAAGTTATGAATAACATTTTCATCTTATCTCATAAGAGATATTCGTATCTTCTCATGCATTAAAGCATACAAGTTATGACAAACATAACATTATCATATATCTCATATGACATATTCTCTTCTCATGCATTAAATCATATAAATAACGTAAATGCACATAAGACATGCAATTATAATTTAAACTAATTAATAGAGGCGAGTCTACCTCAATAATCTCGAGTTACGTGCAGAATGGAGCGGAAAGCAATCTCAAGCTCTTAATTGTCCGTACGTTTCGTCTAACCAAAATAGAAAATAAGTTTTGAATTAGTATTTCGAAATTTTAAAGTTTTAAAGTGATAAAATAAAGTTTAGGGATTTAATTGAAAATTACTGAAACTGAAATAAATAACTTAAAATGATAAAATAAAGTTCAGATGCTTAATTAGAAATTTATTAAAACTGAAAATAAAAGTTTAAATGCTGAAATAGTAACTTTTAGAAGTTAGGGACTAAACTGTAAATCTATTAAAGCTGAAAATAAAAACTAAAAACTGAAATAATAACTTTTAGTAGTTAGGGACTAAACTATAAATCTATTAAAGTTGAAAATAAAAACTAAAAGCTGAAATAGTAACTTTTAGAAGTTATGGACTAAAATGTAAATCTATCTAAACTGTAAATCTATTAAAGCTGAAAATAAAAACTAAAAGGGTTGAAATAATAACTTTTAGATCTTTGGGGCTAAATTGAAATTCATTAAAATCGAAAATAAAAAATTTATGAACTGAAATAATAGTTATTAAAACTTGGGGGCTTATAGGAAATTTTCAAAAATTAAAATAATTAAAACAATTTCTTAAAACAAATCTCATTTCTCATCTCTCTATCTCTCATTTACAGAGAGAGAGAAAGGCGACGGGGAGGAGGAAGGGTTCAGCCCTTCCTTCGGTTTCCACCATCGACGAGCGGCAGAGTCAGTGCTACCGTCTCGTGGTGGCGTCGGTTCGAGTGTGTGTGGGGGGGGGGGGGTCCATTGGGGCTTTTGGAGCGTGGTCAAAGGTTAAAATGAGGCTTGGGAAAACAAGGTAAGTTCATGGGTAGTCTTTGGGGGTTTTGAGGAGGGGATGGTGGTTTGTTCTTGGCTTTGGTGGTTTTGAGGTGATGAGGGGATGGTGGTGTTGGTGGAGGTCTCGATTTTAGGGAGGGCAGTGAGTTTCGTGGGTTAGAGTGACTATGGTGGTTGCGTGGTGGAGCTGCTTTTAGCTCATGGTTTGCTTGATTGGCTGCAGCCAGTGTGTATTTGTAGTTAGGGTTGGTAGTTCTGGGTTTCAGTTGGGGCTCGAACAGTGGCTGGATTGGGTGGAAATGATGGTTGTGGCTCGCGTTTGCTTTGGGTGTGTGGTTTTTGCAACTGGGTTTAAGATGTTGATGATGGTGGTTTGATGTTCTTCAGGTTGCAGCTTGTGTGTGTGCTTGCAGCTGGGTTTGGATGATGATTTAGTGTGAACATCGTGTTGATGATTGAGCTGCATTGTGCAGTTTCGTGAGTTCGCTGTTGATGCTAGAAATGAACGTTCTAGCATCAATGGTGTCTCACAGTGAAATGGATTTGAGGGAGTGTGAGGGAGTGAAGATTTTCTCACCTAGAGTGCTGGTTGCAAGAATGGCAGTGATGGGAGGGGAAAAATGAGTGTGCTATATGAACAATAGAGAAGAAAATTAGGGCACAAATCCCTAAGTAGCTAACTGGACTAAGAAGTTGGGTTGTAAATATTTTCAAATTTGGGCTTAAGAATCTCCTAATTGGACTTAAGGGAATTTGGACCAAAATGATCAAGACCTGAGCTAAAAATAATTTCGTTTTTGGACTTACTTAATTGGACTTATATAATTGGACCTTTAAATAATCATAAGATACATATTACTTAAATTTACTAAACTTTGGATTTAAAAATGATAAGAAATTGATACTTTAAAAATTATTCGGAAATAAATTCGATTCAAAATAATTTGAAATCGTTTATAACGGTTAGATGAACACGTTTTCACTTTGACGTTAGGGTTTAAAATTTAGCGACATATTTTTCGAGAAAATAATTTTATATTACTTAAAAATTCTTGGTCGCTACAACTTCCTCTCCAATCTCCATCTCAGGTTGTTGAACTTGGATCTCCACCTCATTAGAGGTGACATGGACAAATGTGTTAAGTTTTCCCAACTCTACTTTCAACTGATCTCCCTCTTCACCTTGTTCTTCTTTACTCACAGGTTTAGATTCAGTTTTAAGGCACATCATTTCACTTTCATTGAACATAATATCTCTACTCACAATGATCTTAACCCATTCTTGGATTTTATCCCATAACCTATAACTCTTGACACCTTTAGGATAATCTAGAAAAACATATTTTCTATCTCTAGGTTCAAACTTTTTCTCACTTTGATGAGAAAATGCAGTACAACCAAAAGTTTTAAGCATAGAGTAATCACTTAGTTTATCAGATCATTTTTATGAGGATTATCACCATTCAATGCAGCAGATGAAGTCAAATTAATCAAATAACAATTAGTCATAACAACTTTATCTCAAAATGATTTTGATGCATTATAACTTAACATCATGCAACACACTTTATCAGGTATAGTTCTATTCATCCTTTCCGCTACCCTGTTTTGTTGGGGAGCGTAAGGAATAATCTTATGCCTTGTTATTCCATTTTCTTTTTACATATGTCAAATTCAGAGTTACAAAAATCTAAGCCGTTTGTTCACTATTTATATACCGCAAGTACACGAATCACGTTCAAGTAATAAAGTGGACGTTTTGAGTCCAAATTGTCGATCCCTCGATGAATGTTTACTTTAATTACACACTTTCAATTTAATAACAATACAAACAAACATAATAAAATTGATTTTGGAAAATAAGAAAAATTAACTAAAAATCTACAAGATAAGAAAACATAAACACTTGTAAATTTTGGTGGAAAAACATGGTTGAGGTTCATGGTTTTACTTAACCGTCGTCTAATTAATTTATCCACAACTCATTAACAAAATACTCATTTACGATGCTAGATTTTTCAAATTTAGTTAATTACATCTCTCAAGAGAAATTAGCCATACTTGATTAATTTAACCTCCTATATCTCTATTTCGATTTAAACCAAATAATTGCATTAAATATTTATGAAAATAGTTCAATGGCTCACATAATGTTAGAGGTATATCTCTATCCCTTACACAAACCTAGGGCATTTACTATCTAGTGTAAATTGTACAATCTACTTTCAAACGATGTACACTTCACTAAACTCAATCATTTAATGACCAAATAAATGAAAGAAATTAACACAATAATAAATACACATGAAAATAAACATTTTTACATTAAAGAGCAAATATTTAAAATAATTAAAGTTAGGTTAAGTTACTACCATAAATCCCAACACAAATAACTAGCATATTTTATACAAATGATATAAAAGAGAATATTTACAACAATACATTACAAATGTGACAAAATAATTGAGAAAATCCAAAGTTACAAATAAATTTATTTTTTGAAGCTTGGCCTTAACTTGCCCAAATATTTTTCCAAATTCTTGAATGTATTCTCTTTGTACTCTTGATTTGTATCCCAAAAATGCCAAGAAATTGAAAAGGAAAAGAAAAGAAAATGAAAGAAGAAAGAGAAAGAAAGAAAAAAATAGAAAGGAAGAAAAAGAAAAACAGCCGAGAAAGAGACCCAGTTCAAGTCCCTTAGACAATTGCATGTTAGGTCTATCAACTTTAATCTCGTACAATTTGATCCTCAAATTTTGGCTTTCATTTCAAACAATCCCTTCATTAATTGGAAAACAAGGTCCTTCAACTTTTTGACTTGTTCACTTCGATACCCAAATTCACAATTTTGCACGATTTTAGGGCCACCAATATTCGAATCTACTACTTATGGATAAAATTGTCTAAAATATGCCGTATAACTTGAAACAAGAAAATAGTAATATCAAAATGTTTAGTATGATAAAACAAACAATTTGATCGAAGAGAGCATCCTTAAAAATGTCGACCCGCGCCGCCGTCGGTGGTTCATACGCTACGTAGGGAGAAGCGCCCTTGCTTGTCGAGCCTGGGTCTGGTGTTTGTTTGTTCGACTGGTGACTGATATGGCCGGAATCGAATATTTCAAGTTCGGTTGGTTTGAGAAAAAAATCGATTTTGGGCAATTTTTGGTTTGAAAAAAATTCCACCAATAGCTCTAATACCAGATGTGGCGGAAATCTTGATTACCAATGGTGTTTTCCGGGCTCAATATATAGGGGTGGGCACGGGTCGGTTCGGTTCGGTTCGGTTTTTTTTGTTCCAGAAATTTTCGGGTATTTAGTAAATGGAACCGTCGGTTCCAGATATAATTCTGGAACTGTTCGGGTTCGGTTCGGTTCGATTCGATTCCTACTATAATTAATTTTTTTAACATTTATAATAATAATATATAAATACATTTAGAAAATTTTGTCAGTGCGTCTTGAATAATTAATCCATAACATATTAGAAAGTTTTCAAAAAATGCTAACACTTTAGTACTAGACAATATAGATCACAATTGTTTTTGCTGCTTCCCTCAAACAGTTACTGCTTACCCACCAAAATGTAACATATAAAAGCATCTAACTATGTTTTCCATTTTGAGAAGTGGTACCAAAATCATTCATGTTTTCTGAAAATATTGTGAGAAGTGAGGCAATCCCAACGTGCTAAGTACTTTCACCTAGTGAATCTGTGTGTGAATATTGACCAAGTTTAATCTTAGCTTTTACAAATGAACGTAATATTTTAAAGTATTAAAAATACTTACCAACTATGTAATGTAATCATTGATTGCTTGACTTGCCATGTACCATTAAAATATTAACAATTTCTTGAGTACCATATAAAGAAAAAGAATCCAGTAACTAGAGCTGAAAATCTCTGTGCAAAGCTCTTGGAAGGCTTAAAAAACTTGTCATTGTAAACACGATAAAAGAACGAAAGCACTGTCAGTGTTAAGAGGGTAAAATCTCAGGTCTCTTAAATAATAATAAATACGAAAGTACTCCAACTTAGTGGGGGAACTAGAAGGAGGAGGACTTCTTCAAGTTAAGAGAAAATGACTCATGACTGGATGAGAAACATGTTGTGCGGCGGGAATGGACTGGAGAGAGAAGAAGAAGAGAAGACCGAAAATTCTAGGGTTCTTTCCTTTTTATATTTAGTGGCTTTTTTTATGTTGGTCGGTTTTGAAGAAGAGAAGATCGAAAATTCCAGGGCTCTGTCCCTTTTATATTTAGTGATTTTTTTTTTTTCAATTTTTTTATGTTGGTCGATTTGGGTTATATTCAATATACTTAAAACCCAAATGCCTAATTGTCAAAAAAAAATTCGGTTCTTATTCGGTTCTTGGTCTAGAATCGAGAATCGAATCGAACCCGTCAGTTTTCGATTCGGATACCTGTTCGGGTTTTTAATTTAAGAAAACCCGTTCGGTTCGGTTCCGGCTCGGTTCAGACATTTTGCCCAGCCCTATCAATATATACTCTAACAATCAAACACCTCAAAAAAGTCGAGCAAAAAACCAGACCAAACCAAAACAATCATAACTCCAGTTTCTTAATGATATCAACTTAGGACACACAATAAGGTTGTTATTGCAGCCACGAAGGCAGCTACACGGGCCAAGGATGAAGGTGAAGAAGGCACAATAAAAGGAAGCACAAAGTCGACGCCAATTTCATCAATAGAGGAAGAATAACAATAACACAGACACTGTCACAGCAAAGTGAAGGCAACATATATAGAAAATAATTCGGGTGTGATAATGGGCCAAGCCCAATACAAATTAGTGGTTAAGTGCATTATTAAGTGGAGCTGGGAGACGGGCCATGAGCAACACTAATAAAATTAGCCTGATTCTAATAGCCCAAATGATTTTAGGGTTGAGTCGTTTCATTTTCAGGCGTTGACTTTTGGTTCAGTCAATTGATCAATGACGACTGAGAAAATTATACCAAGTTAAATTATTGTCCAGGAGGTCGATAGACAACAATTAGCCCAATAGACACCTTATCACTATGTAAAATATGTAAATGATTATGTATAATAAGCATTTCCCAACTTCATAGACACCCATTTTCTTTTGAAATTTACACAAATTCCCTTATTTTAAATTTTTGAGTGACTCATACCCGCCTAACCACATTTCTTTCCCATGTTAACCATAAATAATATGGATAATGCTTAAAATACCCTCACAATTATTTATTTATTTACTATTATTATTTTCATATTGTGGCTCATTTAACAATAATGTAATACCTATAATACCCTTTCAACACTTGTAATAACATATGTGTAATTATATTACCACTACAAATTTTAATTACTACACCATATTATAATCACATCACAATTAAAATATATATTTAATAAATATACCACAATAAATTTACAATTATAATCTTAATTCAATAAAAACAAAAAATAATAAAATATTGTGGTGTACTTATCACCAATATTAATACTCATTCTCTCAACATTTTCTCTCATTATTTCACAGCCACTAGAATCGAGAGAATACCACCAACCTTTCTTCTTTATAGCCTCCACCAAATTCATTCTTCCAGCTTTGAGCAACTCTTCCTTTATTGGAAACATCGACGGCGTGTGAGGTCAAGAATGTGAAGTTGAGTGTGATTGGACCGTCTTGTCTACAAAGGCTCATTTCTCATGATGCTGTTGCTCCTTCAGCTTTGAACGAAATCCACTCCACTCTCAAAGAAGTAAATTAAAATTTGTAGTGGTAATATAATTACCCATAACATATTCCCCTCAATGGAAAATATTTTAACGCTAACTAATGAACGTGAATGTTGTAAACAGTCTATTGAAGAACTTTGCAAATTTTTTAATGTATCATGAAGAATTTGATAAGAGGAAAGATGGAGAATTAGAGAGAATCGGAAGGGAGAAATTGCGAGATGAGAGGAATATTTTAGGAGGAAGAAGATCTATAATTTGAATAAAACCATGCATAATAATCTGAAATCAAATAAATACTTTATAATGTTCTATCTATGAAGCAAATAACAGTAGTCTAATATAAATTCTAGTAAATAACAACCATTAGTTTAAGTTGATAAAATCCTATCGAATAAAACACTAATGAAATCTTATTTAAATCAAACTCTACCATCAATCTAATCTTCGAACATCTTCAAACTAAATCTCAATTTCAACAATAACAATAATCAAACTACAAATGAAATCCATGTCCTATTTATAAAGCATAGAAATAAAGTCTAAACGAACTTCTAGTAAGTAATAGTTGTTTGAAAATTTCGATTTTACACTTATCCGCACCACAATAAGTGGACATCTTTGAGTGCTGTTATATTGTAGATATTTAATTATGCATGCTTTATTCGAGGATCAAAGTGTCAAATTTGAAAGTTGAAGAGTCCAACACGCAATATTTGATGACTTAGAATGAACAATTGGATCCAGGCATCAAAACGCCAAAGAGTAGAAAGTGGACAATGGAGAAGAACCTGTAATGGAAAATACCTAACCATGTGATCGGATCTTGTCCAACTATGCTATCACATGGTTTTGACTAGCCCATATTTTCCTTTCTATACTTCGACTCAACTTATACATTGAATATAATTTGGGGCTCGATTTTAGGCCTAAGAGCACTATTTTATTCTTTCTTTTCATTCAGGGGCACAATTTAGAGAGAAAAGCATACACAATTTAAGATCTAAATAAAAGAAAAGAAGGAGAAAATTTAAGAAACTAGGGTTTCAAGATTATGGCTTGGAAAAATGAGAATCTTGGTGTAAGATCGTCGACTTTTCTTCATCTTTAATTAAAATTCGGTGATAAACTAAATAATTTATTCTGTTTTTCTTTCAACATCATGTGTAAATAAACTAATAATTGAAACAAATGATGTAACTATTGTGACTCCTTAATTTCAATTTTCAAGATTTTTGTAGTTAAGTTTTTTATTTATTAATTCTACTTGTAGTTCTTAACGCAACGAAATAATTGACCATTATTACATGAATTGTGAAGTTGTAACTAATAAAGAGGCACATGATCATTTGAATTCCCACAAGTATATGATATCATGAACAAGTAGTAAAGTGATTAATAAAGTATCGTTCCTATGAGGACTATGTACTCAATCTAGTGTCAATTAATCCTAATCTTAATCGAATAGCAAAGTGTGTTTGAATGATTTATACTAATTATTCTAATTTAAACTAACTATTCTAATGAGCAATTTATGAAGCATTTGTAAATTTAGGTGATATGCTTATTAAGACTTTGAATCCCTCTTATTAATTTGTTATAATGTAATTAAATAACATGACAATATCAATATGTGTATATTATTGTTGATCAATGTTTCTAAGTTAATTAGAAAATAGCTCGATGTCAATTTAATTTTTCTTCTCACGTAACCTTCTCATAAATTTAGAGTATCTATAGAAATCATGCAAAATATAGTAGTATATCTTTATCTCCCATCAGATTTTACAATCGCTGTTATAAAGTGCTATTTGTCCTATTGTTTTTCTCGAAATCAATAAAATTCACAACTAATCCAATTAGCAATCAAGCAATTAAAAATGCATTAAATTCTATAACAATCATTCAAAAATAAACACATATTGTGCGTCAAATTATCGAATTTATATTAAAACATCATAATAAAGGCTCATCAATGTCTTAATAATTGAAACCCTAGCCTAGCATTAAAAAAGTACAAGAAATCATAATTAATTGGAAAAATCCCCGATTTATAGATTGATGAAGGAAACAAGTCTGATCTTGAAATTTTGAATCCCTTCAATAATTTCTTGATGAATCTCTACTATATCTTCTTGTTGTTTCCCAAAAACCAAGGTTTGATCTTCAATTGGTTAAAATTTTGGAATTGCCCTTTAATTCTTAATGATTTGGCCTCTCTTTGATAATATTAATTGAGGATTTTAGGAGTATCAAAAGTCTTGTCAATATAATGTAGAGTTTTATATTTATCTATAGGCGTTGAAAATTAGATGACAATGGCGTCACAATTAGTGCTTGGAAAGAATTTTATATAAAACGGGATACAGTGGTGCCTAGGCGCTTGTTGTACTTTTGCAATTGTGGAAATCGGTTCTCAAATTCGATTCTTGATTCTTTTAAGTTATTTTTTCTTAAAATCTCTGTCTTTTAACTTTTAACTGTATCCAATTGAACCCATAATATCTTCAATCATCGCTTAGTGGTCAAAATCAATTATTAAAAAGTTGCAATTTAGACCTCAATTTTGAATTTCAGTCTTTTTAGCCGGTTTTCACTTCCTTCAATTCCATGTCCAATCATCGAGTTTTACCTAATAAACAAAATATTTAACAAGCTAGGCTATAATTATTCAAAATAACTACTAAATATTTATATTTTAAAGCTCATATAAGTGAACATCTCTAAACTTAAACCTTTATTTGTCCTCAAACAAAATCATTACCCAACTCACACAAGAAAATAAGGTACTATCCAAATTTATGTCTAATGTTGGAGGGAAGCTTGTTGGATTAGTTTAGTCCATTCTTCAACTTATTAAACATGCCTCCAATTTGACATCCTTGTACCTTTGAAAAATGAAAGAAAACAAATATAAGAGTTAAAAAAAAAAAATAGTTTAAATGTTAGAATCCGGCGAGTATGGTGACCATTATGTTACGCTCCTATAGCCTTAAAAAAATGTGTCATATGATTCTTTTACTGTATTTGACTCAAATAAAACTTTTTTCCTTCATCTAGGGTTGATGTAAACATGACTTCTTTTATTGAAACAAGATTATTCCTAGAACAAATGTAACCTATCAAACTATATACAATGCAAATTCATAAAGCATAATAAATAAAATGGTCAGAAATTGGGTGTCTCCTAATAAGTGTTTAATTTAAAATCTTTAGCTAGACTTTGTTGATGTACTAATCATGGTGGTTCAAAATGGACTTCACCTGCAAAGTTCTGATTACAATGTTCAACATTACCAACCCCTTTTTTATTCTCCATGCTTGAAGAGCTCTTTTTCTATTATTGAGGTTCCCAATTATTCCACCAACTCCTTTTTAATGTTGGTACCTTAAATGCTCTTTCATTTCTTCCTCCTTAACCGTTATGTTATTCTCTGGGATGGCTTCTCGACAGTGGTATGTATTCTCAACTTCTCTTGCTCATCATCTACCATCAAGGTCAGTCCCCTTGCTTCAAAGTCCATGATAATCCGACTTGTTGATAAGAAAAATCGGCTCAAGATTAGTAGGGATGCATCATATGGTTCTTCTATGTCTATGACAACGAAATATTTTAAAATACAAACTTAACCATACTAATGAGCTCATTCTCAACCATTTCTCGAAGGCATTTGATTGATATGCCCGCTAATTGAAGGAAGATAGTTGTGTCTTTTAGCTCTTTCAAATCTAAATTTCTGTAGAAAGAAAAAGATAAAAACATGCCCTTGGGAGTGGAAGAACAGTTGGAAAGCTACTAATACCCTGTAAGCTGAGAAGTAAAAGGAAGAATACGCCCGAGGAGGTGCTTATGTCTAATTAGCTAGCTAGTAATGCAATAACTTACCAAAGCTATGATCAATAGGCCGCTTCTCAAGTCCTCTGACTGATTCTATCATAGAGATCGACAATATACAGTAACTCTCATATGAACACAGCTTACAAATTTCATCGTACTGTGCTCTCCCAAGAGCTATTCTTCTCAAAATCACACTCAAAATGGTGTTAAGTTGGGTTCCCATTCTAACAAAGAATTCTTGTGGCTCCGAGGTTCTAGCTATAGGAGAACTAAGAATGGAGAGCTTTTCTTCCAACCAGCTTTCGGCTAACCTTGCCTCATCAGTCCTTTGGGATCAAAAAGCGGTATTACAGGAATATTCACCTGTTGTCCATCGATTACGCCTTTCGGACTGATCTTAGGCCCTGCTTTACCCCCCATAGATGACATTCTTGCTCGGAATTATATAAACAACTGGAAGTTGAATAATTTCCTATTGAATAATGTATTTTGAAACTCCATGAATTTTTTTAGTTTAGGAGATAATTTGTTTTGCAAGATAGCACTATACTTCTCATTTAGCTTGATGGTTTCAAATTTAGTGAATTTTCTTTTATTTGATAAGATCTCATTTAAAAACTTTGTATAGCTCGATATTTAAGATGTGGCTACAATTAATGGAATGTTGATATGAAGCTTTCTTAATATGTCTACAAAACTTCGTAAGCTATTTTTCGAGCTTCTTTCTCTGTAATCTTTTAAGAAATGGGACAACAGACACAAATGTCTTGATAGGAGTGGTTACCTTAACTCATCGATCATCTGACTTATGATCTAATACTATTTTTGCTAACAGTTTAGATTGATCTACTTGCTTCTCATCAGTGGAAGGTATATTATCATTTACTACAATCTATTTGTTAACTATAATTTCTGGAAGTTGAATCCCACTCCATGTAGTAATTACTTGAATTAGATATAGTGCTTTCATATGTGAATCCCTAATTATTCAATTGTTGTCACATATACTGTTTGAGTTAATGCTGCTAGCTATGCTGAGATTGCTGTCAATGTGTTAACCTCGTGTATTCCAGCAACTTTCTTTCCATTGGCTACATGGTACTAGTATAAACTAGATCCTCCATGATTTTATATTCTTGGCTTGCTTTCATTTTTGTAATTAACCTATCACAAGCAAAATCAATGTTAGCCATGCTTGTCAAATTTAATCCAATGTAGAAATACTGGACTTGAAGCCATTTTTGCAGACCATGTTGTGGACATTGTCATAGTAGACCTTTGTATCTTTCCTATGCTTCGTAGTAACACTCTGAATCAAGCTGAAAAAGTATAGTGATTTTATCCCTTAACTTGGCAATCTTCTTCGGTGGGAAGTATTTGTTTAAGAATTTCCAGCTTAGACTATCTTAAGTAGTGATGTTGTAATGTGGGAATGTATCCAACTATTCTTTAGCCGAATCTCTCAAGTTTTAAGGAAAGATTCTCAGCCAAATTATATCAGCAAAAATCCTTGAATTTTCAATTGATGTACACATATCCAAAAATTTCGAGATGTGAGCATTTGAATTTTCAGTAGCTTTCTCGAAGAATTGCAATGGATGCTAGAACATGTTGATCAATTTCGTCATCAAGTGAAAATTAACTTGTCCAAATACCGGATAAGCTATACTGGATCTGATTTCTGCTATCAACAGAACCATGAATTTCTGTATGAGTTTCTCATTCTCTTTACCCGCAACTACAACCGAATGTGCCGACATTTACATTCAACTCAACGGTCACTTGATTTTTTATATTTTCTGCCATTTACAAAACCAGGAGCAGGTGCTAGAGCCTCAGACAAATTCCGAGGATGAGTATGGTAATGAGTTGCCTGAGCTTAATATTCTCAACTATGACACGGACCACATTTTATCAAACCCGATGAAGAGGGGGAGGGGAAAAAATAGAAAGAAAGTGACCTTGGGTATCACCACTAGGTCGAAAAAATCTTATTAATGTTGAACATCATTATATGGAATATAAGGGGAATCGTCTCTTCTAAGCACAGGTTAACAGAAGTTAGAAAACAATACAATCCTTCTATCTTAGTCCTTATGGAACCGTTTGTTTCTGGTGAAAAAATTACCAATTGGGCTAATTGCTTGAGATTTCCTAATTATACCTCCAATGTGGGAGAAGGAGGTAAGATCTGGGTATTTTGGGTTAAGGAGTTGAATTTTTCGTTGATTAATAGCTCGGAGCAAGTCATTACTGGATGGTTTACGATGGGTAACAGCCGGGTCCTCACCTCTTTTGTTTACGCCAGTTGTTGTCAGACGCGTAGAAGGGACTTGTGGGAGCAGTTGAAATCTTTAGATTGCGGGAATACAGGTTGGTTGGTAGGAGGAGATTTTAACACTGTTCGTTCCATTGAGGAAAAATTGGGAGGTCTGATCCCATCTTCACTGGCCACGAGGGAGTTCAATTCCTTCATTCATGAAACTGGCTTAATGGATATTCCCTTCGATGGCCCGAAATTATCATGGTGCAACGGCAGACAAGGTATTTGGCGTATATGGGCCCGCCTAGATCGTATAATGGTTAACCAGAATTTCAAGGATCAATGGCCATTTGCCCCTCTATCATATCTGGACCGGACATCTTCAGATCACTGTCCGATGGTTATAAGATATAAAGATAGCTCTAATATACCACGCTCTCGGTCTTTTCGTTTCCTCCGTATGTGGTGCTCGCACAAAGATTTCCTACCATTGGTAAAGCGTATCTGGGAGACTAATGTGGCTGGCCCTCCCATGGCCCGTCTGGGACAGAAACTCCGGACATTGAAGAGGACTCGTAAATCCTGGAATAAGGAGGTTTTTGGACAAGTGCAACAAGAAATTAGTTTCTTTGAGGATAAACTGGTCCATCTGGAGAATACCTTGATGGAATCTCTCTCTGAGAAAATGGAAAAAGACCTCTTGGAATGCCGAGATCAATACGCGGTTTGGCTCGAAAGGGAGGAAACTTTGTGGAGGCAAAAATCACGCATAAAATGGCTTCAAGAGGGGGACGGTAATACTAAGGTCTTCCATGCTTCGGTTAAAAATAAAAAACATAGCCAACTTATCGACCACATGGTACTTGAAAATGGGATATCCCTGCGGTCGGCTGAGGAGGTTCACGAGGGTGCTGTGGATTTTTTCAAACAGTTGCTGACCATGTCCCCTATATCATTAGAAGATTCTGATCTGGAACTACTGACACTGATGATTACAGAGGATGAAAATCAGTCCTTGTGCAAACCGCCAGCCTTAGAAGAGGTGAAAGAGGTCCTTTGGTCCATCCCGGTGGATTCTAGCCCGGGTCTAGACGGATTCAGTGCTAGCTTTTTCATCAATGCATGGGATATTATTAAGAGGGATCTCCATGCAGTAGCTAAGGATTTCTTTGAGGGACAACCACTGACGACGGCTTTAGGCGCAACAAATATTGTGCTCATTCCGAAGGTAGAGTCTCCTAATAGCTTTGCTAATTTCAGGCCTATCAGTCTTTGCACGGTGGTGTACAAGGTTTTAAGCAAAATTATGGTGACCAGAATGGCCCCATTTCTAGACCGGCTTATTTCCAGAGAACAATCGGCGTTTATTCAAGGCAGAAGTATCTTCGATAACATATCCATTGCTCAGGAACTGGTTCATAAAATTCATAAAAAGGTGAGGGGTGGAAATATGATTATGAAGATAGATATGGCCAAAGCATATGACAGGGTTAATTGGCGATTCCTTCTGGCGTGCCTACGAAAGTTCGGTTTCTCCGACCAGTGGAGAAATTTAGTTTTCAACTGCATATCCTCCCCTTATTATTCGATCATGCTAAATGGCACTACACGGGGTTTCTTTAAGCCTACTAAGGGCCTACGCTAAGGGGATCCACTATCCCCGTATCTGTTTATCTTGGCACAAGAACTTCTCTCCCGGATGATCAACCATGCCTTAGTTACTAAACAATTTCTGCCATTCCACTCCGGCGCAATGGTGGTAAGTCATTTATTCTATGCTGATGATTTGCTGATTTTCTCAAATGGCAGTAAAAGGTCGATTGGTCATGTGCTGGATGTTATTAAAAGTTATGAGCTGAAGTCAGGCCAACTAGTTAATCCCACAAAATCCTCTATATTTTTTTCGAATTACATATCTGTTGCTCGAAAAAGAAAAATCTTGTCCTCTTCGGGGTTTAAAGAAGGGGCTTGGCCGTGTACATATTTGGGTGTACCTCTATACACTGGCAGATTATTGAAACACATGTTCGATCCCTTGATGAATAAAATCCAAAAGAAATTGGCGGGTTGGAAGGGACATCTCCTATCCTTTGGTGGTAAAATTATCCTGATTAAACATGTCTTGGGTAGTATGCCTATCCACATTCTCTCGGTACTGAACATGCCTAGAGGTGTATATCACGAGCTGAACCGAGTTTTCTCAGATTTTCTCTGGAATGCTAGTGATGGCGCTAAGAGAAGAAAGTGGGTTTCCTGGAGGAAAGTATGCTACCCGGTGGAGGAGGGTGGTTTGGGCATTCGAGACTTCTACGAAGTGCAACAAGCTCTATTTATGAAATTTGCTTGGAAATTCATGGTGGGAAATTCCTTTTGGGCTGAATTTTTTAGATCCAAATACATGAAAAATAATCTGTTAAAAACGGGCTCTTCACAATCTCGTTTTTGGAAAGGCGTAGCATCAGCTTTGTTGACAGTGAGACAAAATTCCTTCTGTCGGGTGCGTAATGGCTCCTCCAATTTCTGGTATGATAATTGGCTTGGAACTCTATGTTTGGCCGAAACTGGTCTACAGGTTAAAGAACCACAAATTCAAATTAGAGATCTATTTACAGATGATGGAAAATGGAATGGCACACGGCTAAGAGATATAGTGGAAGAACATCACGCCAGTTCGATTGAAAGCGTGCATATTAAATCAAGTGGAGAACGTGACTTTTATGTTTGGAAACCAAGCAAGGATGGTATTTTCTCGACCAAGTCGGCCTGGGAATTGATTCGGAACAAGGGGAGGATTTGTCCATGGAAGCGTTGGTTGTGGCACAAAGTAGTCCCTAAGAGAATATCTTTCGTGTCATGGAGAGCTCAATTGAAATGCCTACCTGTAGATGAAGTGCTCCAAACTATTGGGATTCCACTGGCCTCTAAGTGCGAATGTTGTGAGCAACCCTCGGTGGAAACCATCGATCATGTTCTATGTAGTGGGGAGGCAGCTACAAAAGTTTGGAACTACTTTGCAAATCATTTCAATCTCTCCCTTCCATACACCTCTAACTGGAAAACTAGAATGAATTTATGGTGGACCAAGGCTTCGAGTGCATCTATGTTTGGCAATATCCGGGGCATTGCTCCTCTGATTATTACTTGGGCGCTATGGAAGTATAGATGTGGAGCCCGTATGGAGAGCCATCCTGTCATATGGCAGAAAGTCATTTGGACTATCAAGTCTTTGTTATCTCAGTTGGGTAGCCAAATTACCAAAATCAAGGAAATATCTGAACGTGATTTATACTATCTTAGAGCCCTAAATTGCCCAATACATGTTGTCAAACAACCTAGAACTAAAATTATCAGCTGGAAGAGACATATAGGGAATCAACTCAAACTGAATGTGGACGGAGCCTCTCAAGGTAATCCCGGTGCGGCCGGTGGAGGTGGTCTGCTGCGTGACTTGAAAGGAATGTGCTGGGCCAGTTTCTCAAATTTCTATGGGTCATGTACCAACATGGTGTCAGAAGTTCGTGCTCTCCTTGATGGTCTCCGTTTGTGTAGGGATCTGGGCAGCTGGAATATTGTGGTGGAAATGGATTCAATGGTAGTGGCCGAGTGGGTTAAGAAAGGCGCTTGCTCCATTTGGTGGCTATGGGACTACTGGGAAGAAATCATGGATCTGATTAAGCTACTTCAAGCAAAGGTCAATCTGTGTTTCGAGAGGCAAATATGGCAGCGGATCTACTGGCTAAAATAGCATGTAAGGGTGTGTCGACTAGTTTCTTTCACGGAGATAAAGGCCCGCCTTTACTTCAGGGCATTTTATATATGGATCAGCAAGAAACTCCTTACATTAGATATTGATGTAGTTTTTTTTTTTGCTTAGGGTAAAATCATATGTTGCGAAGTTTTATAATTTTATTAGCATTGTAAGGGAAGTAGTCTTCCTCATTTATGGCTTTCTTTTCTTAGCTGTAACCATGGTATTCCTCCGCCATAAGTGAGGGCAAATCAATAAACTCTCGGAGGTCCCGCCCTCCTTCCACTAAAAAAAAAAAAAAAAGTAATTAAAAATACATTAAATTTTATAACAATCATCCAAGAATAAACACATACTGAATGTCAAATTATCAAACTTATTTTAAAACATCATAATAAGGGATCATCAATGTCTTAGTAATTGAAACCTATTCTAATATTACAAAATCACAAGAAATCATAATTAATTGGAAGAACACAACTCGGATTTTAGATTCATGAGGTAAAAGAAGATGAATCTTGAAATCTTAAATCTCTTCAATGGTTTTTGATAAATCTTTACTTTATCTTTTTGTTGTTCCCAAACACAAGGTTTGATCTTTAATTGGTTGAAATCTTACAATTGTCCCTTAATTCTTAATGATTTGGCCTCTCTTTTATGATGTTAATTGATGGTTTTAGGAGTATCAGAAGCCTTCTCAATGTATTCCAAAACATGTATATTCCATATTCTTATTGACTATTTTTATAGTGTGTTCTCAATTAAGATCTTAATAGATTTTAAAAAATTATAAATCCTAATAAACTTCGTGGATTTGAATAGATTTTTACAAATTACATTAGAATCTCATCAAATATGGTGAAATTTCAAAAGATTTAGTTATATGTATTTTTAAACTTGAAATCCATTTATATCTTTTAAAATCACGCTATTAATTCAATCTATATAAAACTACTAGACTAATAGTTATTTATGATAGCTAAATTTTAAAAGATTTCATTGAATTTCATTAAAATCTTAATTGTGAATGCCTAGATTTTAATGGATTCTCAATTGAGGACATATAAATTTAAAAGAATTTTTAAAATCCATCACAATTTCAATTGAGAACATCCCATAGTTTTTATTGAAAAATAGTTATGTAAGACAAAAATCATCTAGAGCAATTATGTGGAAATGAATTGGATTGTAAAACCCATATACCATAGGGAACAATTCATACCTCCGGCCATTGATGATGTTGCAAAAGCTTTCCTTTCTATAGGTAATGGCACTTCCAAGCTTTCAACACTCTTAATTGATGGTGTATACTATATTATCTGTGGTGAAGTTCAGGAACCAAAACCCATCCATTTATATAGACAAAACTCTCTTTGAGTTATGGCTTAAGTTACCAATCAATTGGTAGTGAAATTGAATTTCCATAAACGTTGAAACCCCCATGAATGTTGGACCATCAATATGACTGTTGAAGAAATGGGAAGAGACTTCAATGGGAATGTGAAGAGATGAGTCTGTTACATTCTCTCACTTGGTCTATACATTCAACCTAATGTTTCAACTCAATCCCATCGATTGTCCTTTTTAAGAAACAAACACATGAATCATGGTGATGGGTCATCTGATAACGAATAGTATCTACCATGTATTACAATATGTTTAATTCCTTAAAAATTATTCTTTACGTGGTAACAATACTTAATGAAAAGACCTTATGTCTCATTCTGGGTCTGACATAAATGTATTTTCTCAAATAACTTAATATACGCATGCAAGAAAATATCACAACAAATAAGAGTGTCATACAAAATTGTATATATACGATTACATAGTGGAACAAAGTTCCATTTTCTCTACATGATTCTTAAATTTTAGTGGTGGCATGCCTTTAGTCAAAGGATCAGTTATCATCAACTTGGTGCTTACGTGCTCAACGATCACTTTCTTTTCTTTAATATGTTCTCTTATAGCTAAATACTTAATGTCGATATGCTTACTTCGATTACCAGTTTTGTTGTTCTTAGCCATAAAGACAACAATCGAATTGTTACAATAAATTCTTAATGGCCTAGAAATGAAATCCATAACTCTAAGCCCAAATATGAAACTCTTGATACATATACCATGCGAAGTAGCCTCAAAATAAGAAAAGAACTCAGCTTCTATAGTGGATGTAGCAATCAAGGTTTGTTTGGCACTCCTCCATGATACAGCTCTACCAGCCATCATAAAAATATACCTGATGTTGATTTTCATGAATCAACACAGCCAGCAAAATCCGAATATGAGTATCTAATCACTTCCAGGTTATTTGTCCGTTTATACATAAGCATGTAACATTTGGTGCCTTGAAGGCATCTCATTACTTTCTTTGCTACTTTTCAGTGGTCTATACCTGAACTACTTTGATATCATCCTAACATTTCTATAACAAATGCAATGTCAAGCCTTGTATAGACTTGAGAGCATACATTAGGCTTCCGATAGTAGAAACATATGGAATGTTTTTCATTCGTTCCCTTTCCAAATAATTTTTCAGGCATTGGTTCAAATTGAACCTATCACCCTTCACAATGGGTGCTACACTTGGTGAACAATCTTTCATCGAAATCTCTCTAAACCTTTGTTGATATATATTTCCTGAGACAAACCCAAAATTCGTCGTAATCCGTCTCTATGAATCTTAATGCCAATGCCATAAAATGCCTCACATATAGCCTTCATATCGAAATGTTTAGTTATGAATTGTTTTACCTCATGCAACAAACTCTTATCATTGGTTGCAAGTAAAATGTCATCTATGTATAAAATAAGAAAACAAGTCCTACTCCCACTAACCTTCTGGTATATACATTGATCTATGGGATTTTTAACAAATCCAAATGAAGAAATTAATTCATGAAATTTTAAATACAATTAACGAGATGTTTGTTTTAAACTGTATGTAGACTTCTTAAGCTTACATACCAAGTGCTCACCATCATCAGAGATAAATCCTTAGGGTGTTTCGTATAAACCTCCTCCTCTAAATCTCTATTGAAAATGTTGTTTTCACATTCATTTGTTCTAACACAAGGTCAAAATGGGCTATTAATGCTAAAATAATACGTAGAGAATCTTTCTTAAATACAAGAGAGAAGGTCTCCGTATAATCAATTCCCTACTTTTGAGTGAATCCCATAGCAACAAGTCTCGTCTTGTATATTTCAATATTACCTAGCGAGTCTTTCTTAGTCTTAAAGAACCAATTACAACCAATGGCTTTAGCACTACTAGGCAACTCAATAAGATCCCAAACTCCATTACTTTTCATGGAACTCATCTTTTCCTTCATGTCATCGTACCATAATTCCGACTCTTTAAAGTTATGGCCTGTAAAAATGATTCAGGGTCATTTTTGGCTCTAATATTATGGTCAGGTTCTTGTAAATACACTTCATAATCATTAGGAAGTACCAACCTTTTGGTTTTAGTAGATCTTCTTAATGTTGTAACATCATCTTCTTAAGAAGCTTGTGGTTCAACTATTTGTTTAGGAAATTCAGGAAATTCCTGAATTACTTGATCTATTTGAACATTGTCAGCAGCTTGTGGAACTTCAATGATTGGTCGTTCAACACCTGTTTGTACTTGAGAGGTACTGTGAATTATGACTAATCTGTCACTCGTGTTGGATGGTTGAGATTCCAAATGATCATGCTCATGAACTTTGTTCCTAGTTTGACTGTTCCTACTAACCAAGTCATTCTCAAGAAATTTAGCATTTTTTGATTCTACAATCCTAGTGCTATGGATGAGCAATAAAATCTGTATCCCCTGGACCTTTCAGTATATCCAATTAAATACCTACTAATGGTCATTGAGTCCAACTTCTTCTCTTACGAATTATAGATTCTCACTTCAGAAGGACATTCCCAAATGCGCATATGTTGCAAACTTGGTTTCCAACCTTTCAATAGTTCAAATGGCATCTTTAGGATAGCTTTAGTTGGAACTCGATTTAATATATACACAACCATCTTAAGTGCTTCAATCCACAAGGATTTGGGAAGATTGGAGCTACTAAGCATGGTCCGCACCATGTCCAATAATGTTATATTTCTTCTTTTTGCTAAACCATTCTTGTCTGGTGAACCAAACATGGTATATTGGGCAACTATCCCATGATCATGAAGAAACTTAGCCAACGGACCAAGTGTTTGTCCATCCTTTGTGTATCTACAGTAATATTCTCCACCTCTATTTGATCTTAAGATCTTAATCTGCTTCTCATAATATTTCTCTACTTCAACTTTAAAGGTTTTAAAGGCATCCAGTGCTTCACTCTTATTATGAAGCAAATAGAGATACATATATCGAGAGTAATCATCAATAAAGGTGATGAAATATTTTTGATCATGTGAGTTCATTTATGGACTATATGTATATCGGTATGTATGATTTCTAATATTTTTGAACTCCTATTTGCTCATTTCTTGGACTTGTTGGCCTGCTTTCTCTTAATGCAGTCCACACATGTATCAAAATCCGTGAAATCTAGAATACTAAGTACCCCATCATTCACTAATCTTTTGATTCTATCTATATAGATATGTCATAATCTCCAATACCACAACATAGAGGAGTCTTCATTAATATTACACTATTGAGTGTCATATGAACATGCATTAAAATATAAGTGATATTATTTTGTAAATTAATATGATAAAGACCATCAGACAAAGTACCATTACCAACACAATCAGAATTATATAATAATCTGAATGACGTGTTTTAAAATTAAAGGAATATTCCGAGGGTACAAGTTTGGAAATAGAAATCAAGTTTCGTGAAAAACTTGGAACATAAAAGGTCATATCTAATTTCAAAGCAAAGCCACTACTTAAAGTTAAAATGTACGTTCCTATAGCCTCCACGTGTGAGCTAATCTTCCAGATTATTTTGCTTACTTCCCACTGGCTTCCTTAAATTTTGCATACCCTACAAAGAGTTTGCAATATGGATTGTAGATCCATAGTCAATTTACCCAGTGTTAATATTTACATTAACTATATTAGATTCATAACAGACAAATGAGGTTGGATTACCTTAATCCTCAAGCCATTTTTGAATTTAGCGCAATCTTTCTTCATGTGTCCTTTCTTTTTACAGAAGTAACACTTGGCCTTTTTCTTAATATCAGATTGGGGTACGATTTTACCTTTCCTTTTCTAATTGCTTCAGCCTTCCCCTTCCCATGGGTTGTAGTCAATATTACACTTTCATTATTTTCCATTATTAGTCTCCCTTCTTCTTGAACACACATAGTCATTAATTCATTAATTGACCATTTATCCTTATGTGTGTTGTACGAGATTTTGAAAGGTCCATACTCTTGTGGGAGACTATTCAAGATGTAGTGCATAAGGAAGGAATCATACATCTCAACCTCGAGTTTTTTAAGTTGAGCTGTAATATCTCTCATTTGCATGATGTGCTCGTGCACACCTTTTACACTGGTAAGCATTAAGGATGAAAACTTCATTATAAGGGTGCTTGCTAATGCCTTATTTGAAGTGATGAATTGATCATCAATGACTTTTATCAAGTCTTGGACTTTGTTATGCTGATCGACGGAACCACGTATACTAACAGAATTTTTAGTCTTTGTGAACATCACACTGAGACGATTAGATCATTCCCATTTTTCATTAAGTGTGACGTCCGCTGCAGTGCTATTATCGGTGATCTAAAGTGGTTTATCTTTCCTAATAGTATAATCAATATCCATCCACCATAAATGAAGAAGAATCATCTCCTTCCATACTTTATAGTTGTCATCCTTTAATTCATGAATATCACAACGAATATCAGAGAAATTAACAGGTTGTGAAGCTGTATAATTTTTAAAATTACTTATGTTAAATTGAGGCATTATTGTAAATTGCATGTTTTACCAACGTAAATCACACTAAGATTGAATATAATGACATAAAAATTGCATGTAGGCTAAATTTTTAGTTCAAGTATATTCAATTATCCCTTATGGTAGAATTATCAAAACATGTACTTGATTCATATAGATAAATTATGAAAAAAAATTGATATTAAAACCAATTGATAAGGGTATTTTTACATGTTCATTTCAGTTCACAAATATGGATAATTGTCGATAAATGTACATAATATAGCTTAATTCGATGTAATATGTCTTTGTAGGACATGAACGATGAAAGTGGTGAAAATTAGGAAAAACAAGCAAAAAATGACTTAAATGAAGCAAAAGTAAAATTTGAGAATTCAAGTGCAAATACTGAAAAGCTGTGTCGAACCTCATGATGAAGATTTGAGAGTGTTAGGAGTCAATTGGATGAAAGAAGACATCAAAGGGATGTAATATCGTCAAAGTATGCTCACACTATAGAAAACGTTATGCACCGATTTTCAGTCTCATATTAAGACCTATTTTTAACAAGGTAAATGGTCGAATTAGAAGATGATATCTGAAGTAAAGTTGTATCCCTTTGAGTTATCTTTCTAATAAATCTTGAATCACTACCATCAGACATTGTGAGTGGAAAATATGACCAAAGTACTAAACGCTGTCCGACGGAGAAAAATGCCAACACTATGTGGTCGCATAGTGTTAATTCCTTACGACCGTATAGACTACTACCGAGATGTTTTTGGCTGACTTTATTTGTTTTATGTGATCGCATGACTTTGTACTATGCGGTCGCATAGAAGACATTTGATATGAAAATTTTGGTTTCCTTATTTCGTTCCAACTCTTATGGAAACCAATCTTTTGGCAACTATATAAACTCTTAAGCCGTCCTCAACCCTAAGCAGACCTGGGAGAAGACTTTTGAAGCGTTTAAGAGAGAAATCAAGGCACAAACAAGGAGAATAACATCACGACGAGAGGAATCAATTCAAGAATCTAAATTAGTGATATCGTTCTTTATTAAATTTTCTGATTTCTTCTTTTCTATTATGTTAGACTAGATTTATGTGTTAGGTGAATAATAAACATTGTGATGTGATATTTTAATTCCTAGGTTTACTTTGTTGACATTAAAACGCTTTTTGAATCATTGAATGATTTATACACATTGCTTTTTCTCTACAATTATATGCGTAATAGTTGTACGAGTGTGGTGGCTTATATTATGCAATTCAAAGACGGGAAATAAGCTCGACGAGGTATAAACCATCATATGGTCCGAATGGGGATGTAAATATACCACTATACTTTATGTGAATCTTTAAATGTTTACAAAACATTATGCATTCTTGTATATTGTATTTGTCATAGAAATATAGTCAAATGGTATGTGAGAATATGTTCAATTCTACTCAAGAGATATTATTGAATATGTTAGAAATATTCATTCTTCATCAATTCAAACGTGTTGTCAATTTTGTAGAATTACAATTAAAATGGATCATTGCATGGGAATTCGCAAACTTAGTGCATTTCTTTTCTATTAATTACTTCAATTTGCATTCAATCATATAATTTGCATTTAGTTCAATTAATTCATCCACTATTGCGTTCATTTAGTTTAGCTACAATTTAGTTACAAAACTCAACCATATTTCACGTTTTGGTTAATGTTAGAATATGTAAAATTGAACTAATAAATCTATGTGGGAACGATACTTGGACTCTAAAATCCATTTTATTACTTGAACGATCCAAACACTTGCAGTAGTTTTTATTGAAAACGTATTTTCGTATAACAAGTTTTTAGTACTGTTGCTGGAGATTTAACTTTAGTTTGATTTTATTTACTTTGACACTAATTCGAACTTATCTTTAAATTTTATTTTTATCTTTTTTCTAATATATTTTAGTCTACTAAGCATTATTATTTAGGTTAAGCTAAGTGCTACTATTGTTAGCGGGAATACCAAGAACAACTACAAATGGCAAATCAACATATTGAACCGAGATTGAATCTTGTAGCTCCAGCTCTAGCCAATGTAGAGGCACAATATGATGGGAATGCTCTTCTTGGATATTTCTCGTCACCATTCATTGTTCAAAGTCAATCAAGCATTATGTACCCTCCATTCGAACAGCCGAACTTCCAGGTGAAAACTAATGTCATCTAACTCTTCCAATATGGGCATTAGTTTTACAGATTGGCGAATGAAAATCCTCATACACATATATCTCGATTCTTGGATATGTGTCAACACTTTAGGTACTAAGGAATATCAAAAGATGCTATCGGGCTGAAGTTATTTCAACACACTTTACGGGATAAAGCACTCGAATGGTTGGATTCACTTCTAGTGGCGAACATAACTACCTGGAATGATCTGGCTTACAAATTCTGCACCAAATTTTTTTCTCCAGTCAAAGTGGCGAGTTTGAGGCACGCCATATCAATATTTAGCCAAAATGAAGTTGAATCATTTGATGAAGCTTGGAACAAATGCAAGAGCATGCTAAGGAAATGTCCTCAACATGAGTTCTACAAGCCAACACAAATTAAATTTTTCTATAGATGACTACTTTCAACTTTTAGGAGTATGGTGGACTCGTCATCAAATGGATCTCTAACCACCAGAATGATTGATGGAGCTTGGGAATTGTTCGAGAGAATGACTAATACTTCAGCCATGTGGTTTTCTGATCAATGAGGTCCAAAGAAAACAATTGGAGTCTACAAGGTAGATACCTACTCGACCTTATCAGTAAAGATTGACTCCTTATTTCACAAAATGGAGAGCATAACACAAATGGTGAACTCAGCATAAATAAAAAAGTCAAATTGTAAAGAGTGTGGAGCAGAACATGACACAGTTGAATGTCATATCCTTACAGAAGTAATGGAACATGTGGATTATGTTCAATGGGGTCAGCGTCAACCCAACAATCCTCACTCTGACACATACAATCCCGACTGGAGAAATCATCCAAATTTCTCTTAGGGTGGAAATCAAAATCAAAATCACAACCGAATTCAAGTGCAGTTTCAGCAATAGAAGAAACCCCAGTTAGAAGATAGTTTGTAAATCTAATGGAGACAACAAATCAATTCATAAAAAAGACTGAAACAAACTTCCAAAATCAGGGTGCAATGACTAAGAACTTGGAGACATAGATGGGACAATTGGCTTTATCTATGACATAAAGGGTGTCGGAGAAATGCCAAACAATACATATGTGAATCCTAGGGAGCATGTTCAAGCCATTACTACAAGAAGTAGAGTTCAACCGCTTGAGATGCATGTAAAAATGCCAGGTACAAATACAGAACAAGTGGAATCTTCTGAACAAGAGAATGAGAATTAAGTTGACAACACCATGAAGACACCGATGAAAAAAGTCCAGCAATGTTCAAACAAGTGCTAGATAACTTGGTAAACCCTTATGAGCCACCTATTACATTCCCACAAAGGTTGATGAAGGACAAGATGAAGCAGCAATACAAGAAATTCCTCGAAATCTTCACAAAACTCCACATAAATATCCTATTTGTGGAAGCACTGTTCAAAATGTCTGGCTATGCCAAATTTCTGAAAGATATTATATCAAAGAAATGAAATCTAGAGGACTATGTGACAGTGATGCTAACAGAGGAGCGTAGTGCCATAATTTAGAAAAAGCTCCTACCAAAACTAAAAGACCCAGAGAGTTTTACTATACTTTGCACTATTGGTGAATGCTACTTTGATAAAGCTATTTGTGATCTTGGTGCAAGTATTAATCTAATGTCTTTATCTGTTTTCAGGAAAGTCGGACTAGGCGAAGCTACGGTTGGTGGCGAACTTGTTTTGTAGAAAAATGTATTAGTAGCTTATATGCCATGGGAAGGTTACAATTCTGAAGATGCAATACTCATTAGTGAGCATTTGGTATATGAAGATATTTATACTTCTTTTCATATACGGAAATATGAGATTCAGATTCATGTGACAAGCCAAGGCCCTGAAAGGATCACTAATGAAATACCGCATTTAGAAGCCCATTTACTCCGCAATTTAGACAAAAATGGAATTGTGATGCTGGGATCTTGGGTAGAGACGGGTGATATTTTAGTAGGTAAATTAACGCCCCAAATGGTGAAAGAATCGTCGTATGCCCCCGAAGATAGATTGTTACGAGCCATACTTGGCATTCAGGTATCTACTTCAAAAGAAACTTGTTTAAAACTACCTATAGGTGGTAGGGGCCGGGTTATTGATGTGAGGTAGATCCAGAAAAGGGTGGAGGGGGGGTTCTAACTGTAATTAGCTGATCGATCAATAGCACATCTGAGGGGGATAATTGAAGATGTGCTAATCAAGGTGAACAAATTCATTTCCCTGCCGATTTTCTCATTTTGGATATAGAGGATGACAAAAATATCCCACTTATCTTGGACAGACCATTCCTAGCTACCAACAAAGCTCTAATAGATGTTCAAAATGGGCAGTTAAATTTGAGATTTGGCGAGGAACATATCACTTTCAACGTTTTCAATGCTATGGACTATTATATCGAGTCAGATAGTTGCTATCAAATTGATATAGTAGAGGATGTGGTACAGGATAAAATTGTGTTTCAAAACTTTTCAAACACCGCTGATGACCATAATGTGCATTTTCAACCCAAACAAAATCATAAGAAGCAAGAAGTCTACATTGTTGAGTTTGAGGCAGTTGATGACACATACAAAGATAAGGCTAAAGTTTGGAGAAACGCTGCAGTAAAAAAGAAAATGTCATTGAAGAAGCTAACCAGGACCTCCAAGGCTATATTCAACTTACCTTAACAGACTAACACGGCGTTGGATGAGAGGCAGCCCATCGTTTCTACCCTTTTATTCATTTTTCCTTATGCATTCAATTGGTAATTTCTTCTTCAAGTTTTTTTTTATAATTTTTAATGAGATTACTTTTTCATCGTCTCTACAGGTAATAAAAAAGTCTATGCATGGTCCATACTTCTTTTTCCTCTACCATCTTTACATTTGCCTCCCCATCGATCGGGGGAGTATTTTTTACTCTTTGTTCTTTATCTTCTGTGAATTTGCCCTTAATTTTATGCGCTGCTAAGTTTGTATTTTATTATTCTTTAAATATTGAGGATAGTGTTCTATATACGTTTGGGGATGGAAATATGTAAATATGTCATTTATTCATCATGTTACTGCAGTTTTTGTTTTGGTGTGCTTGTGTGGGTTTAACAATTCGGCCGACTGTGATGTTTAATATTGTGTTGTGTATGGACCGTGAATGGTGAAAACTGTGCTTCATTAGATTGATCAATACATGTTTATGTAAAACTTGATTTACTTTGCGCACAACACTCATGCTTGCATATTGGGCTAATGATTTGACTCATTGCTACCCAAAAAACCTATTTTGTGCTAAATCATGACCAATTTTTAGAATATTTTGGAGGTTTGAACTGTTGCAAGGGAGCGCTGAGATGAGTAGAGATTCTGTGCATCTCATTATGTGTGGATTGTCTAAAACCAATGAGATGAAAGAGAGGTCAAAGTCTCAAGTTAGAGGATAGTTTTAGAAATTGAGTGTCTAAAAGAAAAAGGGCATTGAACTAATCTCTGAGTGAATGAAAACATCTTTTCAAACCTGTATAACTCGAGTGATTAAGCCTGTAAGGGTTTAAAACCTGTTATCCTATGGTCATCTGACTTAGGAGTTATCGGTCTAAAACTCGTTACAAGGGTTGTATAGAAAGCAAATGAGAAGATGTTACCAAAAAAGGAAAGAAATTTGATTAACAAGATACATACTCTTATGTATGAAATGCATTGATTAACTCCAGACATTTGGTTAATAAGACTATATATCTAATACAAGGCAAATAGCTTAGTTTAGTCTCAAATGTTGAAAAAAAAATAGCAGAGCCTCTACTTGTTCAAAGTGTGAACTTGTGATAGTAAGATTCATCAAAACTAAAAGAAGGTTAGGAGTAGATGTAATGAGTTCAACTTTAGAACGCACATCAGGATAATTGAGTGAAAAGAATAAGTTTGGGGGGTGGGTTGTGAATCTTTTGAGCGATGAGAGTGAAAATGTGACTACCGTGGATTGGGTATGAGTCAATCGTGATCCTAATATATTGGTATGAGTCTACATAGACACACATTGAGTTATGCATATAACATGTGAAAATTGATGTGATCTTGCACGACTGTAGTTGTTCAGGTTGTTTCTTACTAAGCTCCAATCATGAGACACGGCAAATTGTTGAACCATGTTTTACTTAGAATTAAATTATGAATTTGTTTAATGATAAACAATGATTCAAGTTTGGGGAAGTTGATAATGACATTTTTACATGTTTATTTCAATTCACAAACATGGATAATTGTCGATAAATATGTAGAATATAGCTTAATTCGATGTAATATGTGTTTACAGGACATCAATGATGAAAGTGAGGAAAATTAGGAAAAAGAAGCAAAAAAGGGCTTAAATGAAGCAAAAACAAAGTTTGAGGACTCAAGTGTAAATGCTGAAAAATTGTGTCGAATCTCATGATAAAGATTTGAGAGTATAAGGAGTCAATTGGATGAAAGAAGACATCAAATGGACGAAATATCGTTAAAGTATGATCACATATCAATTTCCAATTGAAAAAGTTATGCACCGATTTTCAGTCTCATATTAAGACCTATGTTTAACATGGTAAACAATTGAATTGGAAGATAATATTTGTGATAAAGTCGTAGCCCTTTGAGTTATCTTTTCAACGCAACTTGAATAATTACAATCGAACATTGGGAATAGAAGATATGACCAAATTATTAAATGTTGTTCGGCGGAAAAATGCCAACACTATGCGGTCGCATAGTGTTAATTCCTTGCAACCACATAGATTACTACCGAGATTTTTTGGGCTGAATTTATTTGTTCCATGAGACTGCATGACTTTGTACTATGCGGTCGGATAGAAGACCTCCGACATGAAAATTCTGGTTTCCTTATTTCGTTTCAACTCTTATGGAAACCAATCTTTTGGTAACTATATAAACTCTGAAGTTGCCAAACCCTAGGCAGACCCGGGAGGAGACTTTTAAAGCGTTTGAGAGAAAAACCAAGGCACAAACAAGGAGAATAACATCACGACGCGAAGAATCAATTCAAGAATCCAAATTGGTGATGCCGTTCTTTATTAGATTTTCTGATTTTTTTCTTTCTATCATGTTAGGCTAGATTTATATGTCCTAAGTGAACGATGAACCTTGTGATGTAATATTTTAATTCATAGTTTTACTTTGTTAATATTAAAACACGTTTTGAATTATTGGATGATTTATATACATTGTTTTTTCTCTACAATTATATGCGCAATAGTTGTATGAGCGTGGTGACTTATTTTATGCATTCGAAAGAAATGAAATAAACTCAATAGTGTATAAATCATTATAGGGTACGATAGGCGATAGAAATATACCGTTATACTCTACGTGAATCTCTAAGTGTTTACAAAACGTCATGCATTCTTGTATATTGCATTTGTCATAGAAATATAGTCAAATGGTATGCGAGAGTAAGTTCAATTATACTTGAGAGAGATTATTGAATATGTTAGAAACATTGATTCTTCATCAATTCAAACGTGATGTCAATTTTGTAGAACTAGAAGTAAAATAGATCATTGCGTGGGAATTCGCGAACCTAGTGCATTTCTTTTCTATTAGTTACTTCAATTTGCATTCAATCATATAATTTGCATTTAGTTCAATTAATTCATCCACTATTACTTTCATTTAGTTTAGTTACAAAATTCAACCATATTTCACGTTTTGATTAAGGTCAGAATATTGAAAATTGAACTAATAAATCTACGTGGGAACGATACTTGGACTCTAAAATTCATTTTATTATTTGAACGATCCGTATACTTGTAGTAGTTTTTATTCGAAACGTATTTTTGTATAACACCAATCTTTATAATAAAACTATCAAATTATGAACTTATTAATAATTATTGTGGGCATATTATGAAATAATTTGATATTTTATTCTAATTAATTATATAAATATAACAAAATTCCCATGGGATAAAATTCAATATATCCAGTATAATTAATTATAATTTAATGTCGTTAATCCTTATTGATCTTAGACTTAATATATAATTTTATTTAATTAAAGATGCTGTTGCTAATAATTAAATAAATAAAATTATACAGATCACTAGACATTATCCTTTTATGCACAAACGAAACTCAATATGATAAAGATTCTAATAGCATAATATAAACTAACAAGTTAGGATTATGCACAAATATTCTCATAGACAATTTAAATTGCATAAAATAATTTGAATATAATTAACTCATCCAAACTAAATATGAGCATAATTTAAAATTTTAAACATCCTCAATTGCATATATTATTCAAAAAATGAATTATTAACATATGCAAAAATTAAATATGGTTATATAACTAAATAAATAATTACCGAAGAATTAAACTGCATAATTGGCCTTACAATAAAAGTGAATGTTTGAATTCTATAAGTTGGTTATAAGTAATTGCATAAATACTTAGCAAGCATTATGTACTTAACAGGTCCAATGATAATAGTCAGCCCAAAATCAAATTATAGGTTATAGCCCAATTATTAAATTCTGGAAAAAAGACCAATATCCAATTGTATATCTTTTCCAAATGACCCAAATAACAATCACTTACGATTTTTTAAATGGGCTAAGCAATTATATATAGTGATAATTACATAAAATCAGACATTAAGTTTGACATTTTTAAAAATTAGGCTTTGTCTTTATTTAATCAAAAATCAGGTTTTAATTTCACAATTAATATTAATAACAATATTTTAAATTAGATTAATCTATATACCCACCATACCACCTACCCTACCAAATTTAAATCTCATTTCTCAAACCCTAATTATTTCACATCCTCTCTCTTGCGTCTCTTCTCCTTTCTCCCCCTCCGATCAGCGGCGCGACTTTTACTTTTTTCACGGATTTTCCTTCATAGCTATTATTCCGAGTGCAGAAACCTAATTTTCGTTATTCTTGAGAAGTGGGAAGAGTTTTACGACTATTTCTTTTCAATTTGGGCGTTTAGGATCATTATAAATATTGGACGTGGATTTTGAGTAGGGGGCGATGGTGGCGGTTGTTGTTGGTGTTATTGTTGGATGGTGGTTGTGACTGTGACTGTGACTGTGGCTGTGAGGCAGGTATGAGATAATGTGTCTGTGACCAACGATTTGGTCGATCTGTGACCCGTGACCAAGTATTGGTGGGGTACTGGGATTGGGTGACGGGTGCGGCGGATGGGATAAAGTGTCTGTGACCAGTGACCCATTATTGATGGTGTACTGGGATTAGGTTTGTAACCTCAAAATTCGTTAATTTGTGATTGAAAATATAACATGTGACCAACAAATTTGGAATAATTTTTTAAATGGTGACCAATTAAAAATCTATGACCTCCATTTTTAAAAAATCTATGATTTGTAATTTTTTTATCAATGACCAATGAAGTCAATTGTGAATGGCTCAATTTTTTGATCTGTGACCTCGAAATAATATGTGACCAATTAATTTAATAAGTTGTAACTGAAAATTAAATTTTAACTACTTAATAAGATATCTGTGACAACGGAATCAGAGCAGTTACCGAAATTAAGTGGCAGTGAAACGGTCATCGGAATAGTCGTCAGAATTAAGCGCCACTGGAGTTGTCGCCGGAATAGTCGCTAGTCGCCGGAGCAGTGGGGGTGATGGATGTGGAGGTGGAGGTGGGGTGGGTCAATTATATTATATTACAGTTAAATATTTAATTTAATAGATTAATTGTAAAATATAATTAATTAATTCATGGAAAAACCCGAGTTTTGTAAATTTAAACATTGGGACCTGATTTTTGATTTCATGAAAAATAATCCCCGACCCATTAATTTTTGGGGATTATTTTTCACGAAATCAAAAATCAGGCCCCAATGTTTAAATATCTTCTATATATAAAAAGTGCCTATTAAACGGAATATGTTGGTTTAACGGAAAAATTAACGGAATTTCTTGATTTAACGGAAAAACTAACGAAATTTTTTTAATTTAAAAATTTTTTAATTCCATAATTGAGCTTCAAAATTTACAATTCTAAAGCCTATGTAGAAGTATTGGATGTCATGCTCATTTTATAGATACACTTCTCTCCAAATGTTTCATAAACTTCCAATGTGGGATGTGACAAAAAAATAAATAAATTAAAATGCTCATCAAAATCATTTTCAAATGTATGTCTAATTGACTAATTTGATTTTGAATTACAACTAATTAAATTGTAATATTCACTTTCATTTATTTAATTTTCAAATTTAATTTAAATTGCACTTGATTATTAATATATTAATGTTAGATATTATTTTCTATAAGTTTAAAATATTTTAATTTAACAAAGTAAATTATTTTAACATATTTATTTTTAATTTTTAGTGTTGGGACTAATTGTAGGATATATAATGAATCTAATTAATAAAGATAGATTTACTTTGAATTATTTTTATGTATTTATTGCATTCGGTTCGACCCCAGTTGAATTCCCACGAACTTCACGTCGAAATCATTCTCGATTGTGAATCAAAATCCTTCATCTCCATTTTCAGATATCGTCATGATCAAATCTGCAGACTTTTCATATAAATCCTATGATTAATGCTCATGTTTAGTTCCTTAATTAATAAAAAAAATTAAAATTCTTCTAACACTATTTAGCAATATTATAGTATTATATTAAATGTTTAGTAAGTATTATTTTTAAATATTAGATGATTTTATGATATAGTAAAAAAATCTATTTTTTTTATAATATAGAAAAAACTAATTTTTAAAATAAAAATATATTTAATGTCTTAAAAATAATTAAAATAATATTAAAAATACGAAACGTATTATGACACTTATTTTTCGTATTGATACGCCTAAACTTGTGATTCTTGATTCTCAACATTGACGTTTCGCAACGTATTACTCCTTTTAGAACATTATTAATAAATGAATGAAAAATGCAAAAAACTTTGTACTACTACATTTTATTTAATAGGAAAAAATGAAACTAAAAAAAACAAAATGGATGTGGAGATTATCAATTAAAAAATGCTAATAGGTTATTTGGTAAGGTATGTTGAACTCAATGAAAAAAAATATTTATTTATTTAGTTTTGTATTATAATGTTATCTATTATTTTATTATGTACAAAAAGTTCATGATTAAATACAAAATTTAATATAATATAATAGTACGAAACACAAACTTATACATTTTAATTTAGAATTTAACACTATTAAAATTAAAATTAATATATCACAGTGTGTAATTATTTATCGATTACATAAACATTACATCATTAATTATTTAATGAACCAAAAAAATTATATATAAACTAAGCAAACATGATATATATATATATATATATATATATATATATATATATATATATATATATATTAACATCCAAACCCAATTAATTTACTCATCCAAAAAACAACTAGTCGTCTTCTTCCTGTAGCGGGTTGAAATCAACCCAGTTCAAACCCGCCTCAAATTTAACTTTCCTCCATCAAAACACAAGTTTAATACCACATAAAGTCTAGAAAAACGATTTTATGGAGAAATTTGAATTTATTTGCCAGAGAAGACCGATTCTACAAATTGATGTAAAACACCAAGGTAGAGATAATATAATGGCTCTGATACCAAATGTAAGACAAAAATCGATCTAGAGCAATTATGCGGAAATGAATTGGATTGAAAAACCCAAATACCATAGGGATTGATCCATACCTCCGACCATTGATGATATTGTAGAAGCTTTCCTTTCTACATGTAATGAAACTTTCAAGCTTTCAACACTCTTAATTGATGGTGTGTGTACTGTATTTTCGATGGTGAAGCCCAGGGACCAAAACACATCCATTTATATAGTCAAAACTCCCATCAAGTTATGGCTTAAGTTACTAATCAATTGATGGTGAAATTGAATTTCCATAAATGTTGAAATCCCCATGAATGTTGGACCATCAATATGACCGTTGAAGAAATGGAAAGAGATTTTAATAGGAATGTGAAGAGACGAATATGTCCACTTTCTATATCTTTTGGCCAACCATTAGCCCAAGAAATCTTGCAAATGTCTTTTAATTCTTAATGATTTGGTCTCTCTTTGATAATGTTAATTGATGATTTTAGGAATATCAGAATTCTTCTCAATGTATTCCGAAACATCTTTATTCCATATTCTTATTGACTATTCTTACATGGTGTACTCAATTAAGATTTTGATGGATTTTAAAAGATTATAAATTCTAATAAATCTGGTGAATTTGAATATATTTTTACAAATTACATAAGAATCTTATCAAATATGGTGAAATTTCAAAATATTTGGTTATATGTATTTTTAAACTTGAAATTCATCCATAGCTTTTAAAATCTGCCATTAATTAAATCGTGATAAATCTAGTGGACTACTAGTTATTGAGGATAGCTAAATTTTAAAGGTTTTCATTGAATTTTATTAAAATCTTAATTGTGAACACCTAAATTTTAATGGATTTCATTGAAATACATTAAAATCTCAATTGGTGACATCTAAATTTAGAAGAATTTTTAAAATCATCAATCTCAATTCGGGACACACCCTTAGGTTTTTATTGAAAAATAGTGCCACTTTCTATATCTTTTGGCTAACCATTGGAACAGGAACTTTAACTTTTCCATGCTTATCTACGAAAATCCAAACTCGATTACAATAGAAATTTTCGACTGTAAGATTGCCTTTAGAAACAATCACAGTAGTCACCAATTGGTTTAATATCTCGTCAAAGTTGATAGAAAATGAAATTTTCTCTTCGCTTTTACAATGAATCAGATAAGGCATGACATATGTTTGTACCATAGCTATACCTATGAAGAAGTGCTTCTTTTTTTTTTTGGATGAGAACTTAATGGCTCCAATATAGACATTTTTATTCCCACCACGGAACATGTAATAAGAATAATTTTAATATAGTTTCTTTTTTTTGCTTTAGTGTCTATATAATATATTACAAATAATTTTTTTATTTAATTTTAAATTAGCCTAATTCCTATTTGGTAGAATGACCAATTTCGGAAATGCAATACACATGTATCCAGAAATTTTAATTTCATTAACCAAAAGAAAGGAAACTTCTTTATTCCATAATCTTATTTATTATTCTTAGCTTTTATTGAGAAAAAGTTCCAATTTTTATATCTTTTAGCCAACAGTTGGCACATGAAATGCAACTTTTCCATGCTCATCTACAAAAACCCAAACTCGTTGACAATCGATATCATCATATACAGGCTCGCCTCTATGAACAATCACAGCAGTCACCAATGGGTTCTCTTTCTCGATGATTTTCTTGGCTTGTTCTCCATCCATACCAAGTGTCTCAGGCCACATGAATTTATACCCTGTATAGAAATATTTTAACTAAATTAAATTTATAAAGGGCAAAAAAAAAAAAAAAAAAAAGGGCTTAATACTCGAAAGAATCATAATCCTTGCATTAAAATTTGAATTACATGGAAGTTTAAGCATCATAACTCACTTCCAGAATAGCACTTAAGTTTAGAGCAGAATCCATTCTCACAAATTGGATAAAGAGACATTTTTTTATACTTCAAAATAACTTTTTACTTCGTATTTATGGTTAGTGCCTATTTGCACCATTTATAAAAAAAAATCGTTCAATAACTAGAAAGTAATTACAGTTATCCTATTTTATTATAGTAATACTCTATAGATTTTATGAAAAGGTGGATGCTTTAAAATTTGAAGGATTTTCCAATTCCAAGTATGATTCAGTTGATTTATTCTTATAATCCAGATAAATTGTATGAATAATTTTTAAATTCTCTAAATATGTTATTGTAATCAAAGCGCCACGTCTCCCGTTATTGAAATCTTCTAACAACTATAACTGTGATTCCCTGAATCTAAATTATGTTCAAAAAAATTATGAGTGGAATCTGGAAAAGAAATGGGATAATAATTGATTTTGTTTTAAATGAAAAATTAGAGTACCAAGTACACCTTTGGCATGTTTATTACGTATTTTTGATGGGACGGGTATTGACAATAATGAATATATTTTACACACTTATTCGAAGCCTTAAATAATAATATTTTATAGTTCTTTTAATTAAATATCACCTAACTTGTTGTATACTGTATTGAATAGGTAAAACTCGATGAATGGATGAAGAATTGGAAGAAACGAGGGAAAAATAGAGAAGAATGGTGAAACAAAACTACAGGGACTAAATTGCAACATTTCAATAGTTGAGTTGGGCCACAAAATAAAGATCAAAGATGCTACAAGTTCAATTGGAAGATAAAAGAACAAGATACAAGTGACAAGGATCAAAATTCTAATGCGAGAAAGTTCATGGACCAAATGCGAAACTATAAACCTGAAATATGCTACGCGGCCGTAAAGGCCAACTAGTCTTGCGACTATACTTGTGGGGCTCTACATCAACAGGCCCCCAAGTCGTATCTTCCGTGCGGCCGCAAGCACTTACAAAATGAAGTCACAAGAGTCTTATTCGAGGCGAATATTTCAGTTTTTCTTTTGTTGAAACTCTACACGAAAACAGCCTTTATACATCCATTAAAAGCCCGTATAAGATCGGAACATGAAAAAACCTCTACCCAATTTTCATTATATTCTACCATATTTTGAAGGCGAAGAACAAATCTAGAGAGGTAATCAAAACAAATTAAATACGATTCAAGTCAAGAATGTTGATTTCCCCCCCCCCCCCCCCCCCCCCTATTTTTTTTTTCAATTCAATATTTCATGCTAAATTTTATCATGAATGTGCTAGGCTAAACATTTATTGTAATCGATGGATGATGAAACATGTTAATTGTTATTTTTAATTCAAGACTAGATGATTTTAGTAATTTCTTGGGTTTTTGATTATTTATGCATAAATATTTAGTTTTTTGAATAATTGGCCACCATTTAAATAACTTGTTACCTATTCGTATTATTGGGAGATTCACGATAGATAAAACACTGCATATTTAATACTCGGGCAATATGTATTAGGAATAGTATTTATGGCGTGTACAATAGTGTATGATAATCTTGTGAATTAATGCACGTTTTTCATATGAATTCGAACAAGGAATATAAATGAGTCGTTTTAAACATAGGTTTAATATATTTTACAAAAGAATATTGAATAAAATTGGTTTACAAAAGAATATTGAATAAAAATACTACTTTTATATGGGTCATGAATTGGCAATAACATTAATAGATGAATTCTAAAATCCAATACATTAACTTCATTATTTGACAAAAACAAATCTTTATTGCTTTCATAGTTAAAATTAGTATAAAAATAATTCAATCGATCTCTTTTGTGTTACGGTACTTCGAATTTAGTAATACTAGTACACTAAAGTTAAACATTATTCATCGTGAAATGATATTCTCAAGTCATTTAATCTATCAATTGTCAACGATTCAGTACGCTTGCGGGATTTTAACGAAAAAATATTTGGCGCCGTTGCGAGGAATAACGTTTTTAATTCTAGTTTATTAGTTAAATTTGATTCAATATTTTCTTTTATTTTAGGGTATATATTGTACTACCTAAGTTCCCTTTGTTTCACTTCTTTTAGATTGTCAATAGCTTATACAAGATTTTCCCGAGATCGAAAGAACATTCAGACTTTCAGGATTTTACAAAACAAACTAATTTTGTAACTGTTCAATTGGATAATTGAAACTTTACAATATTGTAACAAATAATAAAGTGTACTGAAATACTATACTAACTTCATCTGAGCAATCCATTAAAAGTAATTTTTTTGTTAAGAGAACTAATAATTACATTAAATTAAGGAAAAAATTTGAAAAATCTGAAATTAGGTTATTAACGAGACTAAAAGCGTTAGGACTCATGATATTACCATAATTTTTCCATCATATATTATATAAATTTAAGTTTAATCGTCTCTAAAAACGTACATATATTGGGACTTATTTAAGTTATTGATGTGATGAAAAATATTATTTTATTGAATAATATGTTGTTGAAAATTACTAGAATAATAAAAATGAAAATTTTATTATGTACCAAACAAGGGTTTAATTTCAAATGACTCATTTTTTTACATTTTATATTAGAAGTCAAAATCACGCGTTAAAGTGGTATGATACCAAAGTAGTATATGAATGTGACAATTTTTCTGTTTATTAAGAATATTTCATCAACCAGTAGTACAAAATTGGACGCATGAAAAAATAATAAGTTTGTTGATGGATGTATGAAAAGTGACTCGGGAGAAAGATCAATTCAATAAATTTGGCGAAATGTCCAATGGCAAGACTTACGTGACAGAGTAACAATTTAATTTCAAATGACACATTTTTTACGTTTTATATTAGAAGTCAAAATTACGCGTTAAAGTGGTACGATACCAAAGTAGAATATGGATGCGACCTTTTTCAGTATATTAATGATATTTCATCAACCACTAGTACAAAATTGGACGCATAAAAAATAATAAGATTATAAATGGATATATGAAAAGTGACTCGGTAGAAAGATCAACTTACATTTTAAGAAAGAGTCGATTTTAACTATTATATGGTTTTCATATTATAATTTAGACAGTTAATGAATTTGATGAATCGAACAATGGCTTGCAACCCCTCCCCTATTCATCCCCGTCTCATCTTCTTCTTCGTATTTTCTTATTCTGCATCTACTCTGCTTCTTCTACTGGTTAGTCAATCTATGTTGTATCATAATTCGGTTATATGTTGAATGCTTCGAGTTGATCCTACATCAAATTTTGTATCAGAGCTTAAAATCCTACACCCAAAAATCCACGCAATCATCTTCTACCCTTGTATTTTGCCAAAATCCTACACCAAAATCCATCGCAATCATCTTCCACTGTCATAGACAACCTCCATAGTAGCCCCTCCTACAAATACCGCCCTCAGCGAACCAACAAAAAGTTGTTTTCCATTGAAGCCACAATTTAGTTCAGCAACTCCATTACCATAGTCGCCCACGATAGTAAACTACAACGCCGAAAAAAAAAATAAAAAAAAAATGAGGCCCATATCCACAGTTGCACAACATCGTAACCGAAATCAACAATCGGCCTCAATCTACTACCAATCAACACTTAACTCTCCTCCATCCTCATTTATTACGCACAACTATAAACAAATCCTCCACTGAAATCAACCCCAACATCATATTATCCAAAGTCGGAACCTCAAATTGCACGAGCCCACACTCACTTGACCGTTACCTTACCAATCAACCATCGCTTTCTCTTTCTCCCCCTCGTCGACTGCGGTTACAGTACTTAGCCCATAAGGGGTGTAATCGGTCCGATTTTTGACAAATTTTCAAACCAAACCGTTTAAACCTGTTTGAGAAAAATCCAAACCTAAACCAAACCATTTTGAACGGTTTGGAAAAAATTCAAACCTAAACCTAATGGTTTGGTCCGGTTTTAAACCGCCGGTTTTACCGTATATTTTTTTATCTTTCTACTTTTATGACATTAATTCATTGAATTCAATATATATTTATATCTTACTAGCAATAAATCTAAAACAAACTAAATATATTTACTACAAATTTAAATACCAATTAAATTGAAGTGAAATCATAATAAAATAAAATATAGTTTTTTGTTTGTCATTTTAGGTTAAGACGTTACGATAACGTTACAATACAAGTCTGCTAAACTAAATATAAAGTCCAAAAAAATAATGATGTTCAACAAGACCTTGTGATCATCATATCTGAAAAACAAAACTACTTATTAGACAAAGAGAATAACCAACAATAATAATAAATCAATTGTTTATAATTCTAAACATAACAATTACACAATCTTACCGTTGTATATTGTTACGAATTCAGTTTCTCACATATACTCAAACATCAATTGTTGTCACACATGATTTATAGTCTCCATTGTCAAACAAATGCATTTGTTACAACATCATAGTATTGAATACTAGATAGATAAGAGAATCTTTAAAAATATGGTAATAGAAAATATAAACCACCTTCCATAACTTTCATTGAGTCGCCAAATGCTTCAACTTCATCTAAATATTGGAATAACACTATAGGTTCATTCTTAATTTACAACCAATTCTCTCCGCATATACAAGCTTCAACCATCTTTGCACCTAATAAACTCCTAAAGGAATCAAGTATCCGACCTTTAGTTGAGAATGCAGACTCAGAAGCAACCATAGAAATTTGAATTCTAAAGAAAAAATGATTTTTGATAGATTATGTTAGTCTTGAGATTATTAGATATAAATTAGGATTATTTGGTAATAATAATATATATGTAATAGAAAATTATAAATTGACAAAAATACACACAAATGACAAAATTATTGAATTTTACATATTTGGATGAATTTTCAAAAAAAAATCTCATTATTTTTATTATTTTTATTTTTATATATTTTTTCGCCGGTTAGATTTGGTTTTAAACCGCAATTAAAATTTTCAAATCTAAACCAAACCATTTTTGACCGGTTTGGTTTGGTTCAAAATCATTTCATTGATAGGTCCACGTGGGACCAAACCGATGGTTTCTAAAATGTGGTTTCAGTTTGGTTTTCCGATTTAACGGTTTTTGCTTGCAGCCCTAGACTCCATACATACAAACTCGTCTGTTGCCACTTTTGCCCCTCTTCATCTGCTACCACTCTTGTGTATTGTGTGTTTAGTTTGGGTCCCAAGTTTGTCAATTATACGATCGTTTGTAATTTGGGCCTCATTTCGGCCCCTATTTGTTTTTAGTTAAAAAAAAGTATGGGAACAATACATAAATCCTACCCATTAAAATCACATTTCAAAACTAACAAATTTGTTAAATTATTTCAAAATTCATATGTTAATTCCAATTATATATATATATATATCCCCACCTCACCCCACTTGGCCACCCCTACCACCCCATCCCACAATTAAAAATTTTCAGAAATTTAAATTTGAAAATCACACCATCCTGGACCCACCCTCACCCAACCCAACCCAACCCATCCCATCCCCACCCCACCCCACCAAAAAATTTCCAGAAATTCAAATATGAAAATCACACCAGTGTCTCCATGTCTCTGTGCGATACGATTCATGTCTACGTTAACAACCAGTTACAACTAGTCCCATTTAATACAGAACTGGTCACAATTAACAAAAAAATGGTCACAACCAGTCATAATCGATCACAATTAAGCACATAGACACGACCTTTGTGTGACACGGAGACACGCCCGCGTCTCTGTACAGCATGGAGACACGAGTCGTGTCTTCGTTCACAACCAATCACAAAACATGACAATGAACATAGAATTGGTCACAACCAGTGACAATAAACACATATTTGCTCATAAATGATCACCACAAACAAATCCGCTTACACCACGAATAAGCATCACAAATCTAGATTCCAAGATTAAATAGAAATGCATATATAATGAGCATCCATATTCCAAAATTAAATAACCTAAATGATGGTAAGGTAATGGTGTTCGACAATCAAAATCCGAAACGACTGTTTATAGTACTAACAACACTATAATTACAAATAAGAAAAATAACTAATATAATTGATCAAAAACCAATGAAGCATGAGTTTCCAACACGTCATTTTCCATATTTAGTTGGACATGCTCTGCAGAGAGTTTGGAAATCTGATCTTCTTGGCAGTTTCTAATCATCTTGGGCTCATTATACTTCATCAAATCTTCCAGATTTTCTCTCAATTTGAACAACTTAGTTTCTATCAGATTTATCTTCCATTGAGCTTCCCGAAGTTCTAGTTCACTCTGATGTACCATACTCTTTCCATTTTCAATCTCGTTATCCAGCTGATCTTTGGCAATGGAGACAATTTTCAATTCATCTTCTGTCATCTGCAATCTCTCATGGTGATGAAGATTTTCCGTTTGTAATTCTTTCAACCTCCTCTCATTTAAGTTTGACTTTCCCATAATAGCACCATTGTCATCACAAAGTTATCTTAATACCATGAATTTCTCACGAGCACAGTCTCTGCTAATCAAGGAGAAGTTATCTAGAGCTAACATTTTGCCACATAAAACATAATTTTCCCCTTCTACGATGTGATTCTTTTCCTTTAAATGCAAGAACTTGTCTGCCAAGGATCTTTTTCCTCGCAAATTTCTAAATTCTGTTTCTGTCATTTCTGGCAAGCAACTTGCACATCTGATAACTTCTTGTATAAATTTCCTATCTCGATCATTAGTACATCGACTTTGCAATCCCCATCCATCAATGTTATTTGAGTGATTTCAAGCTGAGAAGTTAAAACCTCCTTTATACTAACCAAATCAATCTTCTCCGTGATAAGTAACTGACATGAATCTTCTAAGCTTTTAGATTTATCCTTCTGAGCTTGAAGTTCACCACAACCGCTATACCACGTGAACTACTACTGCCGCACCATTACCACATGCTCCACTGTTGCCAACACTATCGTACCTCATCTTCGCCAGTATCACCATTACCAGCACCACCACTGCTAAAACTCACCACCACCTCACCTCACCAACATCACCATAACCAACACCCAAAGTAACCCCAAACAAATCCTACGCCGTTGCACAGAGGCGCCGACCTGGCACAGCGCCGACGCTCACTGTCAGAGCACTACTACGAACGGCAACGTAGCTTCCTGAGGTAGTGCCCGACGGTGCTTACCTAATGGCGACGAGCGGTGTTGGCAGAAGAGAGAAGGGAGATGGGAATGATTAGGGCTTGAGAGGGGGGTGTATTTTCCCATAAATTAATTTTTAGTTTTATAATATTAATTAATAATTTTATTTATCACCTGATTTTTGAATTGTAAAACTTTATTCCCTTATTTTTGAATTGTAATCTTGAAAAGAAGGGTTTTAGGTAATTTTCCCAAAAAGTATTTTAGGCTTCAATTGGGGCCCATTTCATTATGTAGTTTATGGGTCCTTTGGGCCTCGGTTTGGGCCCTTGTTTTTCTAATTTGCTTTTAGTTTTAAAAAAAAATGAAAAAGGTGAACAAAAAAAAGGAAAAAAAGAAAACAATTGTGTGAAAAAAAAAGTGTTTTATAACGTTTTGTTAGGTATATCTTTGACCTTTTGATTTGGCTCGGTATTTCATTGATCTTGTTGATTGACTCGTTACTTCGACAAATTTGTTGATTGGTTCGGCTACTTCATCAAACAAAGAGGAGTTTCTATTTTATTTATTATTCGTTTATATTACTGTTTATTTTAAAATTGAATCGATTAATTTTTTTTGCAGTTATTCTAATTTAACCTAAAGTTCACGGACCAAATCCCTTGACTTGTTCAATTCTCATTTTCCCAACTTATTTTATGTGATCGGATTTTGACTAGTATTTGACCTCTGTTTTATTATTTTACATGTATTAGCAATATTAGCTTACCTTATTAGGATTTAATTAATCCCAAAATTTAAAATTAGAAAAAAATGCTCAAGTTATTATTTGTCGTTACTTGCACTTATTGTTCATTGATCTCTTCATTACACGTCATTTAGTTACTAATACAGTGCATGCAGTTGCGTAGTGATCGTCTTATCATATCTAGTTCCAATAACCTAGCCATGGACGCATCCCAATTTGATGCCCTCACCAGACAATTAGCACAACTTGCCACTAACCAACAACAATTCAAAACTCAATTAGTGGCTGTGCAAACTAAGGTAGTCGCTACTCTTGAAGAAAGTAGGAGCCTAGCTTCAATTCTGAACAATTGTAAGCAAATCTCTCATTCGACTCATGTTAATAATTTTGAAGCGTCCTATAATAGACAAAGTCGTTGTCGACAAGGTGATCAAAATATTTTCGACATGACCGTAGGGATGGGAATTGAATTTGTAAGCGAGAATGAGGTTATGATAGTCACAATACTCATTTTGTTCCACGTCATAAGGAGCACTTCTTTAGAAACAATAAAGTGGATGCTCGTACTTTTGATGGTTACTTAGATTTTGAAGTTTTTACTCAATGACTGTCTTTAAACAAGAGACTCGGTTAGTGACCGAGTATATTGCTCAATTTAAGGAATTTTGAATGCAATGCCATGTCATTGAGGATGAGATCCTGACTTTGAGTAGGTTTAGTCAAGGTCTAAGAGATGATCTTAGGTGTGAGTTTTTCCTTCGGGGTGTCACTACTCTTAATCAGCTTACTCTTTAGCCCGAGATTATGAGTTGATTATTGGTCCTCCATATGAAAAGCATGGTGACAACCATACATCCATCTTATCAACCATTTCCTCTTAAGTATATTAGGAGACCTTCCCCGTCAAATGTTCCTCATGTGTTTGAAAATAAGGATACAATTTTTGAAATTCCAAGGACTTCTTCTCACTTGCAATGCTTCAACTGTAAGGACTTTGGCCACATCTCTTTCAAATGTCCTAGCTGAGCCTTAGTTATTGAAAAATAAAAGAATATAATAGATGAGTAGTTAGACAATCAAGTCTATGTACCCAAACTTGAAGAATCTGATGAATTTGATGATAGTGAGAACACCTCCTTAGGTAGTATCCAGACTTTTCCTGTGAATCTAGGTATTATACCTTTGTTCCTAATACCTCTCAATCGAGGGTTGTATACCATACCTTTATCCAACCCAGATGTGCTATTGATTTGCATAATCATTCCATTTTAAAGGAAAATCTTCGAAATCGGGATTTGATCGTCCCGACGGTTCAAATTATATATAAAAATTGTGAATCGGTTAATAAGTATAAGTCCCTTTGAATTTATTCATGGTTATGAGCCTATAAAGCCTTTCGGTCTTATTCACATGTCCCCACATGCTAGTTTGTCAATGTCAAATGAGGTATTATACATCATCTTCATGATTTGCATATTGAGATCAACAAATGACTTGCAGCAAGTAATGCATCATATAAACTTCAAGATGATTTGCATAAACGACCTTTTGAATTTAATAATAGGGATTATGTTATATTGCAAGCTCGCAGTGCTGATCTTTTTAAAATCTTGAAGCATGTTGGTCCAAATGCAAATGTCATTGATCTTTTATCACATTTTGACTACCACTCTACTTTAAATGTTGAGGACTTCATTACTTATAAATACCGTTTCAATTCATTTGATGATCCTTTTCTATTTAGCTATGTGGACCCAACATGTCCATGTTCATATTTATACTTCAATACCATTTGTTATATCACAAAAATATACAATTGATGTTATTTTAGATGAATAGATTGTGTTGACCAATAATGGAGAAATTTGGTGCTTCCTTACTCGTTGGGTAGTTCTATCTAATGCAGACCGTCCATAGAGTCCTACAGAGAATCTCCAACAAATCTGGATCAAATTGCTAGAGTTTCGATACTTGGTTCTTTCGAAGGATCGTCCCCCGTGGTAGAAGTTTATTCACTTGACAGGGTCGAGTTTTTCTCCCACCCCGGAAGAGTTGATGTGGACATCGTTGAGATTTAATTGGGGCAATTATAGAAATACCCTATATTTTGGGGCAGTTTTGAAATATTATGATAAACTTGGAGTAAGTGGTAATTATATATAATTTACCATAAAAAATACGACTCAACTCACTGGCAAAACCTAAACTCACGACAAACAGCAACAACCAGGCTCCAGTATGCAAAAATCAAAGGAAATTGAAAGGAAGAAGAAGAAATCTTCCACAGATACATGTTCGGCTCTGCAACACAATTTCAGGAGGCAAGAATCGGTAGTTGGCCACAACCCTTACCTGAAAAGTGTCTACTTATCTCTTTATTTCTATGCAAACTCTCTAGAAATCAAGAAAAGAAAATTGTGAGTTTAAATCCATCTAATTTTACACCTTTTGATTTTCGTGTGTGTTGTTTTTTGTATGTTTTAGATTTGTCTGAACACAATTTATAATGTAAGGAGGAAATTGAATGCCACATATTCCTGCAAGATTCTTGGATTTTGTTTCCAATGTTTGAAAGATTACCAATAGACTCCCAACAGAATCCTCTTGATTCTGTTTTATATGTATGGATTCGTATGTGTTTAGTTACCTCGACTTATACATGAATTTTATGGAATCTAGCGCATCGATTGTGCGTTAGCATTGTTGAAGTTATTTGTGTTTGAGTAGATTTTAGTGTAAGCTTCATTTGATTGATAAGATGTTTCGTGAAAATGATATGAGGATTACTACATATGGAAAATTAGCTTTGGGTCAATTACAATTACTTTGATGCATGCAATGTGTTTGACAAAAAGAGATTGTGAAAAAGTGAAGTTTCGTCACTTTTCTAAAAAAAAAAAAGTCATAGTATCTCATTGGAGCATTAACTAGATGCATACATGTGCCTTTTTGGAAATTTGAACATACCAATTCAAGTAATTACTCTCTATTTTATGTTAATACATATGAGAAAAAACTTTAAATCAATCACATTGATTCACTTTAAATCAATCACACTGAGAATATGAATCCTGTCACTTTTCTATTAAAAAGTGACGATCAACCACTTTTTTTAAAAAAAAAAAGTCTCACACAATTTGTTTGTAATCTTTTTGTAGAAATGGTTAGAATATAATATTTTTGTTTATAAAAGTTGGCACCATGCTTGAGTTTTCCCCCATTTTTGTCTTGTTTGGACTTCTCCTTTATTACAACCCCCTCTTTTGGGTTTTTTGGTAATAGTAAAATGATCAATTTATCCTGTAGAAGTTAATGTTTTTACATTGATCGATGCAAGATGTTTGCTCAATGAGAATATGAATTCTGTCACTTTTCTATGAAAAAAATGATGATCTATCACTTTTCTATGAAAAAAGTGACAATCTGTCAATTTTTTTTATAAAAAAAGTCACACACAAATTGTTTGTAATCTTTTTGTAAAAATAATTAGAATATCATTTTTTTATATTAAAAGTTGGCATCGTGCTTGAGTTTTCCCTATTCTTTTCTTGTTTTAACTTGTCCTTTATTACAACCCCATATTTTGTGGTTTTTGGTAATAGTAAAATGATCAATTTATTCTGTAGAAGTTAATGTTTTTACATTGATCCATGCAAGATATTTGCTTAATGAGAATATGAATTCTGTTACTTTTCTATGAAAAAGTGACAATCTGTCACTTTTTTTTAAAAAAAAGTCACAAATAAATAGTTTGTAATCTTTTTGTAGAAATAATTAGAATATAATATTTTTGTTTATAAAAGTTGGCACCATGCTTGAGTTTTCCTCTATTTGTTTCTTGTTTTGACTTCTCCTTTATTAAAACCCCCTCTTTTGTGGTTTTTGGTAATAGTAAAATGATCAATTTATTCTGTAGAAGTTAAATGTTTTTACATTGATCCATGGAACATGTTTGCTCAATTAGAATATGAATTATGTCAATTTTCTATGAAAAAGTGACAATTTGTCACTTTTTTAAAAAAAAAGTCATACACAATTTGTTTGTAATCTTTTTATAGAAATGGTTAGAATATAATATTTTTGTTTATAAAAGTTGGCACAATGCTTGAGTTTTCCCATATTTTTTCTTGTTTTGACTTCTCCTTTATTAAAACCCTTCTTTTGTGGTTTTTGGTAATAGTAAAATGATCAATTTATTCTGTAGAAGTTAAATGTTTTTACATCGATCCATGCAAGATGTTTGCTTAATGAGAATATAAATTCTGTCAATTTTCTATGAAAAAGTGACGATCTGCCACTTTTTTTAAAAAAAGTCTCACACAATTTCTTTGTAATCTTTTTGTAGGTATAGATAAAATTAATGTCTTCAATTGTTATGGAGGCAAATTGACACAAGTTAATGAATATACAAGTGACAAAATGGCCGAAATTGTTGTCCCAATGGATTGCACGTACAACATCGTTACTTTTTCATTACTAGCCATCAGCGTACTGTCCACTTTCTATTCCAAATCTTGTAGACGCGTTACTTTTTCATTACTAGCCATCAGTATACTGCCCATTTTTTGTTCCAAAATTTGTAGACGCTCCATAATTTCATCATTCACTTTAACACTCTTTTCAACCTCTCTTAGACGGTTCGCAAATTTGTTTGACTGAATTTTAATTTTAAGGTAAAAAATGATGCCATTTGACTACACAACCTTCATTTTAACCTCAGCCAACCTTTTCCATAGTTCTTCATTAGTCTTTGACGCTCCCTGAAAACATTAGTGAAGACAAACTTATTATCCACTTGTAATTCAATGTACCAAAAATATAAAAAGTGACATTGCATCCAAAAAGTGATAAAAAAGTGACACCGTGACAAAAATTGATGCAATGTGACAAAACTTTTTGAACACATTTTTTGATAAAAAAAAGTGAGACAATCACAATCAGTTCATTTATCTTGATGAAATGAAAGCAGAAACAAAACCAATGCCAATGTGTCAAAATTGTCCCAGGTTTCTTGGCTTTGAAAAGTAAATGTACTAGAATCTTGAAAACAAAATTGTCCCAGATTTCACTCAATTGTATATCTTTTGCATAGACCAAGATTGTCATCTCCTCAAAACTTTAACCAAATTTACTGTCTTCAATATTATTATGAACAATGCCTTCTAAACACGTGTTGTAATAAATTCAAGTATAAATAACAGCTTGGTGTGATTGCATAAACACCAATGACAAATCAGAAGGGTAACATGGTCAAATGAATGAAGCATGTGATAAAAAAAAGTGACACATTGTCACTTTGTCACATTTTTGTGATAAAAAAGTGACAATGCATCAAAGTGACACATTGTTACTTTTTGTCACATTTTTGTGATAAAAAAGTGACATTGCATCAAAAAGCAACATAGTGTCACTTTTTCACAAAAAAGTTGCACAATATGATAATAAATTAACAAATGCACAAACCTCATCACTCTTCCATTTGTCCCTCTTTTCTAAAGATTTGCCAGAACGGCCAACAGATGGTGCATCCAGTAATTTCTTTTGTTGATCTATGGATGCTTAAAGTCGTTATCATCCTCGCTACTGCCCAAACTTTTACAATTCGTTTCAACAAACAAGCCAACTGCATAGTTTTATTTCTTCTGTACCTCGAGAGGCACCACTCGATTTACTTCAAGCTGAAAAATACAAAATCATATAATTTACAAGAACACAAGCACATTACTCCAACACATACTAAAAAAACTGCACATTACTCCAGCACATACTCTTGTAGCTATACAGGATCTATAGCACATACAAAAAACAAGCACATTACTCCAGCGCATATTCAGAAAAGCCGTACATTACTCCAAAAAAACTGCACATTACTCTAGCACATATTCTTACACAAGCACACTATTTCCAGAGCCATCAAAAAATTACCTTACAAGCCAGTTCAAGAAAATGAACACAGCAATAATCATCAGAAAATCATCAATAAAATATTCTTGAGAGCAATAATTATTAGAAAATGAGCAAAACAACTGTACAGCGACAATGACTAAAAAATGAACCTTGGGTTTATAAGATTTCTTCTTCTTTGAAGATTGTTCTGCATCAATGTCTATTTTCCTCTTCAACACACTTTCTCTAGCCATTGGAGAAATAGGAATAGGATTTTGGTATCGAAGTTAGCACTACCACCATTGTCGTATTGGCAACTGCAGAGAAGCGTGCAACGTCTGTGGGGTTTGAGAGATTTTGGGTTTTGTTATAAGTTAGAACGTAATTAATACACTTTTGTGCTGTTTAATTTAGTTCCCCTAATTAATTTAGAGTATTTTTCTACTTAGGCCACTTTTTAGAGAAGGGGCCTAATTTACCCGATTTAATTTTCTCGTTATCGTGTTTTATTAGTCAATACTTAATTTTATTGTTATTGAACTTTATCATTTATGTTTTCTATTATTGGACTTGTGGTAATGGGTTGGCCCAAACCCATCACTTAGCTAGGGATTTTTTTATAATTTATATGGTTTTCATATTGTAATTTAGACAGTTGATGAATTTGATGAATTGAACAATAGTTTGCAGCCCGTTTTCTCCCATTTTCCTCCCCATCTCCTTTTCTTCTTCTTTTCTTATTCTGCATCTACTCTGCTTCTTCTACTTGTTACTCAATCTACGTTGTATCATAATTCGGTTATATGTTGAATGGTTCGAGTTGATTCCGCATCACATCTAAAAAGATGGTATGTATATCTTTTATACTAATCCTAAACTAAGAAAAGAAATAAAATATTTATCTAATATATGAATGTTTGTATTGGAATCTTGAATTTCCCTATTGGCTTTTAATTCAATTCTTAATTCGTGATTTAGTAAATCCATGCATTCAAGACAATCGATAATCTACTTTTATTCAACATTCTATTCCACGATATATTAAATATGTGTTTAACACGACTCAATCATATTCCTAGTCCGAATTTATATGAAATACATGCATTGATTCACATAATTTTATCGCACATGATTGCACATGTCATATATATTATTTATGGTACTTATTGCTCATGTGTTGAATATGTCGTGTTCTAGACTTATTGCGAATATTCCTACACTAAGCAACTTAGTATCTAATTGGTGATCAAACAGTCAAATAGTTCAATGATAATGCAAAATCAATCAAGAAAAATCAAGAAATACTAAACTAATTGTCTAAAATTAAAATAAACAAACAATAGAGTTCACTATTCATCCAATACAAAGGAAATCCACTTTCTTGAATGAAATCTTGATTTTGGATGGATAATTTTCGAGAATATTTCACAGTTCCCTTGATGTTAATGATCTAGCCTTGTTCTTCACCTTCAAAATATGTTGAATCTATGAATTTTTAGGTATAGGGAGGTCTTCCACGTTCTGGTCAAGTTTTGGTGTTTAAAAGATGCCAAAAAGATTACACTGAATTGCTACCAAGACAAAATAAGAAAAAATTAGATTTTTTTACGCTTTATGACGGGGCGCGCGTTTGAAACCTTTAGGCACCCTTGGGCATCTCAAAAGAGGAGGAGGCGTGCGCCACCTCTACATGCCTAGACTTGTCCCCGAGCAGCATTCAGTATTTTTGTCATAATTATTTCTTCTGATATCTCACTTCGGTGATTCAAATTGCGTTAGAAAGTTAACTCAAAGGACTACAATTTTTCTAATGTACCATTTCTCAATTCAAATGTTTTTTATACCAAATATAGGTTGCAATCTAACACTGAAAATTTGAAGAATAATTTTTTAATTGAAAATTGATGTTTGACAATACTTTGACTATATTTCATCCTTTTGACTTCTTTTATTATCCAATTGACACCTAACACTCTTAAATCTTCATCGTGAGGTCTGTCACAATTTTTGAGTATTTGTATTTTAGTCCTCGAACTTTGGATTTGCTTCATTTTAGTAATTTTCCATTCTTTCTTCTATTTCTTCGTCCAAACATGAGTATTTATTAATGAAAGCAATAAATAAAAATTTAGGCACAAATCCTTTCAAAAAATAACAAAATATCATCATTTAGGACTCTTAATAAGTGTAGAGATATATTAACATTCAACAATTTGTTGGAGTCATATAATCATATAACAAAATATCATCATTTTAGTATGTGAGGGTACATTTTAGGCATGTTAGAGGGAGATTGAAGAAACAAATCGAGAAACGCAAGTTCGATCCTAACAATATCTAGGGGGTGAACATGTGTAATATGCAGAGTTTAAAAATATATTGAATTAAATAGCAACAAGTCAATTTTAATTCTTAACTAGATGATTAAATAGCCAAGTCAATTTGTCCTAAGTTGAATTACCGTAGTTGTATAATAAACAATAAATCAAGCACTGGGATGTTCACAGAGAAAGCCAACTGGAAAAAACTCTGGACACTTTGTCAGACAATCTACTATAAATGATCTTAACAACTTACAATCAATCAGACTTAATCGACCCGTACTATCTGACCACCAGATTGCACTCTTTACAGCTTTTCATAGATCCTGTGCTTCTCTACACCAATCCTTAGCTGCATTGCCAAGGCTCTCCGGGGAATCTGCTACTCTGCAACACTCTCAGACTTGTAGAACTATTTATCTTCTGTGGATCACGAAGAACGACCTGTTTTTCACAAACATGAACTTCTGTCGACTTCCTTCGATCTTCATAACTTTGACCAGATGAATATGAAGTGGTTTTTAGTATTTGGATATTGGATTTGAGGTTTTTCTCTCAAAATATCTCATAGAAGATGAAGGTTGAAATCAATAGTGTGGATGATTCCCTCTCTAGACTTTTTCTCTCGATATTCAACCTTAGAAAAAATGTACAAGTGAGTTCTGATATTTATAGGTAGGCCAAGAAACGAATGAACCGGGTAAAAAACATTTTAATCGTGAAATAAACATTTCTCTGACAGCACCGTCGCTCAAGTAAAGGCCCGACAACATCCCGTCGCTCGAGTGAAGGAGGGGCGATGGTCTAGCGATGATGTTACTGCTTTTGTAGCTCGAGCCAACCCTTAGCGACAGTCCAACGAAAATTCACGCCATTTTCCACTTTGTTCCAAACTCAAAACCTTAGACCTACTAACTAACTTTCGAACAAATTGCACATTACTCCTTAAACTTTTACATCCTATCAAATTAAATCTTTTTATCCACAGAATTTGCCAATTACAAAATCAACTAAAACCTAACACAAATAATTTTCGGAGTCATATAATTATTGTTTGACATTATATTGGTATGATGAAAGAAGAGAGAATGTTTCTGATAAGTACACCTATCGAATGCCAAATTAGTATATAAATTCTTGCAATCCATCCTAGTCTCTATTGATTTACTGTGTTTACATTATAGTAGGATAACCTAGAACTCAAAGAGTGAAGATAAGAAAACAATGATGAGGAATAATTGTTGGAAATATTGAAAAATATTGAATGAAAATTAATGGAAATGTCATTCTTTTTCATCAGTTTCATGGAAATAAACTTTCAGTTTCTAACCGGTTCCATGGAAATCAATTTTCAGTTTCTAACCACGGTTCCATGGAAATCAATTTTCAGTTTCTAACCATTTGATTTTCATCAATGCTATAACTCCTCTCCATTCAATGCATTAATGGGTTGGCTCCTCATCTATGTGTATAAATAGATGAGCTCTCATCTATGTGTATAAATAGATGAGCACTAGTGAGGAAGGAAAAACACTACAAAAAAACAGAAAACACCTACAACGACACAACAAAAAAACCAGCAAGCAGTTTCTTCCTTCTTCTTTTTTTGGCAGCTTCTGGTTTCTTTTCTTCCCGTTCTTTCTTTGCTAAATTCTTTGAGAGATAGACACAGCGGGTTCGTAGGCGGTTAACGTAGTGCAACGTGAACCGACGACCGATTGTATCCTGGGAATCGAACACCGATCAAAACCTCGTGCACTCCGGTGAGGCGGCGAATTCGATTTAAGGAAACCGTGTGAACACGGGCCTTCGGTTTGATTGATTTACTTTGATTCACAATCATTCTATCCAACAAGCTTAAATCGAATTCATTTGGTGGATCAAATTGTTCATTTCGGGGAAAACTCGTTTACTGTTTTTTTTCTATGGTTGCTGGTTACTGTTTCTGTTCCTTTCTCCTCAGCTTCAGTTTATTTGCTGTTTGCATAATCTATTTAATTAATTACGTGCCATAAGTTTATTCGTTTTGAATCAGTAAGGTTGAAAAAAAAACTGATTTACAGGAAGTTTTTTTTTTCAATTTCGTTACTGCTACTTTGGTTTTACGGAAAGGTGGCTTTGCATGGATTTATATGTGGTTTTGCATGGTTAAATAGGTAGTTTTGCATGGTTTAAATAATTGGTAATGATTTTTTCATGATTTGGTAATGATTATATCATTTGGTCATGATTAGTTAACTTTTGACAATCATTAGTTGCATGATTATTTACTTTTTACACAATGATTAGCATGATTGCCTCATCATTAGATTATTATTGTTAACTTTTCCTTTTTATGATTGATTTTAATTATTTTTAATTATTTCCAATGATTGTTAAGTTAATAATTTGACAAAATAATCTGTTCAAAAAATTATTTTTTTTTCGAACGGATAACTTAGATCTCGAATTTATAAGTATTCTAAATTATTTGTTGTTTGTTCTAAGGTTAAATGGCGTCACATAGAAATGACGATGTGAACAATGGAAGCAACACTGTTGGGACCACTAGTAACCCTGTGGGGACTTTGACTGGCATTCCTCCCGTTGATGGGACTATTGGTGGCGGGATTCCTCATGTTGGAGTGAACCCCACTTTGCCTACGGCTGCGGCCTCGGCAATCCAATTTGGCACAATACCTTTGCCAGTACCTAGGGCTGCGGCCTCGGTACCTTTGCCATCGTTTCCGGCTCAATTTCCGGTGAATCATGCAATTCGACCGGATAAATTTGCTGGCACTGATTTTAAGACATGGCAGAATAAGATGATTTTTTATCTTACTACTTTGGGCCTTGCACGTTTCCTCACCGAGGATGCCCCTGTCGTGGCTGAAAACGACACTGATATGCATAGGCGTGCGACTTGGGATGCATGGAAAAGTGCTGATTTTCTGTGTCGCAAATATGTCTTGGATGGCCTACAGAATTCTCTGTATCACGTGTATGTGGTAAAGAAATCTGCTAAGGAGCTTTGGGAGTCCTTAGAAAAGAAGTACAAGTCTGAGGATGCTGGGTCTAAGAAATTCTTGGCCAGTCGGTGCATGGACTTCGAAATGGTTGATTCACGTTCAGTGGTGAGCCAAGTGCAGGAGTATCAAGTGCTCTTACAAGAAATGCATGCTGAGGGACTGACTATGTCAGAATCCCTACAGGTGGCTACTGCTATTCACAAGCTACCTCCTCAGTGGAAAGCTTTCAAAAGCTATTTGCAGCATAAGAGGAAAGAGATGTCTTTCGAGGATTTAATTATCAAGCTGCGCATTGAGGAGGATAACAAAAAAGCTGAACGTAAGTCAGGGAATTCTTACTCTGAGAAGGCTAATGTATTGGAACACGGTCAAAGTTCTGGTACTAAGAAAGGTCAATCCTTCAAAGCCAAACAGGGTAATGGAAATTGGAAAAAGCAGACCACGAAAGGGTCTCAGTTGAAACCTACCGGTGGGGTAGGTAAGAAGCCTAAGTTCCAGTTTAATGGAAAGTGCTTCAATTGTGACAAAGTTGGGCATCGATCAGCAGATGCCGTCAGCCTCGGAGGGATAACAAGCAGCGCCCTCAGGCTAATATGGTTGGAAATGAGAGAGATCATCTCTCAGATGACATGTCTGACCTAAACCTTACGGCGGTGATTAGTGAGGTTAACCTGGTGGGGTCTAACCCTAAGGAGTGGTGGCTAGACACTGGGGCCACTTGCCATGTTTGCTCCAATAGGAGCATGTTCACTACGTTTGTACCAATTACAAATGGTGAAAAGTTGTTTATGGGAAACTCTGCAACCTCTGAAGTGCTTGGTAAAGGCAAGGTGATCCTGAATATGACCTCTGGCAGAGAGCTTACTCTGACTAATGTGTTGTACGTGCCAGAGATTCGCAAAAATCTGGTCTCTGGGTCTCTTCTGAGCAAGAATGGTTTCCGCATGGTCTTTGAAGCGGATAAACTGGTGATTACCAAAACAGGAGTTTATGTTGGGAAAGGCTATATGACTGATGGCCTATTTAAATTGAATGTAATTGTTGTAACCCCAACTCTTATGAATAATGAGAAAACTCCTTCTGTTTACTTGCTTGAGTCTCTTAATTTGTGGCATGGTAGATTAGGTCACGTAAACTACAATGCATTACGTAGACTAAGCAAACTAAACTACTTGCCTAGGTTTCAAATTGATTCAAATCATAAATGTGAAACCTGCGTTGAGGCTAAGCTTACTAGGTCTTCGTTTCATAGTATTGAAAGAAGTACCGAGCCATTGGGACTAGTCCACAGTGATGTGTGTGACTTGAAATTTGTCCAAACAAGAGGCGGCAATAAGTACTTTATTACTTTTGTCGACGATAGCACGAGATATTGTTATGTCTACTTGCTTAAAAGCAAAGATGAAGCTATCGAAAAATTCATTCTTTATAAGAATGAAGTTGAAAATCAACTTAGCAAGAAAATAAAGGTGTTGCGAACTGATCGTGGTGGTGAATATGAATCACCTTTTGGTGAATTTTGTGCTAAACATGGAATAATTCACCAAACTACTGCACCTTATTCACCTCAGCAGAATGGAATTGCTGAGCGTAAGAATCGAACGTTAAAAGAAATGATGAATGCTATGTTGATTAGTTCTGGATTACCACAGAACATGTGGGGAGAAGCTATTCTTTCTGCGAATTACATTTTGAATAAAGTGTTAAGAAAGAATATGGATAAGACTATGTATGAACTTTGGACAAGTCGAACGCCTTCATATAAATACTTACGAATGTGGGGGTGTTTTGCCAAAGTTGTGGTGCCTCCTCCTAAGAAGGTCAAGATTGGACCTAAGACAGTTGACTGTGTGTTCATTGATTATGCACAAAATAGTAGTGCATATATGTTCCTTGTGCATTATTCGAATGTACCTGATATTCATCCGAACACGATTATGGAGTCTAGGAATGCACAATTCTTTGAGAATATATTTCCTTGTAAAACTCCTAAACAGTTAACTCCTGTTAAACGGACTATGGAATCTTCTGCTACTGGCAGCAGTAAAGATCCAGTTGAAGAAGGTGAGGATGAGCCTAGACGGAGCAAAATGACCAAAACTTCTAAGACGTTTGGCCCTGATTTTCTCACATATTTGATGGAGAATGATCCTCAAAGCTATAAAGAAGCTATATCTTCTCCGATGGTCATCTGTGGAAAGAAGCCATCAAGAGTGAAATCGATTCTATCCTACAGAATCATACCTGGGAATTAGTAGATCTTCCACCGGGTTGTAAGCCTTTGGGCTACAAGTGGATCTTCAAGAAGAAGATGAAAGCGGATGGATCTATTGATAAATATAAAGCTCGGCTAGTAATCAAAGGTTATAAGCAAAAAGAAGGCTTAGATTACTTTGATACTTATTCTCCTGTGTCGAGAATAACCTCTATCCGAATGATAATTGCTATTGCAGCCTTGCGAAATCTGGAAATACATCAGATGGATGTAAAAACAGCTTTCCTAAATGGAGACTTGAATGAAGAAATCTACATGGAGCAACCAGATGGGTTTTTAGCTCCAGGTCAAGAAAGGAAAGTCTGTAAACTGGTTAAATCACTTTATGGTTTAAAGCAAGCACCGAAGCAATGGCATGAGAAATTTGATAATGCTATGCTTTCTAGTGGTTTTCAAATCAACGAGTGCGACAAATGTGTATATGTCAAGGACACTAATGATGGATATGTCATATTGTGTCTGTATGTCGATGACATGCTCATTGTCGGCAGCTCTGATAAGATTATCAAAGCCACTAAGAATATGTTAAACTCAAAGTTTGACATGAAAGACATGGGTCTCGCGGATGTCATTTTGGGAGTAAAAATCACTCGAACACCAAATGGACTTGCGTTATCTCAATCTCATTACATTGATAAGATACTTGACAAGTTCAACAAGTCAGATACCACTGTGGCCAGGACTCCAGTGGATTTGAGTCTCCACTTATCCAAGAACACTGGTGATGGTGTGTCACAGTTAGAATATTCTCGGATAATTGGGAGTTTAATGTATTTAATGACTTGTACGAGACCGGATATAGCATACTCAGTTAGCAGATTGAGTCGCTACACGAATAACCCAGGTGCTATCCATTGGAGAGCCATTTTTAGGGTGTTACATTATTTGAGGTACACTCGTGATTTTGGACTGCATTATTCTAAATACCCTACAGTAATCGAAGGGTATGCTGATGCGAACTGGATATCTGATATGTCAGATTCAAAATCTACTAGTGGATATGTCTTCACTCTTGGTGGTGCGGCTATCTCTTGGAAATCGTCCAAACAAACTTGCATCGCAAGATCTACAATGGAATCAGAATTCATTGCTTTAGACAAAGCAACTGAAGAAGCAGAGTGGCTTCGCCAGTTTGTTGAGGATATTCCAAGATGGTCAAAGCCTGTGCCTGCAATCTGTGTTTATTGCGATAATCAATCAGCAATTGGCAGGGCACAAAGCAATATGTATAATGGTAAGTCTCGACATATTCGAAGACGACATAATACCATTCGACAACTGCTCTCACAAGGTATTGTCACTCTGGACTACGTGAAGTCAAAGGATAATATTGCGGATCCATTAACCAAAGGGTTAACTCGAGAGGTAGTTGAAAAAGCATCGAGGGGAATGGGCTTGCAGCCTATGATGTTGAAAGGTATCGTGGTGGAAACCCAACCTAGCTAAATGGAGATCCCAGGATCTAGGTTCAAAGGGATAACTAAACCATGTATATCTGTGTAAATCACTGAGAAGGTTCTCCTTCTACTCATTCCTATGGTGCTCACAGTGATTGAAAGATGCAGGTTAAGCTATGCTTTTAATGACCCTTAAAAACGTTGTTGTGAAACGCTGAGTTAAGAGGTCACCTATGTGAGTGTGAAGTGGGGCCGCTTCTATAAGGATTGGAAAGGCTACATCCTTGAACAAACACTTGCAGAACCAGGCGACGTGTTCATGGCCAAAACGAACACAACATTGAGAACTACGCTGTGTCTAGAATGGTCCTGTGCGATGTCTATTGTCTTGGTTTACACAAATGGCAAAACAGTTCAAGGCATCAGATCCACTGGTTTGCTAGTAATACTCGATAGATATTCACAAGGGAAGGTTCAAAGCTAAGTGCTACCTATCCTATGCAGGATTGATTCGCTTTACTCTCTCTTTCTAATTTTGGTCTTTGGTTTCCAATTTTCATTCATGTGAGGGATTGTTGGAAATATGGAATATTGAATGAAAAGTAATGGAAAGGTCATCAGTTTCATGGAATCAATTCACCTGTTATCAGTTTCTATTGTCTTCCATCCGTTTGAATTTCATCAATGCTATAACTCCTTCCATTTTCATCAATGCTATAACTCCTCTCCATTCAATGCTTTAATGGGTTGGCTCCTCATCTATGTGTATAAATAGAGGAGCACTCACTGAGGAAAGACACACAACTGAAGACAACAAACAAAACAAGGAAAGAAAAATCTCGTTTCTTCCTTTTCCAGTAGTTTCCTCCGTTTCCTTTTTTCCTTCTTCCTTTGCTAAATTCTTTGAGAGATAGACACAGCGGGTTCGTAGGCGGTTAACGTAGTGCAACGGGAACCGACGACCGATTGTATCCTGGGAATCGAACACCGATCAAAACCTCGTGCACTCCGGTGAGGCGGCGAATTCGATTTAAGGAAACCGTGTGAACACGGGCCTTCGATTTGATTGATTTACTTTGATTCACCATCATTCTGTCCAACAAAACCAACTAGCGCGTGATTGCATCTTTTCTATGAAACTTGCATTTCGGGGAAAACTCGTTTACTAGTTTTTTTATCATGTTCTGGTTACTGTTTCTGTCCTTTCTCCTCGCTTCATTTATTTTGCTGTTTGCATAATCTACTATAATTTTTAACCGTGGCCATAAGATTTTATTCGTTTTGTGTGAATCAGATAAGGTTGGAATACAACAAAAAACTGTGATTTACAGGACAAGTTTTTTTTTTTTTTTTTTTTTGGGCTTTTTGGTTTTATGGAAAGGTGGCTTTGCATGGATTTATATGTGGTTTTGCATGGTTAAATAGGTATTTGACATGATTTTCAATAATTGGTCAATGATTTTATTCATGATTTGGTAATTAATATATCATTGGTCATGAATTAATTATTTTTTTTTTTTTTTTTTTTTTTTTTTAAAATAACTTTTTACACAATGAATTAGCAATGATTGCCTCATCATATAATTATTACATTGTTAACTTAATTCCTATTTTTATGATTGATTTTACATAATTTTTTTTTTTTTTTTTTTTTTTTTTTTTTTTTTTTTTTTTTATTTGATAAAATAATCTGTTCAAACAAAATTATTTATTTTTCGAAACGGATAACTTAGATCTCGAATTTATAAGTATTCTAAATTATTTATTGCTTGTTCTAAGGTTAAATGGCGTCACATGGAAATGACGATGTGAACAATGGAAGCAACATTGTTGGGATCGTTGTTAATCCTGTGGAAACCTCGACTGGCGTTCCTCCCGTTGATGGTACTATTGGTGGTGGGATTTCTCATGTTGGAATGAACCCCACTTTGCCTACGGCTGCGGCCTCGGCAATCCAATTTGGCACAATACCTTTACCAGTACCTAGGGCTGCGGCCTCGGTACCTTTGCCAACATTTCCACCTCAATTTCCGGTGAATCATGCAATTCGACCGGATAAGTTTGCTGGCACTTATTTTAAGACGTGGCAGAATAAGATGATTTATTTATCTTACTACTTTGGGCCTTGCTCGTTTCCTCACCGAGGATGCCCATGTCGTGGCTAAAAACGACACTAATATGCATAGGCGTGCAGCTTGGGATGCATGAAAAAGTGCTGATTTTTTAAGTCGCAACTATGTCTTGGATGGCCTACAATTCTTTGTTAATACACGTGTATGGTGGTACAAGAAATCTGCATAAGGAGCTTCATATCGGAGTCCCTTAGAAAAAGAACAACAAAAAAAAAGAAGTACAGTCTAGAGGTATTCATAGTGTCTAAGAAATTCTTGGCCGTCGGTGCATGGACTTCGAAATGGTTGATTCACATTCAGTGGTGAGCAAAGTGCAGGAGTCAAGTGCTCTGCAAGAAAATGCATGCTGCGGGACTGACTATGTCAGAATCCCTACAGGTGGCTACTGCTATTCACAAGCTACCTCCTCAGTGAAAAGCTTTCAAAAGCTATTTGCAGCATAAAAGGACAGAGATGTCTTTCGTAGATTTAATTATCAAGCCGCGCATTGATGAGGATAACAAAAAAGCTGAACGTAAGTCAGGAAATCTCACTCTGAGAAGGCTAATGCATTGGAACACGATAAAAGTTCTGGTACTAAGAAAGGTAAATCCTTTAAAGCCATTGATTGGAAAAACAGACCACGGAAGGGTCTCAGTTGAAGCCAACTGGTGGAGTAAGATAAGAAGCCTAATTCCATTTTATGGAAAGTGCTTCATTGTACAACGTTTGGCATCGATCAGCAGATTGCCGTCAGCCTCGGGGGGATAACAAGCAGCGCCCTCAGGTCTAATATGGTTGAAATGAGATGAGATCACTCATCAGATGACCCCCCAAATGTCTGACCTAAACCTTACGGTTGTGATTAGTGAGGTTAACCTGGTGGGGTCGAACCCTAAGGAGTGGTGGCTAGACACTGGGGCCACTTGCATGTTTGCTCCAATGGGAGCATGTTTTCACGTAAGTTTGTACCGTTTACAAATGGTGAAAGTTGTTCTATGGGAAACGCTGCAACCTCTTGAACAATGCTTGGTACAGGCAAGGTTGATCCTGCATATGACTCATGGCAGAGCTTACTCCTGACTACATTATGTTGTACGTGCAGAGATTCGCAAGAATTTGGTCTCTGGGTCTCTTCTGAGCAAGAATGGTTTCCTCATGGTCTTTGAAGCGGATAAACTGGTGATTACCAAAACAGGAGTTTATGTTGGGAAAGCTATAAATATGAACCTGATGGCCTATTGAAATTGATGAATTGCTGTAAACACCCAACTCCTTCTGAATAATGAGAACACTCCTTCTGTTTACTTGTTTGAGTCTCCTAATTTGTGGCATGGTAAATTAGGTCACGTAAACTACAATGCATTACACGTAGACTAAGCAACTAACCCTACTTGCCTAGGTTTTCAAATTGATTTCCAAAAATCATAATGTGAACCTGCTGCGTTGAGGCTAAGCTTACTAGGTCTTCGTTTCATAGTATTAAAAGAAGTACCGAGCCATTAGGACTAGTCCACAGTGATGTGTGTGTACTTGACAATTTGTCCAAATAAGAGGCGGCAATAAGTACTTTATTACTTTTTAGTGATCGACGTAACGATAGCACGAGATATTGTTATGTCTACTTGCTTAAAAGCAAAGACGAAGCCATCGAAAAATTCATTCATTTATAAGAAATACAAGTTGAAAATCAACTTAGCAAGAAAATAAAGGTGCTAAGAACTGATTGTGGTGGTGAATATGAATCACCTTTTGGTGAATTTTGTGCTGAACATGGAATAATTCACCAAACTACTGCACCTTATTCAACCTCAAGCAAATGGAATTGCTGGCGTACAAGACATCGTACATTAAAAGAAATGATGATTGCTATGTTGATTAGTTCTTGATTACCACAGAACATGTGAGGAGAAGCTATTCTTTCTGCGAATTACATTTTGAATAAAGTGTTAAAAAAGAATACGGATAAGACTCCGTAAGACTTTGGACAAGTCGACGCCCTTCATATAAATACTTACGATTGTGGGGGTGTCTTGCCAAAGTTGTGGTGCCTCCTCCTAAAGGAGGGGGGTCACGATTGGACCTAAGGACAAATTGAATCTGTGTGTTCATTGATTATGCACAAAATAGTAGTGCACATAGGTTCCTTGTGCATTATTCGAATGTACCTGATAGTCATCCGAACACGATTATGAGAGTCCATAGATGCACAATTCTTATGAGAAATATATTTCCACTTGCAGATCAAACAGTCAAATAGTTCAATGATAATGCAAAATCAATCAAGAAAAATCAAGAAATACTAAACTAATTGTCTAAAATTAAAATAAACAAACAATAGAGTTCACTATTCATCCAATACAAAGGAAATCCACTTTCTTGAATGAAATCTTGATTTTGGATGGATAATTTTCGAGAATATTTCACAGTTCCCTTGATGTTAATGATCTAGCCTTGTTCTTCACCTTCAAAATATGTTGAATCTATGAATTTTTAGGTATAGGGAGGTCTTCCACGTTCTGGTCAAGTTTTGGTGTTTAAAAGATGCCAAAAAGATTACACTGAATTGCTACCAAGACAAAATAAGAAAAAATTAGATTTTTTTACGCTTTATGACGGGGCGCGCGTTTGAAACCTTTAGGCACCCTTGGGCATCTAAGAAGAGGAGGAGGCATGCACCACCTCTACATGCCTAGACTTGTCCCCGAGCAGCATTCAGTATTTTTGTCATAATTATTTCTTCTGATATCCGACTTCGGTGATTCAAATTGTGTTAGAAAGTTAAATCAAAGGGCTACAATTTTTCTAATGTACCATTTCTCAATTCAAATGTTTTTTATACCAAATATAGGTTGCAATCTAATACTGAAAATTTGAAGAATAATTTTTTAATTGAAAATTGATGTTTGATAATACTTTGACTATATTTCATCCTTTTGACTTCTTTTATTATCCAATTGACACCTAGCACTCTCAAGTCTTCATCGTGAGGTCTGTCACAATTTTTGAGTATTTGTATTTTAATCCTCGAACTTTGGATTTGCTTCATTTTAGTAATTTTCCATTCTTTCTTCCATTTCTTCATCCAAACATGAGTATTTATTAATAAAAGCAATAAATAACAATTCAGGCACAAATCCTTTCAAAAAATAACAAAATATCATCATTTAGGACTCCAAATAAGTGTAGAGATATATCCGCATTCAACAATTTGTTGGAGTCATATAATCATATAACAAAATATCATCATTTTAGTATGTGAGGGTACATTTTAGGCATGTTAGAGGGAGATTGAAGAAACAAATCGAGAAACGCAAGTTCGATCCTAACAATATCTAGGGGGCATGTGTAATATGCAGAGTTTAAAAATATATTGAATTAAATAGCAACAAGTCAATTTTAATTCTTAACTAGATGATTAAACAGCCAAGTCAATTTGTCCTAAGTTGAATTACCGTAGTTGTATAATAAACAATAAATCAAGCACTGGGATGTTCACAGAGAAAGCCAACTGGAAAAAACTCTGGACACTTTGTCAGACAATCTACTATAAATGATCTTAACAACTTACAATCAATCAGACTTAATCGACCCGTACTATCTGACCACCAGATTGCACTCTTTACAGCTTTTCATAGATCCTGTGCTTCTCTACACCAATCCTTAGCTGCATTGCCAAGGCTCTCCGGGGAATCTGCTACTCTGCAACACTCTCAGACTTGTAGAACTATTTATCTTCTGTGGATCACGAAGAACGACCTGTTTTTCACAAACATGAACTTCTGTCGACTTCCTTCGATCTTCATAACTTTGACCAGATGAATATGAAGTGGTTTTTAGTATTTGGATATTGGATTTGAGGTTTTTCTCTCAAAATATCTCATAGAAGATGAAGGTTGAAATCAATAGTGTGGATGATTCCCTCTCTAGACTTTTTCTCTCGATATTCAACCTTAGAAAAAATGTACAAGTGAGTTCTGATATTTATAGGTAGGCCAAGAAACGAATGAACCGGGTAAAAAACATTTTAATCGTGAAATAAACATTTCTCTGACAGCACTGTCGCTCAAGTAAAGGCCCGACGACAGCCCGTCGCTCGAGTGAAGGAGGGGCGATGGTCTAGCGATGATGTTACTGCTTTTGTAGCTCGAGCCAACCCTTAGCGACAGTCCAACGAAAATTCACGCCATTTTCCACTTTGTTCCAAACTCAAAACCTTAGACCTACTAACTAACTTTCGAACAAATTGCACATTACTCCTTAAACTTTTACATCCTATCAAATTAAATCTTTTTATCCACAGAATTTGCCAATTACAAAATCAACTAAAACCTAACACAAATAATTTTCGGAGTCATATAATTATTGTTTGACATTATATTGGTATGATGAAAGAAGAGAGAATGTTTCTGATAAGTACACCTATCGAATGCCAAATTAGTATATAAATTCTTGCAATCCATCCTAGTCTCTATTGATTTACTGTGTTTACATTATAGTAGGATAACCTAGAACTCAAAGAGTGAAGATAAGAAAACAATGATGAGGAATAATTGTTGGAAATATTGAAAAATATTGAATGAAAATTAATGGAAATGTCATTCTTTTTCATCAGTTTCATGGAAATAAACTTTCAGTTTCTAACCGGTTCCATGGAAATCAATTTTCAGTTTCTAACCACGGTTCCATGGAAATCAATTTTCAGTTTCTAACCATTTGATTTTCATCAATGCTATAACTCCTCTCCATTCAATGCATTAATGGGTTGGCTCCTCATCTATGTGTATAAATAGATGAGCTCTCATCTATGTGTATAAATAGATGAGCACTAGTGAGGAAGGAAAAAGACTACAAAAAAACAGAAAACACCTACAACGACACAACAAAAAAACCAGCAAGCAGTTTCTTCCTTCTTCTTTTTTTGGCAGCTTCTGGTTTCTTTTCTTCCCGTTCTTTCTTTGCTAAATTCTTTGAGAGATAGACACAGCGGGTTCGTAGGCGGTTAACGTAGTGCAACGTGAACCGACGACCGATTGTATCCTGGGAATCGAACACCGATCAAAACCTCGTGCACTCCGGTGAGGCGGCGAATTCGATTTAAGGAAACCGTGTGAACACGGGCCTTCGGTTTGATTGATTTACTTTGATTCACCATCATTCTGTCCAACAAGCTTAAATCGAATTCATTTGGTGGATCAAATTGTTCATTTCGGGGAAAACTCGTTTACTGTTTTTTTTCTATGGTTGCTGGTTACTGTTTCTGTTCCTTTCTCCTCAGCTTCAGTTTATTTGCTGTTTGCATAATCTATTTAATTAATTACGTGCCATAAGTTTATTCGTTTTGAATCAGTAAGGTTGGAAAAAAAAAACTGATTTACAGGAAGTTTTTTTTCAATTTCGTTACTGCTACTTTGGTTTTACGGAAAGGTGGCTTTGCATGGATTTATATGTGGTTTTGCATGGTTAAATAGGTAGTTTTGCATGGTTTAAATAATTGGTAATGATTTTTTCATGATTTGGTAATGAATATATCATTTGGTCATGATTAATTAACTTTTGACAATCATTAGTTGCATGATTATTTACTTTTTACACAATGATTAGCATGATTGCCTCATCATTAGATTATTATTGTTAACTTTTCCTTTTTATGATTGATTTTAATTATTTTTAATTATTTCCAATGATTGTTAAGTTAATAATTTGATAAAATAATCTGTTCAAAAAAATTATTTTTTTTCGAACGGATAACTTAGATCTCGAATTTATAAGTATTCTAAATTATTTATTGCTTGTTCTAAGGTTAAATGGCGTCACATGGAAATGACGATGTGAACAATGGAAGCAACACTGTTGGGACCACTAGTAACCCTGTGGGGGCTTTGACTGGCATTCCTCCCGTTGATGGGACTATTGGTGGCGGGATTCCTCATGTTGGAGTGAACCCCACTTTGCCTACGGCTGCGGCCTCGGCAATCCAATTTGGCACAATACCTTTGCCAGTACCTAGGGCTGCGGCCTCGGTACCTTTGCCAACGTTTCCACCTCAATTTCCGGTGAATCATGCAATTCGACCGGATAAGTTTGCTGGCACTGATTTTAAGACGTGGCAGAATAAGATGATTTTTTATCTTACTACTTTGGGCCTTGCTCGTTTCCTCACCGAGGATGCCCCTGTCGTGGCTGAAAACGACACTGATATGCATAGGCGTGCGGCTTGGGATGCATGGAAAAGTGCTGATTTTCTGTGTCGCAATTATGTCTTGGATGGCCTACAGAATTCTTTGTATCACGTGTATGTGGTAAAGAAATCTGCTAAGGAGCTTTGGGAGTCCTTAGAAAAGAAGTACAAGTCTGAGGATGCTGGGTCTAAGAAATTCTTGGCCAGTCGGTGCATGGACTTCGAAATGGTTGATTCACGTTCAGTGGTGAGCCAAGTGCAGGAGTATCAAGTGCTCTTGCAAGAAATGCATGCTGAGGGACTGACTATGTCAGAATCCCTACAGGTGGCTACTGCTATTCACAAGCTACCTCCTCAGTGGAAAGCTTTCAAAAGCTATTTGCAGCATAAGAGGAAAGAGATGTCTTTCGAAGATTTAATTATCAAGCTGCGCATTGAGGAGGATAACAAAAAAGCTGAACGTAAGTCAGGGAATTCTTTCTCTGAGAAGGCTAATGTATTGGAACACGGTCAAAGTTCTGGTACTAAGAAAGGTCAATCCTTTAAAGCCAATGGAAATTGGAAAAAACAGACCACGAAAGGGTCTCAGTTGAAGCCAACTGGTGGAGTAGGTAAGAAGCCTAAGTTCCAGTTTAATGGAAAGTGCTTCAATTGTGACAAAGTTGGGCATCGATCAGCAGATTGCCGTCAGCCTCGGAGGGATAACAAGCAGCGCCCTCAGGCTAATATGGTTGGAAATGAGAGAGATCATCTCTCAGATGACATGTCTGACCTAAACCTTACGGCGGTGATTAGTGAGGTTAACCTGGTGGGGTCTAACCCTAAGGAGTGGTGGCTAGACACTGGGGCCACTTGCCATGTTTGCTCCAATAGGAGCATGTTCACTACGTTTGTACCAGTTACAAATGGTGAAAAGTTGTTTATGGGAAACTCTGCAACCTCTGAAGTGCTTGGTAAAGGCAAGGTGATCCTGAATATGACCTCTGGCAGAGAGCTTACTCTGACTAATGTGTTGTACGTGCCAGAGATTCGCAAAAATCTGGTCTCTGGGTCTCTTCTGAGCAAGAATGGTTTCCTCATGGTCTTTGAAGCGGATAAACTGGTGATTACCAAAACAGGAGTTTATGTTGGGAAAGGCTATATGACTGATGGCCTATTTAAATTGAATGTAATTGCTGTAACCCCAACTCTTATGAATAATGAGAAAACTCCTTCTGTTTACTTGCTTGAGTCTCCTAATTTGTGGCATGGTAGATTAGGTCACGTAAACTACAATGCATTACGTAGACTAAGCAAACTAAACTACTTGCCTAGGTTTCAAATTGATTCAAATCATAAATGTGAAACCTGCGTTGAGGCTAAGCTTACTAGGTCTTCGTTTCATAGTATTGAAAGAAGTACCGAGCCATTGGGACTAGTCCACAGTGATGTGTGTGACTTGAAATTTGTCCAAACAAGAGGCGGCAATAAGTACTTTATTACTTTTGTCGACGATAGCACGAGATATTGTTATGTCTACTTGCTTAAAAGCAAAGACGAAGCTATCGAAAAATTCATTCTTTATAAGAATGAAGTTGAAAATCAACTTAGCAAGAAAATAAAGGTGCTGCGAACTGATCGTGGTGGTGAATATGAATCACCATTTGGTGAATTTTGTGCTAAACATGGAATAATTCACCAAACTACTGCATCTTATTCACCTCAGCAGAACGGAATTGCTGAGCGTAAGAATCGAACGTTAAAAGAAATGATGAATGCTATGTTGATTAGTTCTGGATTACCACAGAACATGTGGGGAGAAGCTATTCTTTCTGCGAATTACATTTTGAATAAAGTGTTAAGAAAGAATATGGATAAGACTCCGTATGAACTTTGGACAAGTCGAACGCCTTCATATAAATACTTACGAATGTGGGGGTGTCTTGCCAAAGTTGTGGTGCCTCCTCCTAAGAAGGTCAAGATTGGACCTAAGACAGTTGACTGTGTGTTCATTGATTATGCACAAAATAGTAGTGCATATATGTTCCTTGTGCATTATTCGAATGTACCTGATATTCATCCGAACACGATTATGGAGTCTAGGAATGCACAATTCTTTGAGAATATATTTCCTTGTAAAACTCCTAAACAGTTAACTCCTGTTAAACGGACTATGGAATCTTCTGCTACTGGCAGCAGTAAAGATCCAGTTGAAGAAGGTGAGGATGAGCCTAGACGGAGCAAAAGGACCAAAACTTCTAAGACGTTTGGCCCTGATTTTCTCACATATTTGATGGAGAATGATCCTCAAAGCTATAAAGAAGCTATATCTTCTCCCGATGGTCATCTGTGGAAAGAAGCCATCAAGAGCGAAATCGATTCTATCCTGCAGAATCATACCTGGGAATTAGTAGATCTTCCACCGGGTTGTAAGCCTTTGGGCTACAAGTGGATCTTCAAGAAGAAGATGAAAGCGGATGGATCTATTGATAAATATAAAGCTCGGCTAGTAATCAAAGGTTATAAGCAAAAAGAAGGCTTAGATTACTTTGATACTTATTCTCCTGTGTCGAGAATAACTTCTATCCGAATGATAATTGCTATTGCAGCCTTGCGAAATCTGGAAATACATCAGATGGATGTAAAAACAGCTTTCCTAAATGGAGATTTGAATGAAGAAATCTATATGGAGCAACCAGAGGGGTTTTTAGCTCCAGGTCAAGAAAGGAAAGTCTGTAAACTGGTTAAATCACTTTATGGTTTAAAGCAAGCACCGAAGCAATGGCATGAGAAATTTGATAATGCTATGCTTTCTAGTGGTTTTCGAATCAACGAGTGTGACAAGTGTGTATATGTCAAGGACACTAATGATGGATATGTCATACTGTGTCTATACGTTGATGACATGCTCATTGTTGGCAGCTCTGATGAGATTATCAAAGCCACTAAGAATATGTTAAACTCAAAGTTTGACATGAAAGACATGGGTCTCGCGGATGTTATTTTGGGAGTAAAAATCACTCGAACACCAAATGGACTTGCGTTATCTCAATCTCATTATATTGATAAGATACTAGACAAGTTCAACAAGTCAGATACGACTGTGGCCAGGACTCCAGTTGATTTGAGTCTCCACTTACTCAAGAACACTGGTGATGGTGTATCACAGTTAGAATATTCTCGGATAATTGGGAGTTTAATGTATTTAATGACTTGTACGAGACCGGATATAGCATACTCAGTTAGCAGATTGAGTCGCTACACGAGTAACCCAGGTGCTATCCATTGGAGAGCCATTTTCAGGGTGTTACATTATTTGAGGTACACTCGTGATTTTGGACTGCATTATTCTAAATACCCTGCAGTAATCGAAGGGTATGCTGATGCGAACTGGATATCTGATATGTCAGATTCAAAATCTACTAGTGGATATGTCTTCACTCTTGGTGGTGCGGCTATCTCTTGGAAATCGTCCAAACAAACTTGCATCGCAAGATCTACAATGGAATCAGAATTCATTGCTTTAGACAAAGCAACTGAAGAAGCAGAGTGGCTTCGCCAGTTTGTTGAGGATATTCCAAGATGGTCAAAGCCTGTGCCTGCAATCTGTGTTTATTGCGATAATCAATCAGCAATTGGCAGGGCACAAAGCAATATGTATAATGGTAAGTCTCGACATATTCGAAGACGACATAATATCATTCGACAACTGCTCTCACAAGGTATTGTCACTCTGGACTACGTGAAGTCAAAGGATAATATTGCGGATCCATTAACCAAAGGGTTAACTCGAGAGGTAGTTGAAAAAGCATCGAGGGGAATGGGCTTGCAGCCTATGATATTGAAAGGTATCGTGGTGGAAACCCAACCTAGCTAAATGGAGATCCCAGGATCTAGGTTCAAAGGGAAAACTAAACCATGTATATCTGTGTAAATCACTGAGAAGGTTCTCCTTCTACTCATTCCTATGGTGCTCACAGTGATTGAAAGATGCAGGTTAAGCTATGCTTTTAATGACCCTTAAAAACGTTGTTGTGAAACGCTGAGTTAAGAGGTCACCTATGTGAGTGTGAAGTGGGGCCGCTTCTATAAGGATTGGAAAGGCTACATCCTTGAACAAACACTTGCAGAACCAGGCGACGTGTTCATGGCCAAAACGAACACAACATTGAGAACTACGCTGTGTCTAGAATGGTCCTGTGTGATGTCTATTGTCTTGGTTTACACAAATGGCAAAACAGTTCAAGGCATCAGATCCACTGGTTTGCTAGTAATACTCGATAGATATTCACAAGGGAAGGTTCAAAGCTAAATGCTACCTATCCTATGCAGGATTGATTCGATTTACTCTCTCTCCTTCTCTCTTGAGTCTTTGGTTTTCGTGAATTTTCATTCATGTGGGGGATTGTTGGAAATATTGAAAAATATTGAATGAAAATTAATGGAAAGGTCATTCTTTTTCATCAGTTTCATGGAAATAAACTTTCAGTTTCTAACCGGTTCCATGGAAATCAATTTTCAGTTTCTAACCACGGTTCCATGGAAATCAATTTTCAGTTTCTAACCATTTGATTTTCATCAATGCTATAACTCCTCTCCATTCAATGCATTAATGGGTTGGCTCCTCATCTATGTGTATAAATAGATGAGCACTAGTGAGGAAGGAAAAACACTACAAAAAAATAGAAAACACCTACAACGACACAACAAAAAAACCAGCAAGCAGTTTCTTCCTTCTTTTTTTTTTTTTTTGGCAGCTTCTGGTTTCTTTTCTTCCCGTTCTTTCTTTGCTAAATTCTTTGAGAGATAGACATGGCGGGTTCGTAGGCGGTTAACGTAGTGCAACGTGAACCGACGACCGATTGTATCCTGGGAATCGAACACCGATCAAAACCTCGTGCACTCCGGTGAGGCGGCGAATTCGATTTAAGGAAACCGTGTGAACACGGGCCTTCGGTTTGATTGATTTACTTTGATTCACCATCATTCTGTCCAACAGTAATTTGATCAGAGGCGGAATCAGTCGTACCAATACATTGACATGGAGTTGATCGCAACATGACCAAACTTCATAGGTGAAGTTGAATTGGAAAAATTATAGTGATATCATGAGTCCTAATGCTTTTAGTCTCGTTAATAACCTTAAGATTTTTCGAACTGTTTGCTTAATTTTAGCTAATTATCAATTCTAGTTAAAAAGTTACTTTTAATAGATTGTTCATATAAAGTTAGTGGAATTATGTTACACTTACACACTTGGTATTCAACACTCTCACATGTGTCCACAGTTGTGTATCAAGCGTGTACAAGTAGCAAATTTAAAGTTAGTGATAAGAAATTCAGTACGCTTTATTCAATAACTTTATTATTTGTTGCAATTCAGGGAATAACATTTATAGTTATAAGATTTCAATAACTGGAGACGTGGTGCTTTGATTACAGTAACATATTTAGAGAATTTAAAAACTACTCATACAATTTATCTGGATTATAAGAATAAATCAATTGTATCATATTTGGATTTGGAAAATCTTTCAAATTTTAAAGCATCCACCTTTTCATAAAATATATAGAATATTACTATAATATAATAGGATTACTGTAATTACTTTCTAGTTATTGAACAAATTTTTTTTTTATAAATGGTGCAAATAGGCACTACCCATAAACACAAAGTAAAAAGTTATTTTGAAGTATAAAAAAATGTCTCTTTATCCAATTTGTGAGAGTGGATTCTGCACTGACGTTAAGTGCTGTTCTAGAGGTGAGTTACGATGCTTAAATTCCATATAATTCAAATTTTAACGCAATGATTATGCTTCTTTCGAGTATTATGCGTTTTTTTTCCTTTATAAATTTAATTTAGTTCATTTTTAAATTGTTAAAATATTTATATACAGGATATAAATTCATGTGGCCTGAGACACTTGGTATGGATGGAGAACAAGCCAAGAGAATCATCGAGAAAGACAACCCATTGGTGACTGCTGTGATTGTTCATAGAGGCGAGCCTGTAACTGATGATTTCTGTTGTAATCGAGTCTGGGTTTTCGTAGATAAGCATGGAAAAGTTGCATTTCATGCGCCAATTGTTGGCTAAAAGATATAAAAATTGGAACTTTTTCTCAATAAAAGCTAAGAATAATAAATAAGATTATGGAATAAAGATGTTTCCTTTCTTTTGGTTAATGAAATTAAAATTTCTGGATACATTGTATTGCAATTTCGAAATTGGTCATTCTACCATATAGGAATTAGGCTAATTTAAAATTAAATAAAAACTTTATTTGAAACATATCATATATATATATATATATATATATAGAGAGAGAGAGAGAGAGAGAGAGTAAAAACATTGTTGTAGAACGAATAACATACTAGAATTAATCTGATACTACTTGTTGTGAAACCAACCACCAGATTGAGATGCTGAGATTACATGACATAATAATGAAGTATTAAATCAAGAACAAAAGAATAAAGAAAATAAGAATATGACATAAGAATGAAGAGATTTCACTGATTCAAGAATAATGAAGAAAAGAGAAAATTACAATGATTCTAAAAGCTAGTAATCATATATCTCACACTTATTCCTACAAATTGTAGAAAAGAGCCAAGTATATATATGCAACTATGTAGGGCGACGTCTAAATTCTAATAGATGAGTTGTAGTTGAAATAGAATGCCAAATATGTGTTAAAACGCGAAATGAGCTTGGGCCAGTTAACACTGTTGCTCGAGCGACGGGGTGTCGATAGGCGGGCGACAAGTCTCGAGTGTTTTCTGCCGGCCTCGCTCGAGCGCCTGGCTAGCGAAAATCCGGCGACTTTTCTTCGCGGTCTATAATTTCAACCTCTTCAAGTACAATACAAATTTCAACTCCCAATGGGCTTCTAAAATAGAACTTTAACTTGACATATGATTCAAACAGAATCTCAATTTGAATTCTTCATGACGTGCACTTCAATTGGAATTGTTCAATTATTTCAACAAGGAATTCGGGACACATCCAAATTTCAACAATCTCCACATTAACACAAATTCCACTAAGGAATGAACTGAATTCTTCAACAATAACCAAAAAATTAACTTCTCCAACCAAACACAAAATAATCCACCTATTCCAATGAATCCAAGCACTACCAAAAAATCATAATGATTTTGAACTAACAAAAATGGGCTGTAATACACCCTAAGACAGAATCATTACCAAATACTTTTACAGAATGCTAGATAATACACCTTCTACTCCACTAAAAGAATGCTCCACAAAACCAACATCCACATACCTTGTTCCACTAGGTCCGTCTCTAGCAACTGAATACAATGACACCGTAGGTGATGATGCAAAGCGAAATTATCCATATATTTGAGATCCACTTAACTGTATTCTTCAAATCTAACCATTTTTAAGCCCCTAAAGGTATTTGTACCAAACTGAATGTCCACTACGGTACTGAACCTGTGCTCATTAACCCTTCGAGATTCTACACGACCATACAAGATGTATAATTGAGACCTTTAATAGTCCCTCCAATAGAACTTTGACACCCTTACAAACCTTCAAAACTCCACCTCCACTTATCGAAAGAAGAGAAAATGTTTATGATAAGCACACTTATCGAATGCCAAATTCGTATATAAACTCTTGTAATCCATTCTAGTTTCTATTGATTTATTGTGTTTCCAATCATTGGCGGACCTAAGGGGTCCCCAATTTTGGAGATTTTTTTTTTATAAAGTCATTTTTGGTATTTGATTGAAATCTAAATTTTAATCTAAATCAAAGTTAACAATTAATTTTAATAACATATTTCATGGAATTCATAACTATTTAACTTTTATCAAAATTTACTAAAAACTTGATTTTAATCTCCATCAAATATGGGCAAAATCAAAATAAATTTGAATTTCGATAACATGCTAATTTTAAAAAATTTCAATGATCGTACGTTAATCGGATCTACAAATTGCTTATGTCATCTCAAAACTTATTTTGAGAACTACATTATGGGCATATCGGATAGTCCAAGCAGATATCGAAAATAGTTAAAAATACAGTAAACGTGAGTCTTAAAGAAATACTAACTCACATTTAAAAAAAAAATTCAATTATTTCATTCACAGTTATTATCTTTGTGATACAAATTTCTCAATGTAATTTTTATTATTAGGAAATTTTATGTGGAATATGATATCAAAATTTTTTGAAATTTTACATCTGAAAAAGTCATATCTAATGTAAATTTTCGGATGCAAAATTATATGGGGTAAGATTTTTTTGGACATAAATTTCTTATTGTAAAATTTCTCCCAACTTCTTTACAAGTTCGATTGTGCCCCTCTAACTTTAAAGTTCTGTGTCCGCCCCTGTTTCCAATATAGTAGGATAACCTAGAACTTGAAGAGAAAAGATAAGAGAACGATGATGAGGAGTAATTTGAGGAGACGGAATTAATCGTTGAAGAAATGAGCAATAGTCGAGGCTGAAGTGGTGCAATGACGAGGAAAGAAGCAGGAACAAAAGTTACCAAAACATTGACATGGAGTTGATCGAAACATGGCCAAACTTGATAGGCGAAGTTGAATTGGAAAAATTATAGTGATATCATGAGTCCTAATGCTTTTAGTCTCGTTAATAACCTTAAGATTTTTCGAACTGTTTGCTTAATTTTAGCTAATTATCAATTCTAGTTAAAAAAGTTACTTTTAATAGATTGTTCATATAAAGTTAGTGATAAGAATTTCAGTACACTTTATTCAATAACTTTATTATTTGTTGCAATTTTGTAAGGTATCAATTGTCCGACTGGACAATTACAAAATTAGTCAATACGTGATCTAATTTTTCATTTGAAACAAAATCAATATTATCCCAATTTCTTTTCCAGATTCCATACATAATTGTTTTGAAAATAATTTAAAGTATCCACCTTTTCATAAAATCTATAGAGTATTACTATAATAAAATAGGATTACTGTAATTACTTTCTAGTTATTGAACAAATTTTTTTTTTATAAATGGTGCAAATAGGCACTAACCATAAACACAAGTAAAAAGTTATTTTGAAGTATAAAAAAATGTCTCTTCATTTCAACCCAAACATTTTCCCCTATGTATATTCTATCCTACGAACGTCCCAATGTGATGTTAAATCATATTTTTCATATATAAAGATCATTTTTGAATACCCAAAACACATTCATTGATTCAAAAATTCAACCACAATATTTTTTGAGCCATAAATTTATCCAAACTTTGATTTGTTGATCTAGCTATATTGACATTAAACTACATATCAAGACACAAGATCTCTTGATCAAACATCAAACCACCTAATCCATCGGAAATAAATGATACTAGGTATCGGGAGCTATTGCAGAAGCACAAATTAAGGAGGATTAAGGTAAGGTACCAAGAGTTAGGATAGGCGTCAGAAGCACGCAGTCCAAAAAGGCTGATGTATAAATCAGGAGTTGGGATTTATTTTAAACGAGTACACCTCCAATAGGATTAAGGGAGACTGTAAACTCGCTTTGATTTAGAAGAGTGGATTACTGCTGGCAAAGTGCCCGAGATTCTTACTCAATTGGGATTTCTCCGTGATCAATTCGGTGTTCTTTATTGCTTTCATATTACAAATTGTGGTAATTTAATATAGGATAAATTGACGTGATTGATTAACCATTTAGAAACCATTAAAAAGTGACTATTGCTTTTAATTTTGTAATTCTGCACGTTGAGTCTAAATAAATCGGCTAACTTAAAACTTTTACATTTAAATGTAAACTCCATTTAGTTGAACCTATAAAATCTAACTTTAGCCCCAGTTGTGCTAGATAGTATTATTGTTGATTTATTATCAATTTAATGAATTTGTTGATATGTCCAATGGCAAGACTTATCGACTAACAATTTAATTTCAAATGACCCATTTTTTACGTTTTTTATTAGAAGTTAAAATCAATGTCAAATTGGTATGATACCAAAAGTAGTATATGGATGTGACCTTTTTTCAATTTATTAATGATCTTTCATCGACCACTCATACAAAATTAGACACCCAAAAAATTGTAGGTTTATTAATGGATCGACAGAAAGTGACTTGGCTCACTAACATGGTGGGTTCTAACGGTGAGTTTAGTGTAATATTAGTTCGTGTATCGTTGAGGTAAAATTGATAATTTCTCGTAACACTTTTGCATTAATTAATGATATGATTTTATTTTTTTAAATTAAGATCTAAATATATCATTTTCCAAGTTCATTATTTTTAGAGAAAACTTATAAATGTATTGTGGATCGTCCAACTTTGAGAGGAGTTTCAACTGGGGCGATCATCTTATATTTGGTCCACTGGATCACCGAGCTTGTAGTTGAGTGAAAATAACGGTAACAAACAACTAAATATATTTGGAAGTAAATGAAAGTTGGTTTGATCAAATTGCACCGAATTAAAACGACTGATCCTAATGCAACCCCGTTCAAGTTCAATAATATCAATTAAAAGTTCAATATTTTAGAGATGAAGAACATTTATTTCTTAATTTGTCTTCAAGACATTTGCTCAAGTACAAGTGAAATTCATTTCTTCAATCAAATGCCCGACTGACGGACAAGTGAGTGGTGGAGAAATTTGATTTCGACAACATTTTTATATTTTGATATCATGTAATTAATTCGCCTCATATATTATGGGTGTATTTGAGCCACATTATTTTTGAAAGAATGTATTCTGGAATAGTAGATTGGTGGAGAATACGTGGTCGAAAAAAAAAAGGAAAAATTATTGATGTAATGGAAAATATTATTTTATTAAAGAATATGTGGTTGAAAATGAGTAGAAAAATTAGACTGAAAATTTTAATGTGTACCTAGCAGGGGCTATATAAATTTTAGTTTCAATTCTCTTTAAAAACGTACATATATTAGGACTTATCTATGGCGTTTGCTTTCTACGTAAGTTAAGTAAATATGTCTAGTCTATTCAAGTAGTCAAGTCTATAATTTAGATAAGCCTTAATTTTATCTAATATTTATCTTCATGGAATATAAGGAAATCTTGTTAAGGACTAAGTAGAAGATGAATAGATATTGTAATAAGTGAAAAATCTTAATTTTGCCTTAATAAATGCAATGTTAAGAGATAAATCTTCACGTTGATTAAAGGTTGCACAACTTATTTAAATAAAGTTGACATATTAGCACTCTTTATTGTATTGTAGCTTAAAAAAGGCTCATGTCTGAAAATCAAGAATTCTTATTGTCTATACATATCGGCTAATATATATCTGTATATAGAGATCGTCTACAACTTTACACAACTCGACACTTTTTTAAATCAACTCACGGCACGTTTTGTATCGGTCAGTTGCTTAAATTTGTGTATAAATATGGAAGACCCATCCCACTTCATGGCATAGCAATTGCAAAATTTCGAGTTTACTCCATCCAACCACCTCCACATCAAAATTTACATAATAATCTCGTAAACTTTTATCTTTTTGAAAGCCAAAGGAATTGTCACAAAAAAAAAAAAAAAAAAACAGAAGATGAACGGAATGCCTTTCTTGTTTACAATTTTTGCTTTGATATTTTTAGTCTCAGGAGAAAAATCAACTTACATTGTCCACATGGACAAGTCTTTCATGCCCAAGGCTTATTCTCACTACACACACCGGTATTCCTTCATAGTTGATTCTCAAAGCCTTGTTTATACTTATGACAGTGCATTTCATGGGTTTTGTGCTGTTTTGTTGAAACAAGAACTCCAAACTCTTAAGAAGAACTCCAAACTCTTAAGAAATCACCGGGGTTTGTCTCAGCTTATGATGATGGAGATGTTACACTTGATACTACACACACTTTTGAATTCATGTCTCTGAAACCTGCCCCAGGATTATGGCCTGCTTCTGAATATGGCAAAAGAGGCTATTGCAATAGGGTCTTGATACAGAGGAACTTTATGATTTGAGGCAAAAGAGGCTATTGCAAAAGATTTCTTAGTTGCATCGTATATGAGGCCGGGATTAAGGGCACAATTTGGTTTAACTTGTCCAGCTCCCATGGCTAGAGGTGTAGCGATTTTTCTGTCTAGGCCCAAATCTCGAATGTAATTCTCTGTGTTATCAAATGGGCTTGCAGTTGTCATGATGGCGGAGCAAATGGCGGCTGGAGACATGCCACGAATGTACCAGAATCCATTTTATAATCACTAGTTAAAGCAATATTGGAACCAATATATGCTGTTTTAGTATCTGGAACCCAATATGCTAGGACCAACGTCCCTGGCGCCATCACATCCGGTTTTAGGATGCCAGGATTGCTTAGGGCAGAGCCACGAGAGGTATACGAAGCCACCATTGGGGCTGGTTTTGCCCCGAAAATTGTTTGTTGGAACTTGATGCTGGCAACAGGCTTTGAACCCTTTGTGACACAATTGATAAGAACTGGAGCATCCTTGGATCTGATCACAACTCCAGGAAAATTAAAATAACTATCTTCAAATATCTCATCAGAGATGAAGATACCAGAAATAGCATTCGATTGGGAGACATAGGAAACTTGTTCTTTGAATGAGCCATTTTCACATATGACTATCCCATATCCAACTGACGACAATCCCTTAGTTGAATCACAAGAAGAAATTGTTTTGTTGTAGATAAGATATGCATCCTCGACAACGGCAGGTGCAGGGAACATAGTCCATCCCTCGATGGACATACAATTTCCAAGATTCAATGTTCCAGAACACAACCGGTCGATCGAACCTGCTGCAACCGTCAAAACCCATTGATTTCCGTTGTGTAAACTTCCAATAACACCATCATTTCCAGCTGAAGAGGAAACAATTATCCCTTTCTCCATTGTACCAAAAGAGGCTATAGCAATAGGGTCTTGATACAGAGGAACACTATCGAATCCCATCAAAATGGATATAACGTCAACACCATAAGCAACAGCTTGGTCCATACCAGCAAGAACATCAGAAGCACATTGTCCTTCATCCCAACTGACCTTATACATTGCCACATGAGCACGAGGGGCCATACCTCTTGCTGTTCCCAAGGCATAACCGAAAAATGAAGCACCATTGACATGATTTCCAGCAACGGTGGACGAGGTGTGTGTGCTTGTTGAAGTACCGGACTCCAATAAGCTTTTTGTTACACAATGAAGCATTAAAATCCTGTCCCTCCTGACAAATACCCTTCCACCTTGCTGGAATATCACCCATTCCATCGTCGTTGTAGCTTGAACGTTCCGGCCAGACACCAGAATCAATCACCCCAACAATTAAATCTTTGCCATATTCAGAAGCAGGCCATAATCCTGTGGCAGGATTCAGAGACATGAATTCAAAAGTGTGTGTAGTATCAAGTGTAACATCTCTATCATCATAAGCTGAGACAAACCCTAGTGATTTCTTAAGAGTTTGGAGTTCTTGTTTCGACAAAACAGCACAAAACCCATGAAATGCTCTGTCATAAGTATAAAGAAGGCTTTGAGGGTTCTGATGCAGGCCATTTAATGTTGGGCTAATTGATTTTAGGGAATCAACTATGGATGAATACCAGTGTGTGTAGTGACAATAAGGCTTGGACATGAAAGACTTGTCCATGTGGACAATGTAAGTTGATTTTTCTCCTGAGACTAAAAATATCAAAGCAAAAATTGTAAACATGAAAGGCATTCCTTCTGCTTTCAAAAAGATAAAAAGTTTATGAGATTTTGATGTAGAGGTGGTTGGATGGAATAAACTCGAAATTTCGCATTTGCTATGCCATGAAGTGGGATGTGTCTTCCATATATATACACAGATTCAAGCAATTGACTGATACAAAATGTGTCGTGAGTTGATTTAATAAAATTGTCGAGTTGTGTAAAGTTGTAGACAATCTCTATGAACAGATATACATTAGCCGATATGCATAGACAATAATAATTCTTGATTTTTAGACATTGGTCTTTTTTAAGCTACAATACAATTATAGACTTGCTATTTGAACAGACTTTAGACATATTTACTTAACTTACATAGAAAGCCAGCGCCATAGATAATTCCTAATATATGTACGTTTGCAACTAAAATTTATATAATATATGAAGTGACTTAATTGCACGGTATCAAAATAGAAAAAAATTTCCAGCAGTCGGGCATTTACTTAATTGCATGATATGATCGAAAAGAGAAAAAGCAACCGACAATTGATGTCGTCTTGTGAACCAGAATTACTTAAAACATTTTGTATGTCAATTTGTTATTTTTAAACATTTTTACGATGGATGATGTGTATTATTCTGTAAAGTTAACATATACATGAACCATCCATTAATTTTAACATACAAATCAACATATTACATTAATTAAACCGACGATACAGTAAACAAAATGATCATATATGCAAGCAAGTTGAAGTTGTGTGACCTAATTATGCCAAATTGAAGACTAGCATATAAATTTATAAGCAAATACAAGCTCGGTGATCCAATGGACCAAATTTAAGATGATCGACCCAATTGAAACTTTACTCAAAGTTGGACGATCCACGGTACATTTAAAATTTTTCTCTAAAAATAATGGATTTCAAAAATGATATATTTAGATCTTAATTTTAAAAAAATAAAAATCATTTCATTAATTAAAGCAAAAGAGTTACGAGAAATTAGCAATTTTACCTCAGTGACACACGAACTAATGTTACACTAAATTGACTATTAGAACCCACCATCGTGTTAGTGAGCCAAGTCACTAACACTTTCCAAAATTTTCTAAGCATAGTCACTTTCCGTATATCCATTAATAAACCTACGATTTTTTGGGCATCTAATTTTGTACGAGTGGTTGATGAAATATCGTCAATAAATCGAAAAAAGGTCACATCCATATACTACTTTGGTATCATACCATTTTAATGTGTTAATTTAATTTCTAACATAAAACGTAAAAAAATGAGTCATTTGAAATTAAATTGTTGGTCAGTGAGTCTTGCAATCGGGCATATCACCAAATTCATTAAATTGATAATAAATCAACAATAATACCATTTAGCACAACTGTTGCTAAAGTTGCATTTTATAGGTTCAAGTAAATGAGTAATTTCAGTTTACATTTAAATGTGAAAGTTTTAAATTAATCGATTATTTTAGATCCAACGTGCGGAATTATACAATTAAATGCAATACTTTTTAATTGTTTCTAGATGGTCAATTAATCACAACAATTTATTCTATGTTGAATTACCACAATTTGTAATATGAAAGTAATAAAAAACATCTAATTGATTACCGAGAAATCCCAATTGGGCAAAAAGTATAGGCACTTTGCTAGCTAGTAATCCACTATTAATCGAAACAAACTTACAGTACGATCCAGACCCGTCTATCCAGTAGAACGTCTGATCTCAATTCCCGCAGTCTCCCTTGAAGATGTACTCTTTCAAAACAAATGCGGACTCCTGGTTTATACATTAGTCCTCCTGGATTGCGTGCTTTTAACGCCAATCCCAACTTCTGGTACCTCACCTTAGTCCTCCTAAATTTGTGCTTCTGCAATAGCTCCCGATCCTTGGTGTCATTTATGTTTGATGGATTAGGTAGGTTGTTGTTTGATCAAAAGATCTCGTGTGTTTTCATTTGTAGTTTATGTGAAACAATATGACTTCATCAATAAATCAAAGTTTAGATGAATTTATGGCTCAAATAATATAGTAGTTGAGTTTCTGAATCAATGAATGTGTTTTGGATCTTCAAAAGAATGATTTCTATGGAAAAAATATGATTCAAACACCACATTGAGACATTCGTAGGGTAACATATATAGGGGAAAGTGTTTGGGCTAAAATAGAAATGAAAATCACGAGTTTACATATAAGTTTACTTAAAATCTTAAGTTAAACTCTTTATTTATAAGTAAATTTTTATATTCTATAAGTGAGTTTTTGCCTTACTAGTAGTATTCTTACTTTATAGACAAAATTATCCACGAAAGTGATCATTTATCTTATAAGTAATTTTTTCACTTACAAGTAAATATTTTATTATGAATAATATTTTTGTAAGTAAATTTTTTTAATATAATTTTACAAATTTTTCATATAGTGAAAACTTTGAGAGTTGAAATGTTTCTTCATAGTTTTGTATGCCTTTTGTCATTTACTTTCTTTGAACAATAATCACATGAGCATATTAAAGGGAATTGACCTCAATTCCCAATAGTGGTATCATCAAGTGTTTGGAGCACAAAAATATATAGTGACGTGAAGTGGAGAAAATCGTTTGCAGAATCAATTTTGACTAGTGACAAGTCCAAATCTATATGTTGGACTACACAAGACTTTGGAAGGAACACCCACCCGATCGAGTATGGACAACATAATCACATGAGGCAAAACTGTTCAAAAGGTAAAGAAAATACGAAAACTGCTCAGACTCATATAGACAATATGTCTTTCATTTAGTATTCGAGGGCACATTTTGGGCATATCAAAGGGAGATTGAACAAAAAAAAATTGTGAGAGTCATATAACTGTTGTTTGACATTCTATCAATATCATTGGAAGGAGCGAAAATGTTTTTGATAAGTAGACTTATCAAGTTCTAAGTTAGTATATAACCTCTTGTAAACCATTCTAGTTTCGATTGATTTCCTATTTTTCATTATATTAGGATAGCATCGAACTCGAAGAGAGAAGACAATAAAATGATAATTTGAGGAAGCGGAATTAACCTTTGAAGAAAGTAGCAATAGTTGAGGCTGAAGTGGAAGTGCAAGTGCAATGAGGAGGAAAGAGGCATGAACAAAACGCACCAAAAAATTGACAAGGAGTTGTCCTGAGTAAAGTTGATCACAAGATGGACCTACTTGATGTGTCCTAATGCTTGTAGTCTCGTTAACAACCTTAAATTTAGATTTTCCAAACACTTTTTATTGAAGGAAAAATATCAGATTACCCAAGGAAGAAGAAGATGAAAATCGAGGGAAAATGTTATTCACTCAGCACGAATTACAACTAATACATAAATAGAAAGAGGGCTAACTAGACAGCTGTAGCTTGCTAATCTAATGCTAATGACAGCTAATTAACAGAATTAGTTAACTAACTAGCTAACTAAACAACTGACAACTAACGGAATATTCCAATACTCCCCCCTTAAGATGGACTATGAATATCAATAATAGCCATCTTAGACATTAAGGGAAGCAAAGAGGTTGAAGGCAGTGCTTTGGTGAATGCGTCTGCCAGTTGATGTTGAGTTCGAATTGGAAGAAGTTTGATAAATCCATCAGTAACTTTGTCACGAATAAAGTGGTAATCTATTTCGATATGCTTCGTTCGTTCATGAAAAGTAGGATTTCTAGCAATGTGAATGGCTGCATGGTTATCACAAAAGAGGGTTGCTGGACCAGATTGTTGAATGTGAAAATCATTTAACAATTGATGAAGCCAAACGATTTCACTAGCTGTGGAGGCAAGTGCCCTATATTCAGCCTCTGCTGAAGAACGTGAGACGATGGTCTGCTTCTTAGACTTCCAAGAAACCATAGAATCACCCAGGAAGATGCAAAATCCAGTCATAGACTTTCTGGTGTCCAAGCAGGATCCCCAGTCAGCATCTGCAAATGCACGTAGTTGACAATCTGAAGATGCAGAGAAGAACAAGCCTTGTCCAGGAGATGTTTTCAGATACTTTAAAAGGTGATGGGCTGCCTCCAAATGAGGATGTCTAAGGGCAGAGACATATTGACTGAGTTTGTGTACAGCAAAAGTGATGTCATGCTGTGTCACAGTAAGGTAGATCAAGTGTCCAATTAAGCGTCTATATGAAGAGGCATCGGTAAGAACTTCACCATCTAAGGAGCTGAGCTTTGTTTTTGAGTCCATGGGCGAAGGAGTAGGTTTGCAGGCAAGAAAGCCTGAATCTTCAAGTAATTGCAAGGTGTAATGGCGTTGAGATAAAAATATACCACGAGTAGATCTTGCAATTTCTAAACCAAGAAAGTACTTCAAGACACCAAGATCCTTAAGTTTAAATTGGCTATGTAGGAACAACTTTAACTCTTCAATGACAGACATATCTGAACCTGCAATTATGACGTCATCTACATACACCAGAAGAGCCACAAAGGAAGAACCTGTTCCTTTGGTGAAAAGAGAGTAATCTGATTTTGACTGGGAAAAACCATGCAGGAGAAGAGCTTGTGAAAACTTAGAAAACCATTGACGTGAAGCCTGTTTTAGGCCATATATTGACTTGTGTAAACGACAAACTAGCTTCTCCCCCTTATGTCCAACCTTTCTGTGTACATCATAACCCAATGGGAGATCCATATACACTTCTTCAAACAGGTCACCATTTAAAAATGCGTTATTGACATCCAGCTGGAAGAGGGACTACCCCTTTATAACATCGAGAGCAAGTAACGTTTTAACGGTCACTAACTTTGCAACAGGAGAAAATGTCTCAAGAAAATCCAGTCCTTCCTGTTGAGTGTAGCCCTTGGCTACCAAACGTGCTTTATAGCGTTCAATACTACCATCAGCTCTGTACTTTATTTTGTAAATCCATTTACACCCAATTGAGTGTTTGTCCTTAGGAAGAGGTTGGACAGACTATGTGTTGTTTGACTCCATAGCATTTAACTCATTTGTCATAGCCTCTCGCCAATGTGGATAATGAACAGCTTGATGATAGAATTGTGGTTCAAAGTTGGAAGAAACATTGAGAAGGTAAGTGCAGTGAGATGGAGAAAGAGATGAATAAGAAACATACCTCTGTAAAGGGTATGAAATGTTGGAAGAATGTTGGGAATGATGATGAAGTAAATTGCAATGATAATCACGTAAGTAAGAGGGTGGTTTGACATTCCTAGAAATCCACCGAGCCATTGGTTTATGAGTTGTGATATCTTTAGGAAATTGTTGTGTGTTAGGACCACTAGGAGATATTGGAGCAGAATTAGAGTCAGGTACTTGAATGGACATATCAGATGATGGTAAAGTTGAATTGGAACAAGGTTCAGGAAAAACAGACATATCAGATGTTGCTATAGGTAGGACTAAATCTGGAAATGGATCTACAATGTCATCAGGATGAGGTATGGATTGGAAAGGGAACAATGACTCATATAATATAACATCACGAGACACAAAGAAAGTTTTTGATTGAATGTTGTAAAGTTTGTATCCTTTCATACCTGGCTCATATCCAACAAATATGCAGACCACTGCACGAGGGTGGAATTTTGTTCTAGTGGATGGTAAAGTTGATGCATAACACAAACATCCAAAAACCTTGAGATGATTGTAGTCAACAGGGGCATCATATAGGAGTTGGAAAGGAGATTTACCATGTAATAATGGGGAAGGGGTTCTATTGATCAAATATGCAGCAGTGAGCACACACTTCCCCCAAAATTTTAGAGGAACTTGAGATTGAAAGAATAGGGCACGAGCTACATTTAGAAGGGGTTGATGTTTCCTTTCCACAACTGAGTTTTGCTCAGGGCGTTCAACACATGAGAATTGGTGTAAGACACCTTTGGAATTGAAATATTCTGTGAATTGAAGTTCAGGTGCATTGTCAGACCTAAACTTCTTAATGTGTTTGCCGAATTGTGTTTCAATCAGGGAGAAAATTTTGGGAATAATGGTTTTAACGTCTGATTTTTGTTTCATCAGGAATAACCATGTGAACCTAGTACAATCATCTACCAAAGTGAGGAAATAACGATAACCATTATGTGTTGGTGAATGATATGGTCCCCATGTGTCACAATGAACCAGATCGAATGCAATTTTAGATAGGTTGTTATGGGAAACAAAAGAAGGGCGTCTTTGCTTAGCTAAAGGATAGATGGAGCAATGTACAATCTTATGATCATTACAAACAATTGACATCTTGTTTCTCAGCAATTCCAAAGGTTTAAAAGACAAATGTCCAAGGCGATTGTGCCATGTCTGTGAAGGCACATTATTTACATTGGAAATGGAAACATTACAATCAGAATTAGCAGAAAGGAATGAATTAGAAATGAAACAACTTGAGGAGTCAATGACATAGAGGTCAGCCACTTTGCTACCCCTGCCAATCATCTTCAAATTGTGAACTTCCTGGATGATACAACAATCTGTGAGAAATTTTACTTGAAGAGAAGAGTTTCTAGTTAATGAGGCAACTGATAATAGATTAAAGTGGAATTGAGGAACATATAAAACATCATATAATGTCAATGAGGGACTAAGTTGTATTGAACCAGAAAATTTTACTTGTATGCGTGAGTTGTTGGGAAGTGTAACAAATGAGTTTGAAATAGGAGCTATGTTCTGGAATAGAGACTGATCAAAACATACATGGTTGGTTGCTCCAGAGTCAATTATCCAGTGTTTTGAGGAATGAAGTATAGGATGATTAGAAATGGAGAGTGAGATACTTGATGTGTTTGTTGGTTTCACATCGGTCCCTGTGTCTCCTTTGGCTGATGCAAGATGGGAGTTGAGCATGGTTAACAGATGTTGATATTGGTTGGAATTCAAGGTTTGAACAAATTCATTCATGTTCCCTTGATGATTAGAGTTCTCTGAAACCTGATTAGCCGTAGTATTAACCGTCTGATTGGGAGAAGAGGCTTTGACTTTTGTTTTGTACCCAGGGAGGAAACCATGGAGTTTGTAACACTTGTCTATAGTGTGTCCAGTAAATCCACAATAAGTACAAACTGAACGTTCCTTTTTCTGATATTTACCAGAATGTTGGCTGCTATTGAATCTACTGCCTTCATTTTTGGTGTAAAAAGCCATGGGGTTACTTCCAGTTGATGTTCCTCCCACATTGTTCAAACTCCTTTGATGATCCGCTTGAGAAACAAGAGCAAACACCTTGTTGATTGGGGGTATAGAATCCATGAGTAATATTTGACTTCGTGTTTGGGCAAATGAATCGTGTAACCTTATTAAAAATGACATTACATACTCAGTTTGGTAATGATCTGCTAATGCCTTAACTCCTCCACATGTACACTTTCCACAAGAGCATGATGGCCTGTAATTGCTCAACTCTTCCCAAATTGTCTTCAATTTTGTAAAGTAGGTGCTTATGGATAGTTGAGACTGAGCATGGTTCATTAGATCACGTCTTAACTGAAATATGCGTGGGCCATTTTTCTGCTGAAACCTCTCCTTAAGGTCATTCCAAATCTCATACGCAGACAATGAATAAATGATGCTAGCTGATATATCCTTAGATATAGAATTTAAAATCCAGGAAATGACTATGTTGTTATTGCGAATCTAAGCACTGATTAAATTGTCATTACCTTCTGGCCTTGGGATAGATCCATCGATAAAACCTAATTTGTTCTTCACAGACAAGGCTATCAACATACTCCTGCTCCAAGAGGCATAACTGTCTCCAACCAGTAGCTGACAAACCAGTACAAGACTCGGACTATCCGAATGATGGAGGTAATAAGGACTCAATGCATCATCAATGTTGGAATTACTCCCTGTTGCTGCTGAATTCTCTGAGTTTTCTGGTAAAATCGGAGCTTCGATTGCCATGGTGATGATGAATCAGAATTCTAAATGACTTAAAACGTAGTAATCGATGTAATCAGATCTCTGGTGAAGAAGAGGAATCAGGATTGCTCTGATACCATATTGAAGTAAAAACATTAGATTACCCAAGGAAGAAGAAGATGAAAATGGAGGGAAAATCTTATTCACTCAGCACGAATTACAACTAATATATAAATAGAAAGATGGCTAACTAGACAGCTGTAGCTTGTTAATCTAATGCTAATGATAGCTAATTAACAGAATTAGTAATCTAATGCTAATGATAGCTAATTAACAGAATTAGTTAACTAACTAGCTAACTAAACAACTGACAACTAACGGACAACTAAAGGAATATTCCAATACGTTTTGCTTAATTTTTTAGCTAATTATCGGTTTCAGTTTCACAAAAATCACTTTTAATGGATTGTTCACAAAAAGTTATTGTTAAGAATTTCAGTAGGGGTTAATTTCACAAACGGTCATTAAAGTTTAAAACTTGCATAAATGGTCACTGAAATTTCATGAGCTTTCATAAACAGTGACTGGAGTTTTAATTTGTTTCACAAACGGTCACTGAAGGACCGTTATAATTTTAATTCAAACTTAAAGGACCAAAACACGTGAACATAGAAGTTTGACCACCTCAAATACAGATTTCTTGTTATTAAGTGCCACATTTTGAGTAAATTAGATGGAAATTGTAAAAATGATATTTTAATTCTCATTCCGCCTATATACGTATAAGACTATAAATCTAGATATGAGATATAAATATTTTTCTATATTTTTGTGTAATCGTGCATAGATTTTCTAGCTTTTAATGCACTTTTATTTATTTTAGTTCACATAAAAATATAGTGTATTCTTGTTTAAAATAATTTTTCATTTGAGGTGATCAAACTTCTATGTCCATGTGTTTTGATCCTTTAAGTATAAATTAAAATCATAACGGTCCTTTAGTGACCGTTTATGAAACAAATTAAAACTACAGTGACTATTTGTGAAAGTGCATGAAACTTCAGTGACCGTTTCTACAAGTTTTAAACTACAGTGACCATTTTGTAATTTTTAGATAAGTTTAGTGACCGTTTATGAAATTAACCCATTTCAGTACACTTTACTGCAATTTTGTAAAGTTTCAATTATCCAACTGAACTATTACAAAATTAGTCAATAGTCGACCCATTAAACGTACGTAATAAACGTGCCAAAGGTGTCATTCATACTCTAATTTTTCATTTGAAACAAAATCAATATTATCCCAATTTCTTTTTCCGATTCCATTCATAATTGTTTTGAAATAATTTGGATTGAGTTAAATAATTGAATTCTTATTCTGGTATTCGGGGACTTACAGTTAATGTTGTTATAAGATTTCAATAATTGGAGACGTGGAGCTTTGATTGCAATAACATATTTCGAGAATTTAAAAACTATTTATCCAAAAACTGTCTATTGTGGCCAATAAGAAGAAGGCTACTTGTAGGAAAAATAATGAGCAAATTGACTGGGCCCAAGCCCAAGTGAGGTTCCAACCCAAAACCAATTGGCAATGGGTGGAGTAGCCCACTTGGGTTATATGGTGGATTTCTTTTCTTCTCCCAACCGATGTGAGACTTCTTGTTTGCTCCCAACAATCCTCCCCTCAAACGAAGGACCACATCATTGTGTCCTCCCCTCAAACGATAATTCATATGCCAATCATCTTGTACCGCCGTTATTACCGTCGCCCTCGACCAAACGGGACCCGCCGCCTGACCACCAATGTCAGGAAGACTTTCGACACAAGGCACCTCAAACGCGAATGATTTTTAGCCCGATCGCCACCACACTTTCTACAGCGTTCTTCCGACCCTGGGCTCTGATACCAGTTGTAGGGAAAATAATGAGCAAATTGACCGGGCCCAAGCCCACACCACCAAGCCCAAGTGAGGTTCCAACCCAAAACCAATTGGCAATGGGTGGAGTAGCCCACTTGGGTTATATGGTGGATTTCTTTTCTTCTCCCAATCGATGTGGGACTTCTTGTTTGCTACCAACACTACTCAATCTACACTCTACGTAGAGCACTCCATGTGGAGCTGTCTACCACTTTGAGACCCTCTACATTCATGTTAGACCATCTACCACTACGAGATCAATACAACACTTAACCATAAAAATATCATTGAGTTGGATGGGAATCGATCAGCGGTTATCATGAACACAGCTAACCATTGGATAGGTAGAGGCTCTCCGTTCAGGACATGGGGGTAGTATGGGGCGTTACGTGGAACATGTGTCGCGATAACCACACGATAATTATATGGCTTCAAACACCTATAAATACTTTTAAGGCAAGACATGTATGAATCTAGAGACTTGGCTATCTAAATACACATTCTATCTTTTCTTCCTAATATTAAGGTCTTGAATCTCTCACTAATTCTCACGCGCAGAGGTAAAATGGGAAAGAAAGTCCCATCCACATTTCACATGTAGCATTTGTTCATCGGAGTAGCAGAAGCACCTTACACCATCAGGAAGCCACGGAGGCTTGATTTATACCATTTCACATATGTACGACTTGAGCAATATGTTCATTTTACGTGAAAAAACTAAAATTATTCTTATTACATGTTTTGTGATGAAAAAAGAAAAAGAAAAAACTAGAGAGAGAGAGAGAGAGAGAGAGAGAGCAATTAAGTTCTTATGGTAAATATAAATAAAAAATAAAAAAATGTACCTTCATCTTCATGTTTGGCCTCTATCAATATATATAATGTGTTTCAATGAAGTAAGAGATACGTTAGGTATTATTTTTTTATTCATATTTTCCATTATGAGGGATATGTTATTCAAAGTTGACATTGGGAAGTCCATTCAAAATATTTCAAACTGGAGTTTGTTTAAGTGTATTAGATTTATAAAGGAGAGAAATTGAAAATATCATCGAAAATAAGGAGAGAAATTATGATTGAAGGTAGAATTTGATTAAAATTAGATTTCAGTAGTATTTTATCAATTTAATATGTTATGAATATTTGTACAGCAAGAGATACAGTGAACTAGTAATGTGTTTCAATGAAGTAATATATTGAACACATGATTATCTTTTCCAAAGACAATTGTGTGAATTTTTCTTTAGCTTTCAATTTATCTCTATCCTGTTCAAATTAATCCTCTCGCTAAGTTAATTGACCACTTCTCTTTATAAATCCAAATAAGCCATAACTAGATGCATTCAAACTCTTAAGAATTCAATTAATGATTGCGACAACCATAAAGCATATATATACCATTTTATCCAAATTGTCTGACTTTTTACGAAGTACCTTTTGATTCATTATAAATTTACAATTCGATGTAATAGTGGTCAATTATTTCATAGCATTAACACATGAAAAACTTAACTACGAGAATCTAAAAATTGAAATGGAAGGGTCACGCACTTGTTATTTGTCCCCAACTATGAATTTAGTTACATATGATGTTGAAATAAAAAAATAATAGAAAGTAGAATTGAGTGCATCACCGAAATTAAATAAAGATGATGAAAAGTCAACAATTTTACACCAAGAATCTCAATTTCCGAGTCCTAATCTTGAAACCCTAGCTTATTTTCTCGGTACTTCATTAGGTCTAAAATCAAACTCCAAACTAATATAGATGTTGAGTTGAAGTAGGTAAAGGAAAATCTAGGCTCGTCAGAACCATGCGATCGGGCGATTTTGGCTACGGGTTATTCTGCATTGACCATTGTGATCCATTTTATCATGTGCGTTTTGGTGCCTAGATCAAATTTCTTGTTCATCCTCATCACATATTGTATGTTGGGCTCTTCAACTTTCAAACTTAACATTTTGATCCTCGTATTCAAAAGTCATTGAACTTCAATCCTTTTTAACTAAAACTCTTATTTTTATCCTTTCTCACTCAATATCGGATTTTCTTCTAAAATAATCAAAAAAAATATATAACTTGTTGGCAAAAATGATATCACCGTAAATTGATTTGGACAGAATAACGTCGTGCAAACAATGAACGATATAAAATGTTAATGATCGAGGTAAGAGTTCGACTTTTCTCCTTAAGACAATAATGCCCTGCACTGGTGCTGACGATATTCCGACACTCATCTCCAAAGATATAATAACCTCGACTTGTAATAGTAGCACTCCAAATTATAAGACCCGACGAATCTACTCACATTTTGAGCTCTCTAAAAATTGGAGGACTAAAATGTATGAAAATAATTTTCGAGGCTGAATTGCAAAATATGAATAATGTAGGGACGAAAGAATAATAAAATCAGAATTGATTTTGGAGTGAATGAAAATCGGCGTATGAGGTCCAATTTATAAAAGTTCAAAGGTTGTGTCCAAAAGACACAACAGCTGAAAAGTTGTGTCTTCAATCGATACAAACCGTTCGGACATGCAGTTTTAACTGTCAACTGCCAACCGTCCTTTTATAAGAATCCACATGTCTCGCACAGAAAAGCGGGAAAAAATTATATAAATTAAATATATTATTATTTAAAATAATAATAAATTAATATAAATGAAATATTATTTTACCAAAAAAATATATATCGGCTTAGCCAAGCCCACGACACACGACCCGTGCTCGTGTCAAGCCGAGCCGGTCGATCGGTCGGACAGAGGCGATGGTGCCCACATGTGGACTTTGGCCCAATCTACTAACATGTAGGTTCTCTCCCTTTCATGGTACTCCTTGGGACCCAAACCAAAATCTCAAACTTAAGTAATATAAAGTGGCTTATACTCTTCTAGTTTTTCTACGTGGGATTGACATTTTTGCTAATAATTTTCTTTTTTACTAACATGTCTTGATAAAATTATACATTTAAAATATCACTTCACAACATATTAACAGGACACAATCAACTATGTATTGTATTTATTTTTGAAAGTTGTTTTGTTGATAGATAGAATGGTAAGAAAGAAAGATTCGTGTCCAAATTCTCCAGTAATATTGTGGTATATTAAGATATTTGGTTGGATAGATTAAACATTCAATCAAGTAAAAAGTTTCACACACCTTTAAGGATTTGTACTAGATGCAATTAATATTTTATAGGATGAATACATTTGAAACAAAATTAAGAGGAAAATAAAAAAAAGGGCTTGTCAATAATGCTATGGTGGGATTTACAAGCAAATTGAAACCATGCAAATGCAAAATCTTTCAATGACAAATAATTATTGTCTAGACAAATTGTTCAATCCGAATCTATCCATATAACTCGTCTTCATAAATCACATATCTAAGAACTTCAATCTGACATTTGTATCAAATTAGCTAACGACGCCACTTGAGCATGGATATTCATGTAAAACCTGTAAGGTACAAAACTTTTTATCTTGGCCCCTCTTTCCAATGAACTCCTAGATATAAATCACGTAGTCTAAAAATAAAATAGAACATATTTGAAAAAAAAAAAAAAAAAAAATTAAGAGGAAAATGTAAGAGAGGTTCCTCACATGTTTGGTGGAGTTTCTGGAGAAAAGAAAGGTTTCTTACTAACACTATGGTGGGTTCTAATGATAAGTTTAGTATGATATTAGTTCATTTCTCGTTGAGGTAAAATTGCTAATTTCTTCTAGAATAATGTTACTTGTACATAATTGAGTGACATAATGGTTTACATACGAATTATGTGTCAAAAAGTTAGTAGGGAAGTTTATTTTTTTTTTTTTTTTTATCTTTGGTCGAAAAAAATTCTGATATAATCATATCTCACCACACATTATATGTATATAAACAATTAAGTACAACCCTTTCTCGTAACTCTTTTACTTTAATTAATGAAATTATTTTTTTTTTAAATAAGATCTAAATCTATCATTTTCCAAGTCCATTATTTATAGAGAAAAATTATAAATGTATTCCGAATCGTCGAACTTTCAATGGAGTTTGAACTAGGTCAATCATCTTATATTTGGGATCAATTGAATCACCGAACTTGTATTTGCTTATAAATTTGCCTGCTAGTCTTCAATTTCACATAATTAGGTCATGGAACTTCGGCTTGCTTTCATATACGATCATTTTGTTCATTGTATCATCAATTTAATTAATGTAATATGTTGATTTGTACGTTAAAATTTATGAATGATTCATGTACATTATAATAAACACGATCAATCATAAAAACACCTATAAAATAACGTATTGAAATAGAAAAAGTTTTAAACATCAGTTATTCATTAGTTTCAAAGTCTAAATAAACATATTAACTAAGTGAGTGAAACTAACGATAACAAACAACTAAATATATGTGGAAGTAAATGATAGGTTGATCAAATTGCACCAAATTAAAATGAGAGATCCTAATGCAACTCCGTTAACGTTGAGTGACCCGCAATCAGTCAGCCCTTTTTGTAATATGTTAAACGCTTTGGTGGTGATAATTGTGAGACTTTGAAAATGGATTGGGTGCTAGAATTGATTTGAGTTCAGTTTGTATAAACTCTTACTCACTAGTGAAATAAGTTAAAAATATTTCTTAAAATTGGAAAATTTACTACTTTCTTTGTCAAGTTATTGTATCACTGTTTAAAATCTGATAAGTAATAAATGACTGACATTTGTAAGATTATTGTGCTCCAATCGAATCAATTTCAAGGCTCAGAAAAACACAATCGACACCACATGGCTTCAAGCTTTTCCCAAACACTACCTCCACTTGGTTGCTCCAAGATACTCTTCTTTTGACCCACAAAGGATCAAGAATGGTTGATGCAAATAACCACAAAGGAAGGAAGAGGAAGAAAGAAACAATGGCTACACAAAGTCACCAAGAAATCGGCTGTTCTCTTCTCTCCTCACACTTGCACCACACGACTAGAAATTAGGAGAGTTGGGTATATGTATAATGGATTAGGTCACAAGAATTGGGTTAAAAGACATGGGCCAACTTAATACCAATAAATGGGCATAACAATAAACCAAAACCCCATACTAATTAAAACTATCAATCCATCTCCAACTTTGATCTTCCAAAAGTGTCGGTAGTATTTGAGTCGAGTCAAGTCTATGGTGTAGATAAAATTCCGCCAACTGTTCTTGACCTTAGCCCTGGTGAGTACATGTAACAGGTATGGTATGTGTTTCGGGTGCAAAACATGAGGTGAAGTCTGTGATACCAATTTTATTGATCACCTTGATTGTGCAAGTATAAACTGTGTGTTCACATAGAACAACATATTAACACCAGTCAATCAATAGGTCAACACATACGCAACAAATGCATAAATGACCTCATGAAGAAGATCTCACCACACGTATCCTATCCCATTCCATGTTGCTCACTCCTCGATAACACATATCTCACCTCATCGCCACCATGCTCACTAGACTAATCACTCAACCAAACTCATGTCTAACAGTAAGTCTCTATAGATCCTAAGTTCTCGGGATAATCATCTATCACCACATCGCTTCTCCAATCTAAGTGGATAATGGGTCTCTACCTAACAGAAGTGATAGAAGCGCCTTACTCGCACTCCACCTGATCATGGTCTCTTACAGATAAATGATTCTAACATTTGATCACATCACCACCGTGATCCAAATGTCACACTTCACATCCCATGGTACAAACCACAATGTACCCTTAGGTATCTATACTCCAATTTACCAAATGACATACCACATACTGCAAATGCATCCCAACCCATTATGTATGCAAACAATTACACAAAGTAATAGATCACTTCAATTCATGTCAATGCACACATATCAAACACATTGAAAAATGCACATATAATCACGCAACCGAATTATGCAATCACACACATGTAGAAAAGAATTACACATGGATGCACATGCAATAACTAGGTTTACACTCAATAAGGCTCATAAGGGTCATCGCTCGAACCCGTAGCCAAATTCGCCTCGCCTCTTATCTTACCCTTCTTCTTGGGACAATCCCTAATGAAGTGTCCAGACTTACCATAGCTGTAACCCGTCTACCACCAGACTTGTTCCAACTCTTGCTCTTCTTCTTACCACCTTTATCAGTTGAATCACCACAGTCTTGAGCTCTACCAAAATTCATTTGCTTAAATTTCATTCTATCCTCATCATATGCAACTCACCATTTCTCTTATCTATTTTTTCAGTCTTAATCTCCATTTTCTTACTCCTAAGGGAATCGATGACAATCTCGAGGGGTTAAGGTATTCCTACCATACTTAATCGCATTCTTAACCTCTATTTATGACTCATGCATAGAATTAAGCAAAATAATGGTATTATAGGTTTCAGACCTCTTCTCATCACAATTAACAATGTCTTGAACCAACTTGTTAAAAACATCCAAATTGTCATCAAGATCCTTTAAAAGATTCATTTTAAAGCTAAAGAATCTTTCAAGCAAGTATAATTTATTAGGAGTCGATTTACGCAAATATAAATCTAACTTTTGCCAAAGTTCTTTCGTAGAATAAAGTTTTCCAACTTTTCTCAAAGTGGTGTCAGACAAGTGTAAAATAATTGAAGTGTATGCAAGTTTATCATATTCTTCTTTTTGTACTTCTGTAAGATTTTCGAGAAATTTGCCGTCTATGGCCTTTGAAACCTTTTGTTGAACTAAAATACCCCTCATCTTTTATTGCCAAATTGAAAAATTACCTTTCCCATTAAAAATTCCAACTTCGAAATGTGAAAGACATTTTGAAAAATAGAACAAGAAAATGCATAAATAGGTCACACAAAATAATCTTAAGGCAAAAATATACATTGTTCTAAATTCTCAAGGTTTCGTAAGACTCACAATCTTATATCAAGGGAATGTTTGAACGGGTCAAGTCAAGGTGTTCAAACGGAATAATCAATACAACACGAAGGTATGTCAACAAAATTCAAATTTCCACACGAATCAATCTCACACAGAGACTAAACAACAGTTATAGCACAAAAGCAATTACCAACTTGCAATCAAAATTCAACACTTCAAATAAAGCAATTAATTCCTAAAATTGTAGCACAAGCAATGATTACTCCTTTACGGTAATCTCAATCCTAATGTCACCCCATATGATAACGCGCTAATACTGAAATTTAAACGAGATAAGCCAATTTACAAGAGTGGACCTATTTGAGTCTGTAAATTACAAGACAAGCGAATTTACTACTTTAGGGCCGTAATTTGTGACCCTAAAGTAATTCAGTAAATGTTTTACAATTCAACAGTTGTACCCATGGAGGGCAAAAGCATCCAACGTTTTCTGTGTGACCTGAAACACTAAACCAAAAATATCAGTACGTTCAAAAAATCAAATATAACAAATTGCATGAAGAAGTCGACACCAGAAAACCCCTCATGCGCCGCCAAACCTATCTGCGAGTGGGCTTCATGCGCTAGTGGCATTCACACACGCCGGCCACCTAGCCGCTCCTTGGCTTGTTGAGTCCAATAGTGGTCACCGTTTCACCAAAAAGTTCCTGGATTCGCCAAAAATCGAGTTTGCATGTACGTTTTTTGGGGAAAAAACTGGGCAAATTTTTTCTTCAGTTTCTGCTGCGTTTTCTGGCTGTTCCTGGTCGATTTTATGGCCTGAAAATCATCTAAACTGGCTCTAAAAATATTTGATTCTTATTTTCTTCTATTGCTCCAAAATGGAACCGGTTTCGATGAAAGAACAGAGAGTTTTTCCTTCTCAAGCCCACCTCCTTCTTCTTCGATTTTCACAAGATTTCACACACTCAATGCTCTGATACCATTTGTAAGATTATTGTGCTCCAATTGAATCAATTTTCGGGCTCAGAAAAACACACTCGACACCACACGCTTCAAGCTTTTCCCAAACACTACTTCCACTTGGTTGCTCCAATATACTCTTCTTTTGACGCATAAAGGATCAAGAATGGTGGATACAAATAACCACAATGGAAGGAAGAAGAAGAAAGAAACAATGGCTATACAAAGTCACCAAGAAATTGGATGTTCTCTTCTCTCCTCACACTTGCACCACATGACTAGAAATTAGGGAGTTGGGTATATGTATAATGGATTAGGTCACAAAAATTGAGCTAAAAGACATGGGCCTACTTAATACCAATAAATGGGCCTAACAATAAACCAAAACCCCATACTAATCAAAACTATCAATCCATCTCCAACTTTGATCTTCCAAAAGTGTCGGTAGTATTTGAGTCAAGCCAAGTCTATGGTGTCGATAAAATTCCATCAACTGTTTTAAATCATTGTCCGAATTTATTGGGTATCAAAACCCAATGACATTGTATATTAGCCAACTCTTGGCCGTCCATAGTCATAATTCTGCTTTACAAGATGGCATACACATATCAATTGCTGGTTGCTTTTTTCAATCATATCAATTAAAAGTTCAATATTTTAGAGATGAGGCACGTTTATTTATTAATTTGTCTTCATGACATTTGCTCAAGTGCAAGTGTGATTCATTTTTTCAATCAAATGCCCGACTGATGGGCAAATGAGTGGTGGAGAAATTTGATTTCGACAATATTTTTCCATTTTGATGTCATGTAATTAAGTCACTTCATATATTATATAAATTTTAGTTTCAATTCTCTTTAAAAAGGTATATATATTAGGACCATAGCCGGACCTGAAGAGAGGCTCAAGAGGCAACCGCCTTAGCCCAGCCCTTTAGGGGGCCAAATTTTTTTTTTTTTTTTTTGTTTTCTTTCTTTTTTAAAAAAAAATCGCTAATTACGTTCAAAATCTCCAATAATTGTCATGCTAAATCATAACACATGTCGACATCTAGAATCCTGTTTGCTTTAAAACTCGTGATTTTCTTCTCAATTTCAATCCAAACACTTTCCCCTATATATATATCTTGTCCTATGAATGTCCCAATGCAGTGTTAAATCATATTTTTCATAAAGATCATTCTTTTGAATACCCAAAACACATTTATTGATTTAAAAATTCAACCACAATATTTTTTGAGAAATAAATTCATCAAAACTTTGATTTGTTGATTTGACCATATTGTTTCACATTAAACTACAGATTAAAACACACATCTTTTGATCAAATACCAAACTACCTAATTCATCACAAATAAATGATACTAGGGATCGGGAGCTGTTGCAGAAACACAAATTAAGGAGGACTGAGGTAAGGTACCAAGAGTCAGGAACGGCGTCAGAAGCACGGAGTCCATGAGGGCTAAGGTATAATCAGGAGTCAGGATTTGTTTTGAACGTGTACACTCAGGATGACATCCCTCTCACATGACACACGAGTTTCGTATTTTTTTATAAAAACTTTATTTATTAAACTCTTTTTGCAAATAACTCGATTGAATGTGAACTAACACGGATTATGTTTAGTAAAACATTAATTAAATTAGGATTCACTTTCATTGGCAAAAAGCGGCAATTGAGACTAGCTCTATTTGAAAACGGTCCAAGCTTATGCACTATACTATGTATAAGAAAATAAAAAATAAAAAAAAATAAAAAAATATCATGAAATTAATTAAATCGTATATAATTGACAATCCTTCTTCTAGTCTCCGTGTTTATCACAATTGATTCTTTTAGTCCAACAATAATAAGCAAGAGAATAAACTAAAATAAAATATGCAACACCAAGAGAATAAACTAATTATCAGAGAATGCTGCTAGTTTCTTCTTTGCAGTACTATGTTTCTTTTATATGATCTTGGAGAAATTGCATCCAAGAGATCACTTTCGAAATTTAAAGTTGGCAATTACGGTAAAATTGTTTTCATTACTATGATTTATTCACTTTTATTAAGAGAAGAGTTCAGTTTCAATGGAATTTTACAATATTGTAAAATCAAATAAATGATGACCATGTCTTAATCATAGGGGACACAACAATAGGACTCCTCACAGCATGCTTACCATTATCCTCAACCCAAATTAGCGAACCAAATGTAACAGCTCCTGAACTGTCCCCTTGGTAACTTATAGTTACAGTATAGCTCCGTTTCTGATATTTCTCTCCAAACACCAATGTTGTTGGATATATATTAACAATGGAACCTTCTGGTGCTGTCACCTTAACCTTGTATGTTGCCACTCCATCTCCAACATTCGTAACTGTCCTCTGGAATTTATGAACCAGCTTAGTCGTTGTTCCATTGGTGTAAAAGACTATAAAGGATGGGTAATTGAGGTCTGAGGACGGATTTGAGCAAGTGTTGCTTGATCTTGTAATGGTCTTGATTTGTTGTTGTGTGTAATTCATCGAGCAGAGTTGATTGATGTAATCTTGGGGCGTTGCATCGTATATGAGGCCAGGGTTAAGGGCACTATTTGGTTTAACTTGTCCTGCTCCCATGGCTAGAGGTGTAGCGATTTTTCTTTCTAGGCCCAAATCTCGAATGTAATTATCTGTGTTATCAAATGGGCTTGCTGTTGTCATGATGGCGGAGCGAATGGCGGCTGGAGACCATTCAGGGTGCGCTCCTTTAAGAAGTGCAGCAATGCCTGCAGCATGAGGACATGCCATGGATGTACCAGAATCCATTTTATAATCACTGGTTAAAGCAATATTGGAACCAATATATGCTGTTTTAGTATCTGGAACCCAATATGCTAGGACTAACGTTCCTGGCGCCATCACATCCGGTTTTAGGATGCCAGGACTGCTTAGGGCAGGGCCACGAGAGGTATACGAAGCCACCATTGGGGACGGTTTTGCCCCGAAAAATGTTTGTTGGAACTTGATGCTGGCAACAGGCTTTGCACCTTTTGTGACATAATTGATAAGAACTGGAGCATCCTTGGATCTGATCACAACTCCCGGAAAGTTAAAATAACTGTCTTCAAATATCTCATCAGAGATGAAGATACCAGCAATAGCATTAGACTGTGAGACGTAGGAAACTTGGTCATAGAATGAGCCATTTTCACATATGACTATCCCATATCCAACTGACGACAATCCCTTAGTTGAATCACAAGAAGAAATTGTTTTGTTGTAGATAAGATATGCATCCTCGACAACGGCAGGTGCAGGGAACATAGTCCATCCCTCGATGGACATACGATTTCCAAGAGTCAATGTTCCAGAACACAACCGGTCGATTGAACCTGCTGCAACTGTCAAAACCCATGGAATTCCGTTGTGTAAACTTCCAATAACACCATCATTTCCAGCTGAAGAGGAAACAATTATCCCTTTCTCCATTGCACCAAAAGAGGCTATTGCAATAGGATCTTGATACAGAGGAACATTATCGAATCCCATCGAAATCGATATAACGTCAACACCATCAGCAACAGCTTGGTCCATACCAGCAAGAACATCAGAAGCACATCGCCCTTCATCCCAAGTGACCTTATACATTGCCACATGAGCACGTGGGGCCATACCTCTTGCTGTTCCCAAGGCATAACCGAAAAATGAAGCACCATTGACATGATTTCCAGCAACGGTGGACGAGGTGTGTGTGCCATGGCCCTTAGTATCCCTTCCAGAGTTCGTACTCAATGTTGTATTAGGATTTGCAGCTAGAAGTCCCTTGTTGAAGTACCGGACTCCGATAAGCTTTTTGTTACACAATGAAGCATTAAAATCTTGTCCCTCCTCACAAATACCCTTCCACCTTGCCGGAATATCACCCATTCCATCGTCGTTGTAGCTTAAACGTTCCGGCCAGACACCAGAATCAATCACCCCAACAATTACATCTTTGCCATATTCAGAAGCAGGCCATAATCCTGTGGCAGGATTCAGAGACATGAATTCAAAAGTGTGTGTAGTATCAAGTGTAACATCTCTATCATTATAAGCTGAGACAAACCCTGGTGATTTCTTAAGAACTTGGAGTTCTTGTTTCGACAAAACAGCACAAAACCCATGAAATGCACTGTCATAAGTATAAACAAGGCTTTGGGAATCAACTATGGAGGAATACCAGTGTGTGTAGTGAGAATAAGCCTTGGGCATGAAAGACTTGTCCATGTGGATAATGTAAGTTGAATTTTCTCCTGAGACTAAAAATATCAAAGCAAAAATTGTAAACATGAAAGGCATTTTGTTCTTCTTGTGACAATTCCTTCGGCTTTCAAAAAGATAACAGTTTACGAGATTTTTATGTAGATTTTGATGTAGAGGTTGTTGGATGGAGTAAACTCGAAATTTCGCAATTGCTATGCCAGGAAGTGGAATGCGTCTTCCATATATATACACAAATTTAAGCAATTGACCGATACAAAACGTGCCGTGAGTTGATTTAATAAAATTGTCGAGTTGTGTAAAGTTGTAGACGATCTTTATGGACAGATATATATTAGCCGATATGCGTAGACAATAAGAATTTGTGATCTTTTTTAAGCTACAATACAATAAAGAGTGCTAATATATCAACTTTATTTAAATAAGTTGTGCAACATTTAATCAATGCGAAGATTTTTCTCTTAACATTGCATTTATTAAGGCCAAAATTAAGATTTTTCACTTATTAAAATATCTATTCGTCTTTTACTTAGTCCTTAACAAGATTTCCTTATATTCCATGAAGATAAATATTAGATAAAATTAAGGCTAATCTAAATAATAGACTTGACTATTTGAACAAACTTTAGACATATTTACTTATACATAGAAAAATGTTGTCGAAATCAAAATTTTCCACCACTCATTTGTCCAACAGTCGGGCATTTGATTGAACTTTTAATTGATATGATTGAAGAAAAAAAAAAAAGTAACCGACAATTGATGTCGTCTTGTGAAGCAGAATTATGACTGTACTACCAAGAGTCAGTCAATAGTTACTTTTTCCTTAATCAAATTTTAAAGTATGATAAAATAACTTGACAAAGAAAGAGTCAATTTTAACTTATTTCACTAGTAAGTAAGAGCTAATACAAACTGAACTCAAATCAATTCTAGCACCCAATCCATTTTCAAAGTCTCACTATTATCACAACCAAAAGTCTTTAACATATACAAAAAGGGTCACTCAACTTTATCGGAGTTGCATTAGGATCAGTCATTTTAATTTGGTGCAATTTGATCAAGCCAACTTTCATTTACTTCCAAATATATTCAGTTGTTGTTATTGTTAGATTCACTCACGTAATATGCCTATTTAGACTTTGATACTAGTGAATAATTGACGTTAAAATGTTTTGTAGGTCAATACGTTATATTAAAAGTGTTTTACGATGGATGATGTTTATTATTAATTTTAATGTACAAATCAACATATTACATTAATTAAATTGACGATACAGTAAACAAAATAATCATATATGCATGCAAGTTGAAGTTGTGTGACCTAATTATGCCAAATTGAAGACTAGCGGATAAATTTATAAGCAAATACAAGCTCGGTGATCCAATGGACCAAATTTAAGATGATTGACTCAATTGAAACTCTACTCAAAGTTGGACGATCTTAATGGATTTTGTACATTTAAAATTTTTCTCTAAAAATAATGGATTTGGAAAATGATATATTTAGATCTTTTTAAAAAAAAAAAAAAAACATTTCATTAATTCAAGCAAAAGAGTTACGAGATATTAGCAATTTTACCTCAACGGCACATGAACTAATATTACATTAAATTGACTGTCAGAATCCACCATTGTGTTCGTGAGCCAAGTCACTAACACTTTCCAAAATTTTCTAAGCATAGTCACTTTCCGTATATCCATTAATAATCCTATGGTTTTTTGGGCGTCTAATTTTGTACAAGTGGTTGATGAAATATCGTCAATAAATCGAAAAAAGGTCACATCCATATACTACTTTGGAATCATACCACTTTGATGCGTGATTTTAATTTCTAATATAAAACGTAAAAAATGAGTCATTTGAAATTAAATTGTTGGTCGGTATGTCTTGCCATCGAGCATATCACCAAGTTCATTAAATTGATAATAAATCAACAATAATACTATCTAGCACAACTAGTGCTAAAGTTGCATTTTATAGGTTCAAGTAAATGAGTCGTTTCAGTTTACATTTAAAATGTGAAAGTTTTAAATTAATCCATTATTTTAGGTCCAACGTGCGGAATTACACAATCAAAAGAAACAAGTAACCTTTTAATTGTTTCTAGATTGTCAATCAATCACAATGATTTATCCTATGTTGAATTACCTCAATTTGTAATATGAAAGTAATAAAGAACGCCTAATTGATTATCGAGAAACCCTAATTGGGCAAAAACTTTTGGCACTTTGTCAGTTAGTAATCCACTACTAATTAAGCAAACTTACAGTACAATCCAGATTCGTCTATTTAGTAGAACTTTTGATATCAATTCATACAGTCTCCCTCGATTCTATTGGAGATGTGCTCCTTCAAAACAAATCTCGATTCCTAGTTTATACATTAGCCCTCCTGGATTGTATACTCTTGACGCCAGTCCCAACTTCTGGTACCTCACCTTAGTCCTCCTAAATTTGTGCTTCTATAATAGCTCAGGATCCTAAATATCATTTATCTCTCATGGATTATGTGGTTTGTTGTTTGATCAAAAGATCTTGTGTGTTTTGATCGTTTAAAGTGAAACAATATAGTTTGATCAATAAATCAAAGTTTGAATGAATTTATGGCTCAAATACTATAATAGTGAAATCTTTGAATCAATGAATGTGTTTTGGATCTTCAAAAGAATGATTTGTATGAAAAAATATAATTCAACACCACATATCACGAGTTTACATATAAGTTTTGTTTCGCGCAAAAATTCGTGTCTCGCTAACAATTAAAAAGACTGAGATGATTGTGTAAGGAACAAAACCTTTTAAGACAAAGTCCCAATGAATGGTGTTTTATTTATGAAGGTTACAGTTTACACGAAGCGAAATGCCTCCAAGGAACATAAGCACACAATGCAATTGAAAGTTTCAAGAAATTAATGGAAATTAAAATCACATATTCTCTGTTTGAGAGTGATTTTATCCTCCTTGCTTCTATGTCTTCTCTTTTTTTTGTACTCCTTTGACGATTTTTGTTGTGGAATCATTTGACAATCGCTCGTCGCCTTGTAACTGCTCACTTTCTCCATAATGACTGACTTGTCAATAAACTGTCGTCCTTAAATGCTACCATTATTTCCATTGTTTAACTGCTTACCTTCAAGATCCTTGGATCGTGGAATGTGATAGGATGACTCATTAACTGTGTCAATAACTATCACTTTAAATAGCAACTAGGCATTACCTTCGCTCAGCTCCTAGGCATCTCGCGGGCTAGGGCGATGATGAGGCCATCGCTCTAAATGAAAATAAGGTATTATGGTCGCCCTGATCTTGGGAGTCTTGCATACTTGGGCGATGATGGGTCTCCGACACATTACACCATTTTGAGCATTCGAATTTCCTAATTTGTCTTTATCCTTTGGGCCATTTAACATGGGCCTCATTTTATACATCAACAATTACCCCCCAATATGACAAAAATTAATATCGATCATTAATTTTATGCCATATTCATTCTTTGCATTCTCCTACAATACTTGAAATTCTAAGAAGGCGGAGAATCCCAATCATTGCTATGCTGGCGGTGACCTTCTACATTCCCAAAAGTGCACTATTACGCTACTCCTTATAAATCGAAGAACAGGCCACTACCTCTTGCCATCATAACCACGTTATGGATCGTTGTGCTTCTATAAAGGTTACTATTCCTTCTTGCTTCTCCATTCAAACACTTGCGCTTCTAAAACCCTTGAGTAGATTAAAGTTTGTAGTAGATGGCAGTTTCAGACAACACCCTTAGCTTCGAAGACTTTCAACAGCTACTCATAAGACCATATGTGAATCCCGTACTTTCATCAGCCAATGCTGACCTTAATGAGTTCTATTTAGGTCCATCACTTAACGATGCTGATTCTGTGGGACAAGTCGCAGTGGATCAACTGGTCCCTTGCACCCAAGATCCTCATTTTCTAAATTCTTTCCCATTAACGCCAATCCGTGAACAGGTATTCGCACTTGACCCAAAACTGATACTATCTTTCGTCTTTGGTATGCACGTATGGTAAGTCATGGCCCCACCAAAGAAATTTTTGATCGCGCTAGGATTTCTGATTTACTGGCAATCGCTCTTCGTTTCCCTATATATGACTATGTCCTTTTCCTTATTGCTTTAAGTTTTTGGTCTTCTGAATATAATATCTTTATATTCCCACTCGGCCCAATGTCCATCACTCTGAGAGATGTTGGAGCTTTCGTTAACCTTCCGCCTCTAAACGACACTATTTTTCCCAACCTCCGGGTCACTCCTCCCCCCCCCCCAAATTTGAAAAGAAACTCACTGATTCTTATTCAGGCATGCAAGAACTCTATAACAGGACTGGTGCTAAACCAACTCACGATGAGCATGTTGCCTTTCTTTAAGTCTGGCTTAGTAAATACATCCTTTGTGTACCTAGTTTGAAACCTTCTATGGCATACTTACCCATAGCGCATGAACTGGCGCGGGGTAGGTCTCTGAACCTTTGTTCATTATTCTTAGTTACCTTTTACAGAGGCATGACTTCTCTCCAATCTCAATTGAGGAATGGTACATCTTCCACTGGTAGCGGATCTCTTTGGCTCGCTCAATTGTGGTTGATGGCATATTTCCCACAATTGGCGCTCTACCATCTTCGCTACAATCAGTTAGTTGTTATGGGCTATTTATTAATCAATTAGACTCTATGAAAATGTCTAATAGGGACATTTTCACCTTTTTTTATACTTTAAATTCAACTCCTTCCTTTTTTCCTTTCTCTGTACATCAAGTTCCAAGTTATGTACGACCTCCTACCACCATGAATGAAGTGAGCACCTCTTTGCCCATTTGGCTTCAATACTTGGTTGGGAAGAAATTGTTCCATGATATTCTAACCGGAACGAATACTAAGGTAGGGGTTGAGTTGTATGCTCCCCATTTTGCTACCCGCCAACTTGGTTTTGGCCAAACGTGGCATGTTCCTCCCTATTTTTCTCGAAGCTTGACAGAGTGTTTTCATATCATTTCCAAAGCGGAGGCACAATACATTGACGCTCGTAATGCAATTTTGACAGACGGTTTCCCTTTGGCCCCTTTCATTTCTACTTTTGTCGTCCATCCCCTTTTGAACAATTCTGGCCATCAGTAAAGTGGAAGTTATTCGTGGCTAACGCTAATCGTGCTTTCCACTCATTGGAGAGTCCAGGAGCTTCTTTTGTTTTTCCTATTCCTGCCATTCCTCTGTCTGCCAAGAATCCTACTTATTCTTCATCAAAGTCCCCTTCGCCTCACATTAAACATTCTGTAATGCATCATATCCCATCAGGCTCTTCATATGCCCAAACGGAGACAACTAAGGATGTGTCCAGCCGCAAACGGCTAGCTTCGACTTCGCCAAGTGTGCTAAATGATGATGATGGTGATGACACTCCTCTTGTTATCAAAAGGAAGGTATTTGAATATGTTCTTTCATGCAGAGTTTGTCTATTCATAAAAACATCTTCTTGCGTCAATGGTTTACCTAGATTTTTTTAGAAGGGTTCGATTTCTCCCTTGAAAACTCTACATTCACCGGTCCCTGTTCCACAACTTTCCACTCAAGCTTCTCTGCCCATGTCTTCTGGAAAATGGACCTTATCTACGGTCCAAGAGCCTTTGACTGCTCATTCGGTTGGAGAATATCTACATTCTCATGGTGTTGACCCCCCATGCGTTGAACCAGAAGGTAATACAATTTTTATAGCTTTTCATTTGTTTGCATTGTTAGTTTTCAACCCACTATCATTTGCTTCTTGCAGAGGTTCCCGTAACTCTGCCCGTCATGGAAGAGCCTGTTAGTTCAGCTAAAGAGAAATCCCCACAGGTGATTGGATCCCACATTGACGTGCCCTAATCTTCCAAAGTTGCTGATGAGGTAGCCTTTGTTTCATCCTTCATCCTTGCTTTGTTTACTGTAACAAAAATGCTAGCTGCTTGCATTTTCTTTGCAGGATGCTGACACCAGTTTTATTTAAAGGTCTGAGTTTCAAGGAAGTGTATACAAAATATGGCATGACATTAATAGATGCTCCTGAATCCATCATGACCTTCTCAAACTTAGTGTCGCATATCATGCAAAGTATAGTGAACATACCTGGATTCGTGTACTTTGCAGAAAGTTTCTCTTGAACTATTGCAGATACATGTTATCCAATTTTTACCCTTTCAATCCCTTTTAATTTCTGTTTCCTTTTACTTGTGCACAGTTGTTTCAAAAATTTAGCATAACGAGACGCTTGTTTAAAAATATCTAAAAGTAGAATATTTAGCTTACATTTACTAAAAATTTCATGCAGCTCATCATGATCTCGTTCATATTTTCTAGATCCTACTAAAGTTTGAGGAAAATGAGGGTATTGGTTTATAATCAAATAGGGGTAAAAACTTACACTCAATCACATTAGTATCATTGGTGACAGTCTTGTTTGCAACCTCTTTTTCTTTATCTTTTTGCTCCAACGGCTTAGGGAATGCCTTTATCGGAATCTCGACCTCTTTACCATTTCTCAGGATGATTGCACTCACATTTTCTTTTGGATTCACCATTGTTTGAGAGGGTAGTTCCCTGAACTTTTGCGTCTCTAGCCAACTAACCGCCATTTGACTCTCCAAACATTGAATGGTAGCCCTGGTCTCTTATTGAAATCTCAAAGTGTTAGTGGCAAGAGATTTAACAATATCTTCTAAAGACACACCAGAGTTAGAAGTTTGGCCATGTTGTTGTCTATGAGGGTATGGCTTATTATATTGCTGAAAATTCTGTCGATTATGATTCATAGGTTGATTCACTTGTTGATTCCCATAGCTAAGATTTGGATGATCCATCCATCCTTGGTTGTACGTGTTTGAATAGGGATCATAATTCTTATGTGGTTGTCCAGAAAAACCACCAGCTACATTTACGTGTTCAACGGATTCTTCTTGAAGTGTTGGACACATATCAGTTGGATGACCCACCAATGAACAAACTCTACATGCCTTCCTACAGCCATTTGACAAACAAGAGTGGTTAGACTCACTATTTGTTGTTCAATGGATGAGACATTTACCTCGTTAACTTGTCTAGAAGGGGGACCAAATCTAGCGCCAAATTGTTGAGAATTGGCTGCCATGTTTACAATTAAATTCCTCGCTCATTCGGGAGTTTTATCAACCAAAGCTCCTCCACTTGCAGCGTCAATCATGCTCCTTTCTATGGGTTGAAGACCTTCATAGAAGTATTGGATGAGAAGTTGCTCACTGATTTGATGATGGGGACAACTTGCACAAAATTTTTTGAACCGCTTCCAATACTCATGTAGAGATTCCATGTGATCTTATCTGACACCATAAATTTATTTTCTAATATTTGCTGCCCTTGAAGTTGGAAAATATTTCTCTAGAAATAATATCTTCATTCAATCCCATGTGGTAATGCTTCCCGATGGTAGATAGTAGAGCAAATCTTTAGCCGAATCCTTCAAAGAAAATGGAAAGGCTCTCAATTTAATCTATTCTTCAGTAATTCCAGTAGGTTTCATAGTCGTGCAGATCACATGAAACTCTTTCAGATGTTTATGTGGATCCTCACCTGCAAGACCATGAAAAATAGGCAAAAAGTGTATTAGTCCAGATTTAAGCTCAAATGTAATAGTAACATCTAAAATAGAAAACGTTATGCATAAAGGTTGTTGATTCAATGTAGGAGCTGCAAGCTTCTTCGAAGTCTTATTTTCGGCCATGGTTCTTTCTCCTTCAAATTCAAAATCACTTGCAAATGGATTGTTGGGGTTGAGATTACTTTCTTCAATATTTTGTTGGATGTTACTCTTTGACCTTGTCAAAGTTCTCTTTATTTCTGGATCGTACTGCAAATCACTTTGATTAGAATATCGAGTTGCGGGCATGAACAAACAAAACAAATGGAAAATAAATTTAAAAAAAAACTAGATTAAAAAAGACAAATAAAATTTTATGCTAAAATTTCTAAAAACAATAAAATACCTAAAAACCTAGAAAATTATAATTTTTTTTTTTTAAAAAAATAAAATAAACAACTAAAAAACACAAGAATAAATTAACACCACTCCCTAGCAACGGCGCAAAAATTTGGTGTGCTATCTAGGCACCCAAAAATAGTCTTTAAATATCTAAAACTAACGTAGTAGTGAAAGTAAGGATCGATCCTACGAAGAATGTGTAATTTAATATTTTATGCTCCGTACAATGATTTGGGGGGTTTGTATACAAACAATTGTAAATAACACAATTAATAACGATGAAAATTAAAATAACAAAAACAATCAAAAGACTAACATTGGTCTAAGTCCACATCGACATTCGGAGATCCACAATTGATCATAGACGAAATGATAATTCAATTCATATTTTGAATATTCAATAATTTTTAGTTAGTTAGAAATTAACATTCTAATTAACATTCTAATTAACCCTAATTATTAAATAACTCCATACCAGCGCTCAAGATTTAATTTAATAACAACTTTACACAATAGAGAAATCGATGAACTAGATAACACAAACACCAGCGGTTGCATTCAATCTATTTAAACATTCTTCTTAAGATTCAATAACATCTATCGCAGAAAATCATCAAATTCTAGTGCTTCACAAGTTAAAGGGATCAAACAATTACGGATTTAATATTTAATTTAGCGGCAGATTGTTACAATGGCCTCTCTAGCAATTAAACAAATCATAGAAATAAATGCAGAAAAACATTCAATACTCAAAATATAAATCAAATGATAAGAAAAACTATTTCGATCTCACAATATGTGGTTCCGAGACTTCCGTTTCCTTCGATCAAGTATAAAAGTCTAGTTAATGAAGAATGGAGTTTGGAAGCGTTATGTACGTTCTGGTTGTGTTCTAGGGTTTTAAAATATGTATTTATAGTTGTTTCTATAGGTAGTCGACTTAAATTCGAAAATCAAAATTCGCATCCCGAAAAATGAACCATGTAGCCACATGGTTTAGAGGTTTTCGGCCGCATAGAACCAATGAACTCAGCCCTCAAACTCTCGGAAGTGGTCTGTGCGGCTGCATGGAATTAAAGACTGCGGTCACATGATTTTACAAAATTTCATTCGAATAGCTTTCAGTATTTTAGTCATATATTTTTTTCCTGATATGAAATTGAGGCAATTCAACATGCGTTGGAAAGATAACACAAATGGCTACAACTTTTATTCAGAAACTATCTTCGAATTCGATTGTTTTCCATATCCAAAACTGGTCTCAATGTGAAACTGAAAATCGATACAAAACTTTTCGGCTTGAAAGTTGATATGTGATAATGTATTAGCTATATTTCATCTATTTGACTCATTTGTTCATCCAGTTGACCTCTAACACTCTCGAATCTTCATCCTAAGGTTAGTTTAGTCCCTGAACTTTCACTTTCTTCCATTTCGGTCCATTTTCACCTATTTCTTCCAAATTACGTTATATCCATAGAATTGCCACATAAATCAAAATATAAGCATAATGAGTACATTTTGGTACAAAATAAAGATACGAGTACATAAAATAAGGAGGGAAAAATATGCATTTTACATTCATATCAATCTGTCCAGGACGTCCAATTTTAACTCGTCCAATTGTAATAGATTTTGAGCTAATGACTTTGCATATTAGAAGATTTTACCTGTCCATTAGACTGAGTGTAATAAGGTGTGGAGTTTACTAATTTGACTTCAAATTCGCTCAAGAATTCCTTCACTTGATCTCCATTTAAAGATGTCCCGTGATCCATCATTAAAGTTTGGGGGTATACCAAATCTATAAATAATGTGATCACGAATGAAGTCTATAATATTCTTCTAAGAAATCTCTTTTAAAGGTATTGCTTCTACACATTTAGTGAAAACAATCGTCGCAACTATTATGAACGTATGCTGCTTGGACGACGGGAGATAAATCTTCCATATCAAATCTCTCGCACAACCTTTAAACGGCCAATGTTTGATAATAGGTACCATTTCTCTTGCTGACGCCCTTTGTATTGGACCATGCCTTTGGCATGCCAAACAACTTTTTGCTTACTGAATGCACGATTATCTCATTTTGGGTCAAAAGTATCCACTCCTAATGATTAACCATCTCATTCTTTGGTTAGCCTAATGGGCTCCACGTATCCCTTCGTGTACTTCAACCATAATTGTCTTGACTTCTTGCAAGCTCACACATTTTAATAAAACACCATCTGATCATTTCTTGAATAGCTCGTCGTCTATTAGTATATAATTTAATGAGCGTAGCTTCATCCTCCTACGACCCTTCAAGTCATGCTCTTTCAGGAACCCTCTTATTTTTATTCTTCAATCTATTACATCTCTCTCTTGTATACAATGAACATTAACTTTTCCTGCCCTCCACTGTACCATAGACAATATTACTTCATACTCACAAGTAGATTCCAAATCTAACACCTTTGAATAACTTGAAGCCATTAGGCTAATTCATTTACTAAATCGCTATACATCCCGTTAACGTATTGAAGCTCCACTTGATCGAATTCTTCCAACAATTCTTGGGCGATTTCATACTGGCTTATGACAGAATTACTTTGACATTTAAAGTCACCAATCAATTGGTAAATTACTAATTGGGAATCGTCCCTAACGATTACAAACCTACAATCAATGCTTTATATTCGGCTTGACTATTAGTACACTTCCTATCCAAAGTGAAAGCAAACTTGTAATAAACTCCTAAGGGATTTATTAAAACTATTCATACCCCTATACGTCCAAAAGTTTTTGATCCGTCAAAATATAAAACCCAAGGTTTTAATTCAAACAAATCAATTTCTAATTCTATTTCTTTAGGCAAATCAAGGCATGAATAATTGGCTAAGAAGTTAGCCAACGCTTGATTTTTAACTGCCTTTTGGGGTATATAGTGTATGTCAAATTCTGATAATTCCAATGTTCAAAGACCAATCATTTGATGTAAAATAGGGCGAGAAAACATATATTTAACTAAATTGACACTAGAAACCAAGTAAATAGTTATAGGCCATAAATAAGCCCTTAGTTGTGTACATGTGAAATATAAAGCAAGACATAATTTTTTAATAGGAGAATAATTACATTCACATTTTGTTATCTGTCTACTTAAATAGTAGGCCTTCCTTTATTCGCCAAATTGGTCTTCTTGTGCAACCATTCTGGTTATCGATTCTTGTTCAGTCGATATGTACACTTTCATTGGCCATCTTTGGATATGTGATATCAACACTGGTGGATTTGACAAATATGTTTTCAAGCTATCAAAAGCCTTTTGATCTTCCTTTCAAATGAACTCATCCTGATTTTTTACCTTTAAAAGAGGCGAAAAAACTTTCGTTCGCCCTGCAAAATTAGAGATGAAACGTCTCAAAAAATTTATTTAGCGTAGAAACATTTGCAATTCTTTCTTATTACTAGACAGTTTGGCTTCTAAAATGGCCTTTACACTATTTTTATCAAGTTTAATTCCTCTTTTGTGCACTAAAAAACTAAGGAAATTCCCTATATTAACACCGAATGCACATTTCAGAGGGTTCAGTTTTAGTTTGTACCGCCTCATTCGCTCAAATGAGCATTTTAACTGTTCAAAATGGTCTTCCTCCTTAATAGATTTGACCACTATATCATCCACATATACTTCAATGAATTGGCCTATCATGTCATGAAAAATTAAATTCATTGTCCTATGATAAGTGGCCCCTACATTTTATAAGCCGCAAGAAATAACTACTCATTCAAAGCATCTTAAGGCTCCAAGGCACCTAAAGGTAGTTTTATATATATCTTCTTCAGCTATGTGAATCTGGTATATCCTGAATACCCTTCCATAGAAGAATAAATTACGTATCTGGTAGTGGAATCTACTAAAAAGTCTACCGTGGGCATTGGATATTCATATTTGGGCGTGACTAAGTTTAAATTCCTGAAATCTATGCACACCCTAATACTACCATTCTTCTTTAGTACTGGCACAATAGTAGACAGCCACTCAACATATTTAGATGTTCTAATAAAACTAGCTTTCAATAATCGCTCTATCTCTTTCTTTACCTCAGGCAATACATTAGGGGTAAAACGCATAGGGGTTGTTTATGAGGTTTAAAATTTGACTTAGTTGGTAACCTATGTTCTACCAATTTTTTATCTAAACCATGCACGTGTTCATATTCCCAAGTAAAACAATCCTTATATTCTTTTAACAAAACGATTAACTTGTTATTTACCTCTTGACTAAGCATCTGACTAACAAATGTTGGGCGATCTTCCCCTTCGTCGCTAATGTTCACCTTTATCAAAGGGTCTAGTGCTTGAGCATGTCCGAGCCTTGTGATTCTCATTATTTCATCATCTACATTTCTTACAGGTACTTTCTCTTCCAAACAATCCACCTTGTTGACTTCTCGGCCAATGTTTTGCTCCAATTCGAACACGGCTACCTTGTTTCTCAATGTCCTAAGCGTTGTTTCCTCCTTTGTATTTTCTTTGCATTCTTTATTGAAAGCTATCAGTTTGACTTTGAAGGCCTGAATATCGACCATGTTTTCTTACTGCTTACAACTCATTTGATTTCCCTGATCATCTTTTTGCCAATTACTGGCTCTTCAAGGACCACTATGTTTGGCATCATTTGGTTGAGAATCTTAGTAAGTGCGTCTACTGAAAAGGCTCTTCACTCTGTGCGACAATTTGAGTCTCTTCCCCATCTTGCACTATCCTGATGAAGGTATGCACCAACTCCCGTGAATCCAATCTCTTTCTAATAACATAGTGTAGCTGGTAGGACCATCTATCATAAAGAATACTGTAGTCCTAGTGGTAGTTTCTACCGTTATGTCCAACGACATTACTCCTTTAGCTGAAATGGCTTTCCCATTAAATCTCATAAGGATAACCTCTGTGGGAATCATATCGCTCTCTGTCTTTGCAAACTTTCTCATTATTCTGGATGGGATGGTGTTTATGGCTACTCCATTGTCAATGAGAACTTTCGCCACGGGTATGCCTTAACTAAGGCCTTCAAGTATAATGGCCTTAGATGCTTGGTTAATTTCATAATTGGTCTCTTGAAAATGACCTTTTCAGCTGCGTCAATTTCTACCTCCTGCTTTTCTTCTGTTGGGTTGTTTCCCTGCGACAAGTTCACGTGCAATATTTCTCCTTGGGCCTCTACTATTAAACTTCCTCCTTACCTTCTCCCAATGTTTCTTCTCAATTACCCAACCTGTAGGTAGAGGTAATAACTTTTCTTCAATTATCTATCCCGTAGGAGGAGGCAATATTCTTGGAGATGACCCATATTTCTTAGCATGAGGCACTTGTACCTTCCTATTAGGTGTCCTATACAATACATAGAAGTCAAAGGTGCGCCCATATGTTTCACCCAACAAATCTACTTCACAGACACCTTCATGATATAGTTGCTTCAATAAAGTGTTACGCGACACTCTTCTTCGTTTCCTCTCTTCTTCTAAGTCAATTTCCTCTTCAATTTCAGTCATGACACCATCCCATTCTCCACCATACACCTCCTGATATGTTTGGCCTTTCTCATATTCTAGTACACAGGCTTCTTCCTCATTATCTTCCTTTTTTTCCTCTTCGTCTTCTTTACTTCTGAATTCGTTGGCTAGTAAGTAATTATTAGCCATAATGGGAGGTAACGTGCAAAATGAATAGTAAGGAGTCGCTCTGGGTTTTCTCCATCTTCATCCTTCTTTCCACGCTCAGATTTTGATCTCCCAACAGAACTTTCTGGCAATTCCTCCATTGACTCACCCATACTAGCTTCTTTGTCATCCTTGAGGACATTTTGATTAGCCATCTCAAGTAATTTAGGCGCCTTAGAACGTGATCCATGCTTTTGTCTCATCATTCGTCCATAATTTCATTGGAAATACCTTTGTTGAGTTCTAGTCATTTCATTGAATGGTACATCTTTTCCTGCATTATACTGGAATGAATGCCATACATTCGACTGGCGAGGTTGTGGACTGAATGTTCTTCCATAGTTCATCGGTCTGGTCTATCTTTCAGAAGGCAATTTCCCATAGAATAGCATACTCTGTCTCCGCCGGGTTGGAAACTCGATATACTATTAGGGCGATGGTGATTTCGCCACATCCTAGGTTTTTCATTCACTTATTCTTTACATATATAACATAAGATCCCTTCGTCTTTTCTAGGTTCTTTCCCCTTGATACACTCTAAAACACTAGGATGTGACTCATGATCCTTTTCTCCATCATCTATGACCAATTTAAATTTTGGCAACTTATTCTTAAAACCAGATGTCACCATATTCACCCCAAGTGGTTGTGGGAAAGGATTTTCATCCACCGTCATTTTCTTCTTAGCCTCAAACATGATTCGCCCTGACTCAATGGCATCCTGCAACACATTAAGGAAAACCACACAATTATTAGTCATGTGTGACCATGCATTGTGTCATTTACAATATTTTTTTACCCTTAATTTGTTCAGGGTCTAGCAACTTATGCTTGTCACTCGACTTTATTTGCTTATCCTTATACAATTTGTCAAACTGGGAGTGGAATAGTTGTTCCAGTTATTGCCATGTTTGAACAGAATTTGCTGGCAAGTTAATAAACCATGAGAAGGCTACCCTTGTTAACGAACTAGATAACAGTCTCATTTTGTGATAATTAGTTACTTCACCATATTTTAGCGTGAATCGCATGTTCCAGGGTTGAAACCCCTCCCGGGCCGGTAAACAATGAAAATTCTAGAACTTTGTACCCTCAGGCCAGAGATATGCTTGATCTACCTAATCAGGATATGGCTTTGTATAGGTCGGCCTAATAAAAGGATGCATGCCAAAAGCTATTTGATCATGTACTATCTCTGTAATTTGATTCCTCAACACAGCGTTGGGATAATATAGGACTCCTATAGGTTGATACATTGGTGGGACCACTTGAGTCCTAACATTTGGTACTCGATTTGTGGCAAAAGCATCATTGTTCAAACCATTATTACTTGGAGCTTGAGTACTCCCGCCTTCATTGATTTGTGGGGCATTCTGTCCATTAGTTTGAATATTATCTCTTATATTTGGGTTACCCCCAAGTTTGATACTCCATTACCACTATTGAAGTTTGCCATTCCGTTACCCCCTTGGTCTGAAGTAGATGATCCAAAGGATGGTTCTATTCCTTGATTCGAACTTAGGACTGGGGAATTATGTCCCACAATCATCCTGGATTGAAAATGATTACATACACTTGGCATAATTGGTTAACTAATTTGGCCCACTAACTTATTCATGATTTCATTTAGAGTATTTAGTTGTTTGGCCATGTTGTCATAATGTATATTTCCATTTTGAATAAATCTTTCCATATTATGAACATTTTGTAAATTTTCCTACTCAACGACATCTTGTGTGAGTTCTCCAAACAATGCCGCATGGTTGGAGGACTCAACTCTGTCATTGGTTCATAATAACTTTGGTTCCGTCCCTCTGTTCTTGGAGTGTCTTGCTGCTCCTCGTATCGTTCAATCACAGACTGGACTATTCATTGGCTTGTTGGCTCCTTATCGGAGTTCTTATGAGGCATATTGCTTCACTCTTCGTATCTTCAGACTTCAAACACCAAAGGTCCCACTAGGCCTGCCAAATTGTTTCGCGAGGAAATTCAGGTCTCACTAATAATTAAAAAAACTCAGACGATTGTGTAAGGAACAAAACCTCTTGAGACAAAATCCCAACGAAAGGTATTTTATTTATGAAGGTTATAGTTTACACGAAGCGAAATGCCTCCAAGGGGCACAAGCACACAATACAATTGAAAGTTTAAATATAAGAAATTAAAAGAAATGAAAATTACATATTCTCTGTTTGATAGTGATTTTATCCTCCTTGCTTCTATGTATTCTCTCTTCTTTTATACTCATTTGACGGTTTTTGTTGTGGAACCGTTTGACAACCGCTCGTCACCTTGTAACTACTCACTTTCTCCATGATGGTTGACTTGTCAATAAATTGCCGTCCTTAACTGCTACCATTATTTTCATTGTTTAACTACTTACCTTCGAGATCCTTCGATCGTGGAATATGATAGGATGACCTATTCACTGCGTCAATAACTGTCGCTTTAAATAGCAACTAGGCATTACCTTCGCTCACCTCCTGGGCGTCTCACGGGCTAGGGAAATGATAAGGCCATCGCTCTGAATGAAAATAAAGTACTATGGTCACCCTGATCTTGGACGTCTTGCATACTTGGACGATGATGGGTCTCCGCCACATGACTCCATTTTAAGCTTTTTACATGGCCTTGTATGGGTCGATCCTTCGAATTTCCTAGTTGGGCTTTATCCTTTGGACCATTTAACATGGGCCTCATTTTATACGTCAACAAGTTTACATAAAATCTTAAGTTAAAGTTTTTATTTATAAGTAAATTTTTATATTCTATAAGTGAATTTTTTCCTTACAAGAAGTACTCTTACTTTATAGACAAAATGATCCACGAAAGTGATCATCTATCTTATAAGTAGTTTTTTTATTTTTTTTTATTTTTACACTTACAAGTAAATATTTTTGTAAGCAAATTTTTTAAATATAATTTTACAAAATTTTCATATAGTGAAAACTTTGATAGTTGTTAAATGTTTCTCCATAGTTTTATATGCTAGTCTTTTTACTTTCTTTGAACAATAATCACATGAGCATATTAAAGGGAATTGACCTCAATTCCCAATAGTTGTATCATCAAGTGTTTGGAGCACAAAAAATATATGTCACGTGAAGTGGAGAAAATCGTTAGCAGAATCAATTTTGACTTGTGACGAATACAAATCTATGTGATGGACTGCACAAGACTTTGGTAGAGCAAATACGGAAACTGCTCAGACTCATATATACAATATGTCTTTCATTTTAGTATGCAAGGGCACATTTTGGGCATATCAGAGGGAGATTAAACAAAAAAATAATTGTGGGAGTCATATAATTGTTGTTTGACATTCTATTAATATGATTAAATGGAGCGAAAATGTTTCTAATAAGTAGACTTATCGAGTGCCAAATTAGTATATAACCACTTGTAAACCATTCTAGTCTCGATTGATTTCTTGCGTTTTCGTTTTATTAGGATAAGACCGAACTCGAAGAGAGAAGACAAGAAAATGATAATTTGAGGGAGCGGAATTAACCTTTGAAGAAAGGAGCAATAGTTGAGGCCGAAGCGGAAGCGCAAGTGCAATGAGGAGGAAAGAAGCATGAACAAAACGCACTAAAAAATTGACAGGGAGTTGTCCTGAGTAAAGTTGATCACAACATGGACAAACTTGATGGCTAAGTTGAATTGGAAAAACTACGGTGATATCATGAGTCCTAATTCTTGTAGTCTCGTTAACAACCTTAAGTTTAGATTTCTCCAAACACTTTTTGCTTAATTTTTTAGCTAATTATCAGTTCAAATAAAGCTATTGTTAAGAATTTCAGTACACTTTATTGCAATTTTGCAAAGTTTCAATTATAAAATTAGTCAATACCCGTCCCATTAAACGTACGTAATAAACATGCCAAAGATGTAATTCATACTTCCAATTTTTCATTTGAAACAAAATCAATATTATCCAAATTTATTTTCCCGATTCCATTCAAATTTGGTTACAATAACATATTTAGAGAATTTAAAAACTATTCATAGAATTCGTCTGGATTATAAGAATAAATCAATTGAATCATATTCGGATTTGGAAAATCCTTCAAATTTTAAAGCATCCACCTTTTCGAAAAATCTATAGAGTTTACTATAATAAAATAGGATTACTGTAATCACTGTGTAGCTATTGAGCGAAAAAAAAAAAAAAATTTATAAAAAGGTGCAAATATGCACTAACCATATACACAAAGTAAAAAGTTATTTTGAAGCATAAAAAATGTCTCTTTATCCACCTTGTGTGAGTGGATCCTGCATCGACCCTAAGTGCTGTGGTAGAGGTGAGTTCATCTCCGATTTATTCATGTACATTAATATAAAATTCCCCGTGTTATACAATTTGTAAATGATGCTTGAACTTCCAAATAATTCAATATGCTTCTTTCGAATATTAAGCATATTTTTTCTTTTATAATTTAGTATAGTTCATTTTTAATTTATTATAATATTTACGCAGGGAAAAAATTCATGTGGCTTGAGACACTTGGTATGGATGGAGAACAAGCCAAGAGAATCATCGAGAAAGACAACCCATTGGTGACTGCTGTGATTGTTCATGGAGGAGATCCTGTAACTGATGATTTCTGTTGTAATCGAGTCTGGGTTTTCGTAGATAAGTATGGAAAAGTTGCATTTCATGTGCCAAAGATTGGCTAAAAGATATAGAAAGTGGAACTATTTCTCAATAAAAAACTACAAATAGTCCATAAGACTATGGAATAAAAAATTTTCCTTTTTTTTTGGTTAATCAAATTAAAATTGTTGGACACATGGGTATTGCATTTCCACATTTGGTCATTCTGCCAATCGAATAGGAATTAAGGCTGGTTTCAAATGAAATAAAAAACCTTAATTATGTGTGTCATATTTTCTAGACACTAAAGTAAAAAAGAAACTAAAAAAATTATAATTTAAGGATTGTTAAGTAATACATTTTAGTATATTCGATATCAAGGTTTAATCGAGTGATAACTAATATAAATTATCATTTACATATCTATGCAATTCGACATTTACAAAGATGACAAATGATTTACATTTTGATATTAGAGGCAACGACAATTGATTTAATAATGCACAATTGACTCAAAAGTTGAATTTTTCTCTAGCTTTCAATTTATCTCTATCCTGTTCAAATTAAAGCCATAACTAGATGCATTCAAACTCTTAAGAATTCAATTAATGATTGCGACAACCATAAAGCATATATCTACCATTTTATCCAAATTATCTGACCTTTTACAAAGTACCTTCTGATTCATTATAAAGTTACAATTCGATGTAATAATGGTCAATTATTTCATAGCATTAACACATGAAAAATTTAACTACGAGAATCTTAAAATTGAAAAGGGACATACACTATTTATTTGTCCCCAACTATGAATTTAGTTACATATGATGTTGAGATAAAAAATAATAGAAAGTAGAATTGAGTGCATCACCGAAATTAAATAAAGATGACGAAAAGTCAACAATTTTGCACCAAGAATCTCAATTTTCAAGTCCTAATCTTGAAACCCTAGCTTCTTTATTTGGTCTAAATCGAGCTCCAGATTATATCTAATATAGAAGTTGAGTTGAAGTAGGAAAAGGAATATCTAGGCTCGTCAGAGCGATGCGATCACACGATTTCGGCTACGGGTTATTCTGCATTGACCCTTGCGAATCTTGCAATCCATTTTATCCTGTGCGTTTTGGTGCCTGGATAAAATTTCTTGTTCATCCTCATCACAAATTGTATGTTGGGCTAACTTTAACATTTTGATCCCCGAGTTCCAGAAGTCATCCAACTTTAGTCCTTTTTTTTATTAAAACTCTTATTTTTATCCTTTCTCATTCAGAGACCGGATTTTCTTCTAAAATAATCATAAAACATATATAATTAAGTATCTAAAACATAAAAGAACTCCCAAATGTCCACTTATGGTGGCTCCGATAAGTGCAAAATCACAATCATCAAAGAACTGTCACTCACTTGAAGTTCATTTAGACTATATTTCTTTACATTATAAATAGGACATAGGATTTGTGGTTTGATTATTGTTGTTCTCGAAATTGAAATTTTTTCCTCTCCTCTCTATTTGTCCCTTTTATGCTCGACGTCTTCAAGATATTCGAAGATTAGGATTTAAGTAGTGATGGCAAAAAAAAACCTGCCCCGCTCTGAATGAGGCAAAAAAACCCCGGCCCGATGGGTTGGCGGGGCGGGGCCATGAAAAATAAAAAAAAATAATTAATTACAAATTAAAAAAAAATATATAGTTAACTTAAAAAAAAATAAACGGGGCAGGAAATGGGGCAGGCCTGCGTCCCGCACCCACCCTGTTCCATCTATGGCGGGGCAGGGCTGGACGGGACGGGACGGGGCACCCCACCCCCACCGCACTGCCAACTCTGGATTTAAGATAGAGTTTGATTTACATAATATTTCACTATTGTTTTATTAGATAAGATTTTATCAACTCAAGGTTTTTATTTACTAGAAATTATTTTAGATTTCAGTTCTTTACCTTGCATATGGAAAATATAGTATTTATTTTCATTCAGATGGCTATGATGAGATTTAAATTATAGATCTTCTTCCTCCTAAAACTTCCTTTCATATCACTATTTTTACTGTTCAATTCTCTCTAACTCTCCGTGTGTCATGCATCTTATGTCAAAACCTACTCTTTCCTCTTATCAAATTTTTCATGATACGTTAAAAAATTTGCAAAGTTCCTCAATAGACTTTTCCCCGTTCATGAATTAGGATTAAAAAAAAAAATTTATTAATATTTTCCAATGACGGTCATTTTTAAAGTTTTTTTTTTTTTAACGAGTTTTTCGTGTCTCATGTCTAGGAATAGTACTTTACTTAATTTCTTAACCACGTTTCTTGGAAATGTTAGCAATAAATAATAATAATAATGCTTAAAATACACTTGCAAACTTTCTTTCATCTTGTGACTCCTTTAACAATAGTGCAATACAAATAATACCCTCTTAGCACTTCTAACTAAACAAATAATGTCAATAAAGACTATTGGAATGGCGACGTGAATTTTGACGGAATACTCCCGAAATGACCTTTTTCCTTCGGAAGAATCCCTGCCATCCAATTTTGTTAGTTTAGGCGTTAAAAAATATAGAGATGGCCAATAATATAAGGGCGATCCTCTAATGCTACCTATTTTGTGCAATACCCTTGTCCTTTCGTTTTGGCACAACACACCCCTAATCTTTTATTTTGGTGCAACACCCCAAAAATCATCCAAACCAGCATTTTCATCTTTATATCCATAGTGCATTATAAGATTACGATTTTGCCCTTCTCTTTAAATAAACAATTATATGAAATTAAAAAAAAACTAAGAAACGGTTGTAGCCAGATTTCCAAATCTTTTCAAAATATTCAATTCTAACTAAAAAAATTTTAAAAAAAATATCTAAAATAAAAAGGAAAAAGTCCATCTTTCCCAACACCCCCCACACCCTTTGCCAGTGCTAGATTTTCCATACCTAATGTGTTCTACAATTGTTGATCATTTGCAATCATTGTAGGCATGGTCACGCAATGCAGGGGTGGCTTAGGGTGGACACATGGTTCCATTTGATTCCAGTTTCAAGATAATTGAGCGAACCATGAACCAATTATTTTTTATAATGGAACCAATGGTTTTTTTAAGATATTGAACAAAACCGGAACTAAATCGAATTGAATGGTTTAGGTTAGGTTAGGTTTGGTTTGGTTTGGTTTGGTTCCAGTTTACATTCGACAGCTGTGATCTTTACATAAGAGTCCGTGTCTTAAATAATGTTGTGCTTGAGATGATATAAGTAAATGACATTTTTTTTCTTGATTTTCAAAATTGAATTGTTTGGCGTTTCACTAATTTGTAAAAATACATGCACGCACACGCACACACATATATGAATCTTATGTATTGAATTCAGTTCTTGATTCTGGTTCTCAGTTCTAAAATTAAAACCAAAAACAGAACTATAACCAAATGGTTCTCTATTTTAAGAACCAAAATCATAAAAAAAAAATTCTGTAGAACCGAACCAAATAGCTGAATTTGGTTTGGTTTGACTTTGTTTGATCATTTTGTCCACCCCTAGGAGATGTCAATATTTAGAAATAAAGCAATTCAGTTTGAAATGCTATTGGAGTCCTATGTCAAGTTGAAATTCTATTTTGGAAACTCATTAGAGATTTTGGGTATAATTAACACTAGTGTTTGAGGGGCTGCAGAGGCATATGCTCCACTGGTTTTCTTAATAATTTTTAGTATAAAGAATTTAGTTTGATGACAAGAAAGTTACTGTAGTTCACATTTAAGGGCCTGTTTGGGAGTTTTTTAGGCACCCGTTTTGGTCCGCAAATCGGTGTAGTGTAATTTTGATTGTTTCTCTCAAACTAGCAAATTGGTAAGTTTTGGTTGTTTCATAAATTATATTCTAATTTTACCTTTTATAAAATAATTATTTCAAATTAGCATATTTTGTCAAAACTAATTTGTAAATAATAATATATTAACTAAAAAAAATACTTATACACCCCGGTGTTTGTTGATACAGACATGGGAAGACTTGAGTGAAGCTGCCAAATAAACGCGTCAAGTAAGTATTTATCGTAGAAAAGTGACCACGCGGAAACTCATATTTTGTTTCGGAAGATACTGGAATTTTGTGGTGAAGAATCAATAGAATATCCCTGTTTGCATGTGGAAAATGAGCCAAGATGTCAATTTGGGAGGACATGGCCGGCCAAATTTAATACCTGCAACTAATTTTTTATAATCGATATACAATCAAATATAGGTGTGATTTATATACCTCCACCTAGATCCAATGGAGGAGTTTGAGTTTTCCGACTCCATCTTAATCTTAATCTTATAAATAAAGATATTGGAGTAAACGCCACATATTAATCGCAAACGATATGAGCCCACAACCATGACAATCACATACGTTTCATAAAATTCATTGGGCACCTATGATACACAATTGCGCCTTCATAAACTAAAATATTTAGATGTTGACTTAGTAGTAAAAATTATGTTTCCTAAATTGCAAAAAAAAAAAAAAAAGCTCCCACACCCGAACACTCACCGAAACCCTAAAATTACTTCGTTCCTTCATTCTTTCTTGTGGCGTCGATAGCCAGCACCGCTTTGTGGATAAAATCATGGTGTGCCATCACTATCAAAGAGCAACAATGCTCGCCTTGATGGGAGCAGCAGTGTCATACGTTGCATTACTTGCAATGACGACAACCATCACCACTGCACATGCTGATTTTTTTCTTTTTATTTTGTATTTTTTTTTGCTTTTAATTTTTTTTTATGTCTTTAACTAGTAAATATTATTACTTTTTTATTAATTTGTTAAAAACAACGTATGTTCTCTTTAAAAATGATGATAAATTTATTATTTTTGTTCTATAAAAAACTTAAAATTAAAATTAACTTTAAACGGGACGGAAAGCGAGGTGAGGAATATATTTCCCATACCCGTACCCATACCCGTCCCTTATCCACTTCGGGGTAATGACCATCGCCCCGTCCCTGCCTCGTTTACTCGGTTAGGCGAGTAATCCCCATCCCATTCGGGGACGGGATCCCACAGGTATCGGGTTGAACGAGTTTTTTTGCCATCCCTATATGTATCTTCCGTTTTTGGATGTGTGTCAATTCTTATATATTTCTATAGATATTTAAGCATTTTTAATATAGGCTTTCAACTTAGAAACATTGAGCAACCAGAATGTGCACATATTATCATGCTATTGAATTGCATTGAAATGAGTTAATAAGGGGAATTCAAGGTATTATTAATCATCTCAAATAGTCTTACAAAAGTTTTCATAAAATGCGCATTAGCATAAATTCTTCAAACAAATTTGACTATTCAATTAAAGTTAACAATAATTTACACTAGATTAAGTATGTTGTCCTCATGGAAACGATACTTTACTCTTCAATTTATTACTCGTTCGCGATATCATACACTTGTCGATTTTCAAACGATCATGGGGTGGTTAATTTTGCAAATTCGGAAAATAATAATAATAATAATAATAATAATAATAATAATAATAATAATAAAAATCATCTTTTCAATTTTTAAGATTCAAGTAAAAATATAAAAATGAAATATGTTTTAGTTTTAGTTTTTCAAAGAAATGAAAGGCAAATGTCATGTTTTCCCTAAAATTAGTTTGATTAGAACTGGAGTTGGATGATTGAAGTGTCTGTTGAGTAGCTTAAATAGGTTCAATGAAACACAGGTGTGCTATAATTAATTAAAAACTTGTATAACATTTTTAAAGGAAGATTGTTACAGTCGAGCCATGGTTAAGATTGATCCTAAAATCTTAACCATTTTTACACAGAAGTCGTATCTAATACTACATATATGTAATACTAAGTAACAAATATGTCGAGGATTTTTAAGGACATTTCATTTCTTCTTGTTCAACTTATCTGGATCAACAATATTGAGTTTTTAATCAAAAGAAACTGGTATATCCACTTGAAGTATTGCTGCACCTGCCACCCGCAACAAAATACAAGCTCCAGGAAGCAGTATTCTCTTCAAAAAACATGGTTTTTTCTTCTTAATTCTCTTCCCAAATTTGTACGAAATTTTCAAAACCCCACCTGTTTTTGCAGAACCCTTCATGACTGGGAGAGATAAACTGGCACTGCCTCCCCATCTGTAAGTAGAATCAAAAAGTTTTTTGATGGATGTGTGAATCTCTCCGACATATCGATCCCCAAATGTTCTTTTACAGTACAATTTGATGACCAGTTGGAGGCCAGAGTGCGTAATACCTGATTCGTCAATTTTGTAGTTCATTGTATAATTCCATGCTGGATTCAATTGGCCGTGCTTGTCGGCCTGAGTTCGCTGCTCAGTCTTCTTGTCACCACAGAATGAAACTTTGGCATACACTTTGGGTTTGAAATATTTACGGACTTTTGGAAGATTTGCTGCAGAAATAAGTGTAAGGTTGAACTTCCTATGCAGAACATAGTTCTGCTTTTCCATGCTTGTGTGTGCATATATGTAAATTCTGCAGTTGTTTATGAACTATGCGTTCTTATATATTTATATGAGCAAAGTTAGAGAGGAAAGCACAAATTATAGTGTTGAAAAATTCAGCTCTAATAATTAAAAACAACTCAAGTATTGTTGAACGGTCCCTATCGGGGCCAAGATGATATGATATTTCAATTAAATGGAGATGGTTGGGAAGGTTCTAACACAACTTCTGATGTAGGACAACTAGCTTTTGAGTTTGAGGAAGTGCTGGATAGAAAATTGGCAAAGAAAAATCGCATCAAGGGTAATTTTGTCATTTGTCGCGACGGTGTTGGAATGGACTGAAATTTGGCAGGTTCATTGGAAACGGCCCGAAAAGTTGGACTCAAGGCATAGCCTGAGATCTCGTGATTTTAGCCAAATTCCTTTGTTTAGGGCCCCGAATGATCAATTTTCGTATTTCCCGTTTTAGATTTTCGCTATTTTTGGAACGATTTCATTTTCTATATTTTTAGGGTTTCTTGTAATGCCTATTTAAAGGCTTTTGGGCGTTTTTCCGTCATTATTGATTTGAATAAAATTTCGTTCTTGGAGAATTTCAATTTTCTTGTTTTCAAGATTTACGCTAGTAAATCTTGTTACTTCCGTTCTGCGTCAACTTCATATCACTGAAGGATGAATATACGGTGTGTTAGCTTTGTATGATCTTCTCTCTTCATGTTTATGTATATGTGTTGTGTATTTGATTATAAACCGAATCACTTTTTACATGAAAAACTTAGAGAAAAAGTAAGGATTTGGAATGTATTTGATGTTTCATAGTTTTGTTAACAAAACAAAATCAAACTAATTTCAATGTTACGCAGGGGGTTAAATAAACAACAGGTCACCCAACTTTTTGGCGAAGTTGTATACGAGTCACTCGTCGTTAATTCCGTGTAATCAGGTCACCCACAAACTTCTATTTTTCTTGCAAATTTGATCATATCTTCCATTTGGTTTAATCATATCACCTACTTTGATTTTCTTGAAAATCTATTATCTATCCATTGCAGTCAATTTTACTAACATTTTATTTTAATATTTCAGACTTAACCTTATAGAATAGATACTAACACTTTCAAATATCCAAATTAGAATTAACTTCATTGGATAGAAAAGTTTTGTACAAATTCGAGTATTCCAAAAAAATGGAAACCATATTTATCAATTTTTTTTTTTTTTAATTTTAATTTTATATCTGCTGAACCAAGACTTTCAATTTAGCAAAACACCACTGGCGATTAGGCGTGATTATTAGGCCAATCGGAGTTTTGGACTATCCCTACCTTCTTTACTAATGGTAAATTTTAGGTACGACAAGGAGGATGTGTCGTCTCACCTTACAACGATTCAACCAAGCTTATGTTTGGTGTGTCTTATTTCTGTAGTAATTTTGTACTACTTGTCTATAAATTCACTCTTATATGAGAAAGGTTGAGAGGAAAAGCAACTTTTGGAATGACATTAGATAAATATATGGTTACACTTGTAAGACTTGAACACATTTGATTTTTAGGTCAAAAAAATGATAGGATATCCATACCATATCTAGTATTATATATGTCCAATTGAGTACGAGACATGCCCAATATTTTATGTTGCCGTCATGTCTAATATAGTATAGGTCGGAAAACTAAGTACAAAAATTCCCAATATTGTATAAATATTTCATTAGACTTTTTGAAGAAACTGGTACTTCCACCCCAAGTGTTGCTTGCCCTACCTATTGGAAATCTACTTAATCATGCGCAGCGAAATTAAAGCAACTTTCAATTCCTAAACAAGGATCTGATTTATGTTTAGATAGAAATCGTGTTTAAAATTGTACATTTGATGAATTATGCAAACTCTTTTGCTGATTCTTGAATTTGAATGATCACGATCTGCAATCCAAATTATCCCATTGTTCAACCTCCAATGGTGATCTACACAGAGAACAAGAATGGTGGCTAGGGTTTACTTTTCTTGTGCTAGCAAGAATAATAAAATTTCACTCGATTTTTCCAAACCCTAGTAGCCTATTAATATAAGTCCGAACGGGCTTGACCCATCTCTTAATATAACTCAGTCCAATATTTAATTAATCAAATTAATTAAATCTAGTTCATGAATTAATTAATCCAATTAATTAATTCGAGCATATTAATAAGCAACTCAATTAATTAATTATCCAACACTTGTCAATTAATTAATTGGTAAATCTCATTCTTTTGGTTCTCTTTTGTGTGTGACCGATTACGTTCCCATTACGATGTCTAACGACGTGAATTATTATTTTGATCTAATCAAAGTCGATAAATTAAAACGCCCCTTTTAATTTATCACTAATTCACATTCGTCGTCCCAAATTGACATCTAACAATGTGTCAGAGCAATACATGTGACGAAAAATGTCACATGGTGTGACAAAATCAAACATGTTCGTTTACCGTGAAACTATAATCTTTTCGTTAATATGATCCGATCAATTGCGAGATATGGATACGTGGCAAACTCAATCATCGATCATATCTTTTATCCCATTGTTAAGTCAATGTAAGTCGAAAACTCATTTTCGACTTATGAGTTCACCTTGGCCAAAGATTTCATTATCAACTTAATTGAATCAAAATGTAGATCATAATCTCTTACTATTTAAGATTGACGAATCATCTATTGATCATTCACAACCTTCATATGATTATTGACATACCTGAATGATGCCGTATTAGCGACCCTTAGCATAGCAACATCCAATATCACCAAAGTATGACTGTCCTTATATAAGGCACTATGATGACCTCAAGTCAAAGGACCAATTCCATTACCGAACGTTATAGATTAACCGCTGACAATCAGATAGTTATCCATGTGGAATCTCTCAGGGGGTCTCTAATGTTTTGTTCTATAACAAAACATCCACGTATTCATTCAAGTGTCATCACACTTTAGCTTGTGAGATTAGCTACTTACTTCACAAGTAAGAAATGTCACACGTAATGGTATATCCGTAATAACGATATCTGTATCTCGTTATTACATACGACCACGAACGATTTAAAATTCAATCATATGTAAGTTGTATCTCACAATTACAACTCCTTGTGATTAACAAATTACCAAAACTTGAATCTACAGATTCTATTATTTAATTAATTAAAATATTAATTCAATTAAATAATAGATCTTGCCATAAATATGCATTGATTATGTATATTAAAAGTGTTTATGTCCAAAATTGATTGGACCTAGAGCATAACACTTACACTACCACCCAAGCTCCAGAAAGCATTACTTTCTTCTAAAAAAAATCGGCTTTTCCTCCGAAATTGGATCTCCCACCGATCATGTCGTTGGGGAAAATTATGTTGTGTGTATAGAGTAGATAAATAACTTCATGTTACAAAATCTAAAGAACAATTATTACATGTAAAAAGTGAAATAATTAGAGTTAAGAAAAGCTAGAGAATTGCTTTCAAACGGACGGAGGTCATCAATTGTTTACAAGATAAATTCATTTGGGTATAATTAACACTAGTGTTTGAGGCCTGGAGAGGCATATGCTCCACTGGTTTTCTTAGTCATATAATGGCAAATAAGATGTCAATTTCGAAGGACATGGCCGGCCAAATTTAATACTAAGTTTTCAGTCCCTTTTGAAAGTTGGATGTTTGACAAGTCAATTTAATAAGTTAATAACCTCATTGGCTAGAGAGCTTTCCTCAAAATGCAAATTCCAAAGATCGTATTCAATAATTTTCAAAATTTTGTAATCTTATTTGTGGAATCATAACCTAATGTAGTGTTCGATCGAATTCTTTTATTATATTCAATTTACCCCTCTCGAGTTCTTATTGAGCCTACTTAACTAATTCAATTCTATATCTCTATGCGAATTAACGTTAGTCAAACGAAACATTGGTTCTAAGAATTCAATTATGACCGCAATAATTAACATAGGTATCTCTACACGTTATGTCAATTTACCGAATTTTACTATTTGGTCTAAGCCCTAAACTCACCGTCCAAACTCGTAAAGGATTCATAAAATCATTGAATTAGTGATCAAGTAATTAAATGCATTAAGGCCATAGTAAAAATCAACAAATAAAATATAAAAACAAGAATATCAAATTAACGAAATAAGGGATCCCAATTCGACTACATTGTTCGCCCTAAAAATAATTTAGCTACGCATAATGTAAAAATAAAAGATGAAAAAATGGACATCACCAAATTTTACAGAACACGGCTGCTCGTGTCTTCTCGTTTTCACCACGTTGCCGGCGCTGTATGTGTGTAATATAATTCAGCCACTTGGTCCACAATTCTTTCCAATTGAAGTCTCCAAAGCTGCTGGCCTGTGTGGGTATAAAAATCAATTCTAAGTGGCTAACTTTCTCTCCAATTCAGCCCAATATCTGTAGGTATATAGAATTTATTCCAGCACTCTATTTCCTTTCTTTCAGCAGCCGGCAAGTGTGTCTTTTATTTTTCTCTTTCTTCAGGTTGGTCTGTCGTCCTCCTCCCCAATTTTCTTCCCTAATCATCTGTATATAATATAATATAGAGGAAATTACTCCCACCCCTAGTTTTAAACTATACAATTCAAAATTCAGATTTAAAAGTCTTTTTTTCAAAAATCAGATATATATAAAATTTTAAATATTAATAATATTATTATAAAAATTAAATTATTCTACATATTCAACCCACCATTTTCTAAACCAAACCCTAATTATTTCCATTGATCCTCTCTCTCTCTCTCTCCTCCAACCTCTCTCTAAGACTACTGGCCGACGACGAGTAGATTTCTCTCTTCCCAGCTTCTCTCTGTCTTACCACCTGGCGGTGCAACCACCACCGTAGCAGAAAAATATGGGGAAGGGTTTGAGGCATTTTGGTCGCCGACAGAAGAGAAATTTGGGGGAGGGGGAGTTTGGGATAATTTAGCGATCCTTTGCTGAAATGGAGAAATCTGGTTGTGGTTTTGGTGGTTGTGTTGGGTTGGGTTGGTGGTGGTTTCGGGGGGTTTTTTTTTTTTTTTCTATTTCAGATTGGGAGACGGTGGTGGCGGCGAGGTGGTGGTGTTGTGATGGTGAGATGGTGATGTCAGTTGCTATGGTTGTGGATCCAGATCGGATGCAGCGGTGGTTGTAGTGGTGTGTCGATGGTTGTGGCTATAATAATTATGAATTTGATTATTTAGTGGTGTTTGGATGATGGTGGGGTGATGTTGGTTGTTTGTTGTGGTGGTGGTACGGTGGTTGTGGTTGGGCGACGACTGCAGCGATGTTTGGCTGCAGATGGTTTTACTGTGGGGATGTGGTGGTGGCAGCAATGTTGGCTGTAGGTGGATGGTTTTACGATCGGGATGTGGCGGTGGTGGTCTAAACGATGCGATGTGTGGCGGTAGCAGTGGTCGTGGGTGGAATGGGATTAGGTGGGTGTCTGACCAATTATTTGGTTTCAGATTTTTGACGAAGATGATATGTGACCTAAAAATTGTGACTGTCACTCACAATTTATTAGGTTGTAATCGAGTCATGACCAACAAAAGTTTTGATTTTGTCATCAATGAATAATCTGTGACCCAAAAAAGATTTTAATTCGTGACCAAAAAATAATGTGACCTAAAAAATGTTAATTTGTGACCGTAATTTGATAATTTGTGACGGTATGATAGGTTGTGACATAATATTTGTGATATGTGACCGATAAAGAAATCGTGACTTTAAAGTTTTAATTTGTAATCGATGAACAAACTGTGACCTATAATATTTTTAAATTGTGACTATAAAATAATGTGACACATAAAAATTTTGATTTGTGATCAAAAAATAATTTGTTACTAATAAAATGGTTAATTTGTGACCAAATTGCATAAATCTGTGACCTTAATATATTTAATTAATAAAATATATAATTCATTACTTAAATCATAAATAAATTTTAATAAAAACCTGATTTTTGAAAATTAAAACTTATATCTTTAATTTTGAAATAGGGGATACTTAATACCTTATGTAATGTTCCCTATAATATATAGGTTTAAAAATATATGGGTTTAATTTGGGCCCCAATTAAAATTTCTAATGTAAGTCTATTGAGGTCCATTTAATTATAACCCACTTAATATATTATTTCTCTTCAAGGACTTCATCTTTAGATTTTGACATTTTTCGCCACTTTTGAATTCTTTTCTCCACTTCTTCATTAAATATAAAATTTTTCCTACAAAACACAATATAACATAAATTAGGTAGAATTTAATTCAAGAGACAATAAAATATCATGATTTAGGACTACAAATAAGTGTACGATCTACACTTATCAAGTGTGTTATTTATACTCAACCATGCTTTTCTTGTTCGTTTGTGGTTTTATTCCAGTACTTGTATATTTAAGTAGAATATTATTTATACTTTAAAAATGTGAATGCTTTAAAATTATTCTTTTTTGATTAATGGACGTGGTTTTTATGAATGTTAACTCTCTCTCACACACAAAATAAAAATAAAAATTGCAACTAATTTTTATAATCGATATACAATCAAATATAGGTGTGATTTATATACCTCCACCTAGATCCAATGGAGGAGTTTGAATTTTCCGACTCCATCTTAATCTTAATCTTATAAATAAAGATATTGCAGTACACGCCACATATTAATCGCAAACGATATGAGCCCACAACCATGACAATCACATACGTTGCAGCCGCTGGCAACTAAAAATCACATGCCCATTTTAGTGAGAATTGAAAGTTTTAATCCTACCACCAAAAGTAATAAAATCGTAGAAAGAAAATAGACACCAGAACACGCAAAACTTATAGAGATTCGCCTTAATGTATGACTACGTCCTCTTTTATAGGTGGAGGAGTTCACTATAATAAACAGAAGTTTACAAGAAAAATGCTCACCCTTTCTTCGACTCGCAAACAATTTTCTCATAGAAGCAATTAGGCTCCACAACTTTATACGTTTCATAAAATTCATTGGGGACCTATGATACACAATTGCGCCTAGATAAACTAAAATATTTAGATGTTGACTTAGTAGTTAAAATTATGTTTCCTAAATTGCAAAAAAACCTCCCCGCCCCCGAAACTCACCGAAACCCTAAAATTACTTCCTTCCTTCCTTCTCGTGGCGTCGATAGCCAGCACCACTTTGTGGATAAAATCGTGGTGTACTATCATTGTCAAACAACAACAATGCTCGCCATGATGGAGCAGCAAAGTCATATGTTGCATTACCTGCAATGACGACAGTCATCGTGGTGATGGTCGCCACTGCAATGTGTAGCCACGACCATCACCGCTGCACATGCTGATTTTACCTCTTTCAATCATGCATTTTGGAATTGTGATTTGATGGAGAATGTGTAGTTAAAAATAATTTTTTTTTTTAATTTACATGTAATATTATTTTATTGAAAAATGTATGATTGAAAGAAGAGAGAAAAATGTATTTAAAAAAAATGGAATCAAACGAAGTCTATAATTTAAATATAACAATTATTTTGTTCAAACTGAATATATATAATTTTATTATAAAAATTAACAATATTTACCAAATGATATTGTGCTTTAGTTTTATATAATTCAAAGGAAGAATGCAGTTCGAATTTTTTATAATTGCATCAAAACCGCTAATATATAAGATATATTATTCTCGTAAACTTGATGTTGGATTTCATCAGTGCCACAATGGTCAAGTGTTCAACATCCTAAGGATGGGTCGCGGGTTTGAATCCACCATCATTTATTCCATTTAATTTTGGCAAAAATGGTCAAATTAAGCATATTTCACAAAAAAAATTGTTGGCAAAGGGATTAGAAATCAGCACCACTCATGTGAGCATACAAGGTCATTGCCAGCTGAGCTACAAGAAATATATGTAAACAAAAGAACTTACCAAGTTTATAATCTAATGTGTTTATTCATTTAAAAAAAAAAACTGTTCCGACGGATCCAAACGGGCGGCCGTCGGGGCTCGCTGGGCGCTGGGTCTGCCACTGTATCTAATATTACATATATGTAATACTGAGTTACAAATATGTCGAGGATTTTTAACTTTGAAGTATATTTCATTTCGTCTTGTTCAACTTATCTAGATCAACAATATTAAGTTTACCATCAAAAGAAACTAGTATATCCACTTGAAGTGCTACTGCACCTGCCACCCGCAACAAAATACAAACTCCAGGAAGCAGTATTCTCTTCAAAAAAACCTGGTTTTTTCTTCTAAATTCTCTCCCCAAATTTGTACGAAAATCTCAAAACCTAACATGTTCCTGCAGAACCCTTCATGATTGGGAGAGATAAACTGGCACTGCCTCCCCCATTGTAAGCATAATCAAAAAGTTCTTTGATGGATGTGTGAATCTCTCCGACATATCGATCCCGAAATGTTGTTTTACAGTACAATTTGAAGACCAGTTGGAGGCCAGAGTGCATAATACCTGATTCGTCAACTTTGTATTTCATTGTGTAATTCCATGTTGGATTCAACTGGCCGTGCTTGTCGGCCCGAGTTCGCTGCTCAGTCTTCTTGTCACCACAGAATGAAACTTTGGCATACACTTTGGGTTTGAAATATTTACCAACATTTGGAAGATTTGCTCCAGAAATAAGTGTCAGGTTGAATTTCCTATACAGAACATAGTTCTGCTTTTCCATGCTTCTATTTGTTCGCTTGTAAAATCTGAAGAATTGAAATATCACACTCCAACATGAAGGATTAAAAACAATTTACTAAAAAATATTGTTGAAATGTCAAACTTGTTAGATGCTTTTAGTGTTGGAAAGTCGAATATGTCATATGATTTGTATTGATAGCAAATATTAGTTTTCCTTATGTAGTCCTTAATTATGGTGATTACCTTGTACAGAAAGTTAAGTTGTGTATATATATTTTCGTCTGTAATATTAATAACATATTATTCCAGCAGATTTCTTCTTCTTCTATTCCTCTTTACATGGTATCAGAGCAAGGTTGAGATCACGGTTCATTGATGCACTCTAATCTCTCGTGCAAGACCTTTCCAGCCTTCAATTTCACAATTCATTTTTTTCAGCTTTGTGCAACCTCCACGAAAACGGCTGTATCTTTCAAACCGTAACTCGGAATTGCGCAAGGTTGGTGGCGTTGGATTCGATTCGTATCCTTTAAGCTGTTTTCGACAACATTTGGTGGGTTAAAATCATTTTCAAAGTCACCACCACCAAATACACATGGCGACCAGCAATGAAACTCCTACTTCTGGGAACACTACTGCTTCTCCTGACTTCTCCAATTCAGAATCTGTACCAATCTTTTCGAAGACTGACATCTTAAATCCTTACTCTACTCACCATTCAGATCATCCAGGTTTGGTTTTAGTTTCCAAGCCATTGAATGGAGACAATTATTCAGGTTGGAAAAGGGCTATGACCTAGCCTTGAACTCCAAGAACAAGCTTGGATTCGTCAATGGTTCTATCGAAGCTCCTTCAGAAAAGACAGATCCCGAAGGCTATACAACTTGGTCGCGATGTAACAACATGGTTCATTCTTTGATCGTCAATACTTTCATCCCAGAAATCGTAGACAACGTGATTTATTACCCTACTGCATATGAAGTTTGGGAAAACCTCCGTGAGCGATTTTCTCAAAGCAATCCGCCTCGCATCTTCGAAATTCAACGAGATATTGCTTACCTTCGACAAGAGAAGCTCTCCGTCTCTGCTTATTATACCAAATTGAAGGGCTTATGGGATGCATTTACTTCTTATTCAGACAACATACATAGAGCTCGGGAAGATCAGCAGAAATTGATGCAATTTTTAATAGGTTTAAATGAAACTTACAGTGCAATTTGTGGACAAATCCTTCTGATGAATCCTCTGCCTTCAGTCCACCAGCATATTATTTGGTTTCTCAAGAAGAGAAAAAAAGACTCCTTAGTGCCACACAAACCGTAACTGATGTTAGCAGGAGCGCTGCTATGGCGGTGCGTCACAACAATGGTGGAAAAATGCAGGAGCAGATTGCCCAGGAGTTCGTTCTTTTCAGATTCCGGATGTCCGATCTGACCGTTCTTCTTATGTACATGGAGAGCGACGCTATGACCAGGATCGACATCATTCTGGATCAAGAAAGGTATGACCTCAGTGCACTTACTGTGGAGAGATGGGCCATTGGATCCAAAAGTGTTTTCAATTACATGGATATCCACCGGGTTATCCCAAGGCAAGAATGAATTCAGGACAAAATCCAAATCCGCATAAGGGGTATTCTGTGGCTAACCAGGTATTGAAGGTGTCACACAATGATAAAGGTAAACCTGCAGTTTCATTATCAGAAGCCCAACTCAAGCAACTTTTGTCACTTCTTAACAATCACGATGAGGTTTCTAGTTCCAAAGTGAATGCGGTCACCAAGCCAAGTTTGTCTAAAGTTACTTCCCACAATTGGATTATTGACAGTGGGGCAACTGATCACATTGCTTCTTCATCTACATTGTTTACAAAGATAAAAATTGCTCGTTGCCACCCGTACTGTTGCTTAGTGGATAAAAGACGAATATTGTTGCCAAATGGTCTTTGCCTTTAAATTCCGTCTATTATTTGCATGATGTATTATCCGTGTCTACATTCAAAGTTGATTTGATGCCAGTTAGTCATTTGACAAGAGGTCTAAATTGTTCAGTGACCTTTTTCCCTTATTGGTATATTTTGCAGGATCTCGATACGAGGAGGATGATTGGTTTGGGTAAACAACGTGCCGAACTATACTATCTACTATTTAGTGGCACTGGCAACAAAGAAATCTTCCACCAAACCTCCCTCAAACAGAAACCGACCAACCTGTAACATTACCATTTCATCCATCGACCTCTGGCATAGTCGCTTAGGCCATGTATCACCCTCTCTTTTAAGTTTCATTGCTAGGAATATCTTAAATTTTTCAGTTGAGTCGAATAATGCTTGCCATATATGTCATTTGGCTAAGCAGAGTCGTTTACCTTTCGGTACTAGTACTATTTCCTCTACAAAACCATTTGATATTATACATTGTGATATTTGGGGTCGTTATCGACACTCTTCTCTTTCTGGTGCTAATTACTTTCTTACCATTGTTGATGATTATACACGTTTCACATGGATATTTTTAATGCGTCACAAGAATGAAGCACAATCACTTTTAAAACGCTTCTTCAACTATGTTTTTACTTAATTTGAAACTCGTATTAAAACTCTTCGAAGTGACAATGGTGGGGAGTTTACCTCACTCCGTTCCTTTTTCCAAGATAATGGCGTCATTTTTCAACATTCTTGTGTTTACACCCATCAACAAAATGGGGTTGTGGAACACAAACATCATCATATTCTACAGGTGGCACGTGCTCCCAAATTTCATGCTCAACTCCCCCATAATTTTGGGACGAATGTGCTCTTACCGCTATCCACATCATTAATCGGTTACCTTCACCGGTTCTCTCCTTCAAAACTCCTTTCGAACTTCTTTATTCAAAATCGGGCTTCCTATTCTCATCTCTGTGTGTTTGGTTGTCTTGCTTATGTCGCTAACGTTTACACTTCTCACAAATTTGATCATCGTGTTGTGCCTTCTGTCTTCATCGACTATCCCATCGGTCAAAAAGCATATAAACTATTCGATCTATCGTCTAAAAGAGTTTTCACTAGCCGGGATGTAAGATTTCATGAACATATTTTCCCATATGCCTTTGTCCAGCCCATTTCTGATACATTTCCTTCGGTCTATTCTTCTAGCCCAATTCCATTATTGACTCCTGACTCAATTTTCCTTACTCGCTCAGCCTTCGATCCATTTTCCCCAAAATCTTATCCACCCCCTCTCGACTACACAGTTCCTCTGTCTCCTACAACACAAATTACCATTGAACCAGTCACATCTAGTCTACCATCTCTGGCACTGGTACCCTCGCCCGAAAATCCCGCTCCATAACACAAGTAACTCAGCTGTTCTAGTCGACACACCGCTCCGTCGGTAAAGCTCAACGATCATGTCTGCTACAACGTTTACTCTCGCCAGTCGCCTTCCTCCATTTCAGGTCTGACCAAAGGTATACGCTATCCATTGGACAATTATGTTTCTTATCACAGAAATACACCTGCATACAAATCCTTTGTTGCTCAACTCGATAATGTCACAGAACCCAAATCTTATTCGGACGCTACCGCTCATCCGGCATGGCAGGAGGCAATGCACTCCGAATTGCAGGCCTTTCAGGCTAATGGCACTTGGTCTCTCACCCCTCTTCCGGCTGGTAAGTCTCCCATTGGTTGTCGTTGGGTATACAAGATCAAACTTAAGTCTGATGGATCCATTGAGTGGTATAAAGCGCGACTTGTGGCAAAAGGTTTCACTCAGTTGGAGGGAATAGATTATCATGATACTTTTTCTCCAATAGCCAAGATAATCGCTGTTCATTGTTTGTTGGCTTTAGCTGCTGCCCATGGCTGGTCCCTTCATCAACTCGATGTTAATAATGTTTTTCTCCATGGGGACCTCCACGAATAAAGCTACATGTCTCCGCCGCCAGGGCTTGGCAACAGGGGGAGGAACACTTGGTTTGTCATCTCCACAAGTCATTATATGGTTTGAAACAAGCATCGTGCCAATAGTTTGCTAAATTCTCTGAGGCCATCCATTCAGCTGGGTTTGTACAATCAAAAGCTGATTACTCTCTATTCATCAGGAAGCAAGGCAAGTCATTTACTATTCTCTTGATATATGTTGATGACATTTTAATTACTGGCAATGATCCTATGAGTATAACCGATATGAAGAAGTTCCTACATAATAAATTTTGCCTTAAAGATCTTGGTAACTTGAAGTACTTTCTTGGCATTGAGATTTATACATCTAAGAATGGCTTTTTAACTTCTCAACGAAAGTATGCATTGGAAATCATTAAGGATGTAGGGTTATTGGGAGTAACTCCCATCGACACGCCCATGGACCATGGTTTAAAACTGTCTAATAAGGGTGAGCCACTCAAAGATCCAGAGTGATATATGCGATTAGTTGGGAGATTAATATATCTTACAGTTTCAAGGCCAGATATTATGTATTACGTCCATATATTGAGTAGGTTTATGTATCAACCTCGAAAAGATCATTGGGAAACAGCTTTGCGAGTTGTGCGATATTTGAAATATGCCCCTGGCCAAGGTCTTTTCTTCTCCTCAACCAGTGATCTTCGACTGTGGGCCTACTGTGACTCAGATTGGGTAGGTTGTCCACTTACAAAGAGGTCTACTACAGGGTACTGTATATTTCTAGGCCCCTCGCTAATTTTGTGGAGATCAAAGTGACAAAAAATAGTCTCCCTTTCTTCAGCCGAAGTAGAGTACCGTGCAATGACAGGAGCTTGTTGTGAATTGACATGGCTCTCCGAAGCAGACATCACATGTCTCACAGCCTCTATATGGATGAACCATCCACCATGATGGAAAGTGTGGGTATCTCAGAGAAGAGGATCAGATCCCAAAAGAGATTACCTTATTGGCTCTCCAAGGCAGACATCACAAGCCTCACATGACGAAGTTGAACGTCATGGGTGAAGCCTATACATGAATGAACAATCCACCATATGGGGAAGCGTAGGCACTCGAAGAAGATGATAAGAACCCAAAATAGATTATCTCATTGGCTCTTCTAGGCAGACATCACAACCCTCCCATGATGAAACTAAACGTCATGGGAGAAGCCTCTACATGGATGAACCATCCACTATGTGGGAAGCATGAGTGCCTCGAAAATGAAGATCAGACCCCAAAAAAGATTATCTCAATGACTTTCCGAGGCGGACATCACAAGCCTTCCATGACAAAACTGAACGTTATGGGAGAAGCCTCTACATGGATGAGTCATCCACCATGTGGAGAAGTGTGGGCATCTCAGAGAGGAGGATCAAATCCCAAAAGAGATTACCTTATTGGCTCTCTGAAGCAGACACTGCAAACCTCCCATGATGAAGCTGAACGTCATGGGAGAAACCTCTATATTGATGAACCATCCACCATGTGGAGAAACATGAATGGCTCGGAGAAGAGGATCAGATCCTAAAAGGGATTACCTCATTGACTTTTCGAGGCAAACATCACAAGCCTTCCATGACGAAGTTGAATGTCATGGGAGAAGCATCTACATGGATGAACCATCCACCATATGGGGGATGGGTGGGCGTCTCAGAGAAGAGATCCCAAAAGGGGTTTCCTCATTAGGTCTCCGAGGCAGACATCCTAAGCCTCCCGTGACAAAGCTAAACATCATGGGAGAAACCTTTACATAGATGAACCATCCACCATATGGGGGAGCATCGGCGCCTCAGAGAAGAGGATCATATCCCAAAAGGGATTACCTCATTAGCTTTTCGAGACAGACATCATAAGCCTCCCAAGACGAATCTGAACGTCATAGGAGAAGTTATGTATTGAGGCATGGAAATAAACATCGGCAGTTTAGTATTCCATACTTCCGCTTAAAACTATAAAGTTCAGTTACAACAAAATGGAGCCTTGACGGTTCAGCACTCCATGCTTCGGCTCAAAACTATAAAGTTCAGGTTCAACAAAAAATGAGCCTTAGTAGGTCGGCCCCTCCCTCCGTCTTATGATGTATGTTTCATTGAATTTACTTTGTATGGGAATAAAGTTCAGCATCAAACTCCAACAATGACATAAATATCTGTACTTGAACTTGGGTGCTTGTAAAAAACCTAACCATGATAGGAAAAGAAGCTTCAGTCAAGAACTAAAGTCCACGCTTGACATGAATAATCATACATGGACTTGGGAGACTATTGTTATGTTTCGTCACTTAGGTTCCCACGTGGTCTAGGCTACCCACCACATGGCCCTGGAGGTAAATTTTGAGGCCCTGAGGGTAAAGTCTGAGGCCCGTTACTCAATCTGATGTGGACATTCCGAAGGCATTTGGATAATTTCGAAGCCCGTTACTAATCTGAAGTGGCTTGGGTTCGAGGCTCCACCTAGCTAGGTAGAACGATGCCTATGTAATTTCGAGGCCCTTCATTCTAAGAATTTGATGTTATCCGAGGCCCAAGTAACTCCGAGGCTCCTTCCTAGGTTCGAGGCTCCTCAGCTAGTGACGACCCACGTGCAAAGATTGAGTTCATGATTAAGATCTTATTTGAATGATTGATGTGACCCTTGTAAAAAATGTATTTGTATCTTGTCTTGTCAATGTAAGAGTATTTAATACTTTGAAAAGCTAGGAAGGTCAATTTGAAGGCTAGGACTTGATGCTTTGGCCAAGAAGATGAGTCCACGTATAATTTGATCCAATGGTCACCATCTTATTTGTAGCACTATAAATGCCCCCACCATGTGACAAATGAGGACTAATGCAATTCTAAATACTTAGAGCAATATTATCCTCTCATATTACCAAAGTACAATTACAAACTTTGTTCTTAACGATTGGTGACTATTGTACAACCGTGTCCCGAAAACCTTGTCGAAACCTGAACGAAAATGTCTTGTGTCATTGAACCCTTTCCATGTTCAAATCTTGGAGCAATCTCGACCATTGATTCGCATCCACGTGTTGGACCTAGCTCATGCATGCACGAGTGGGCTCCACATATGTTGAGTTCATTTTTTTGGGGTCAACAGTAGTGAATTTTGCGCTAAATTAAATATGAGCTATTTGATTGTTAGAAATTGAAGTTTTGTTAATTTTGATATGACTTGTATTGAAATATGTGTAAGTACCACAGTTGCATGGTCATTTGACAAAGTTGTAATGTAGTAAATAGTATAGACAATAAGGTAAAATTTTTGTATGCTAATATCTCTTTTCACTAATTAGTGTTTTCACTTTACACTATTTCTACTATCTAATAAGTTGTATCACATTGTTAATACATCATTAGTTTCACGAATATCTTCTCCAAACAAATTACAAGAATTCAAGAAAACAAATTAGAACGAGATTGTTTTAATTGAGTTTAATTTATTGCCTTTCCAAGCATATACCGCTATTTGTATTTGATGTAAAACGGGACAAATTAGATTTCTCTATAGAACAACTGCACTTGTATATTTCTACAAGACAATATTGATGCATCTTTTGGAATTTATTACAGACATGGTTATTGTTATTCGTATTTTTGGTCCAAAAAATAAAGTTATTGAATATTTACGTTTAACAATAAAAGAATTAGAAATTCAATTAATACATATACATTACAATAAAAAATACAACTGAAAATCATTCATTACATTCAATAAATGCTATAAATATTAAAAAATTATGATGGCACAAGAATACTATTGAAGTTGTAATCATAAATATTAAAGAAAGTTATTAAAGTCAAAATTATAACGAAAGAAAAAAAAAAGATTGCACAAAAAGAATGTTGTAGATACTAAAACCATGACGGATGTTATGCAAAAGGTTTTTTTTTATAGCACTTTATAGTAGCATTCAAAAGGTTATAATTGATGTATGAATTTTAATAACATCACCAGCAGTAACATTCTGAAAAATGCTATAGAAAATGATAGATATCATTATTTGCAACATGGCACATAAAATAATGTGTAAGGTCACGCCCCTCTGATGATAATGTGCTATAGAACATGCCATATGGAACTTTATCATTGAATTGTTTAAAACGCAAATATTTTTTCCATCAAATCATCTCCCTTCACCTAGGATTCTGGCATTATTTTTCTAACAAAGTGATTTAACTCTCTCCTTAATTGCTAATATGGTGGACCCATTAATGTGTTTTGTACAAGGGTTTTTCTACTTTGACATGACCCTGGCAATGAGAAGGATGACCTCCTCATGTACTATGTTAATTTAAAAAAGATTTGTGGCCTCTAATAAATCCCAATGACAATTTTTTTATTGTTTATTACTAAGTTGCCTAATTTGATTGCAGTATTATAATGCTTAAATAATCAAGATAACATATTAATCTCATGAATTTTCTAATAACGTTTCTTTTAACCTAAAAAAGAAATCAACCTCCAGTTATGCTGTTAGCGTGCCACTTTTCTAATCTCCTTTCAACTAGGCTTTTCTATTGATAACGTTAATATGTCTATCTTAGAATTTGGTGAGACTCATGCATATCAACATATCACATCTTGTCTCTAACCTAAGCTTACTTTATTAGTACACTTGGACAAACATGTAAGAGACACATACCATCGTTCCAAGAGAAAGGTTCAACGATTGTGTGCATTCTGATGCTCAAGTAAATAACAAATAAATTATTGGGTGTTTGAGAAACACGAAAGCCACGAAATATGGTGGTCATGTTTAAATTTTACCTTAAAGGTTTAGTTCAAGATCAAGATTACTTTCAAATGGTACAAAGATTTAGCATTTATAGGCCAAAGAGCTCTAAAGGGCCTCTTAGATGATTAATATGCAACTTCATCCCAGTGACTCACATTTCAAGTTCAATTAAGTTATGTACTACTCATCATGGGCATGTGACCTTACACACTATCTTATTCAGTCGACCAATTATTGAAGTGAAACATCGATACCACAATTGTAACGACCTATACCTATAACATATTTCGGACATTTGAAGTAGCCTAAATTTATTAAAGCTACTCATGTCCTGTCCCATTACTCCTTGGATGACTTTAGGTTAATAGCTCATTTATTCATTACCCATTAACTCTTGGGTCTAACTATTGTTTAACCTAAAAGCCCACTTATTTGTTATATATGTTGGCTCCCGACTTTTGGCCTTGGTAGGGTGTGAGAATGTTTTGTGCTTGCCTATTGTTTTTTAGAGAATCGGTTACATTCCCTTTGGCTTTGTACTTCCTGTTTGTGGCATCTTTCTCTTCTATCTTTCAGCATGTGTGGCTATTATTGTGGCTGCAATAATAATTCATACTGTGTCATTTGTGGGCAATACCAAGCAAGTAGAGTAAAGAGTGGTTATAAGAGGGTTTGGTCTTGTAACATTTGTTGTGTCGATTCGGTATTATGTGAAATACTGAGACTAGAAGCTTTGGTTTCAATATTCCGCTCAACTTTTGGTATTAAAGCCTTGGTGGCATGGTGTGAAAAATCTGGCCAAGACCAGAAATCGGTAGGAGTAACGGATCGAAAAAATCTTTTCAATTTTCATCTTCAACCGAAGTTGTAATCTCATTTTCTGGCCAAACCAGTGGTCGTTTGAAGAATCCAATACTACAGGGAGAATCTATAGGTGGAGGCGCACCTATGTTTACTGCACGTGGGGATAACGGTCGTCGATGGCGCATGGAGGCACGTCCGGCATAGTAAGGGGAGACTTTTTTCATACAGTATTTTTCTAACGAGATTTCAAACATTTTTGTGGTGCTAGTTTTCTGTTTCAAGTGATACAGTAAAATCTGGACGATTTTTCCCCTGCGTATTTATGATTCAATTTTGAATTCAATCATCTGCAAGAGCTTTTAGGTCGAATAGCGGTGGTCCTAAAGTGTTAATATGTATTTTCCGTTATTTACAGACTCAGATATGTTCGCTTTGGTAAATTTGGCTAATCTCGTTTAATTTCAGCACTAGTACGTCATCGTGTGGGGTGACAATAGGATTGGGGTTACCGTGTGGGCAACCATTGCCTGTACTAGAAATCAGGAACTACTTTCCTTTAGTTGCTATGTGAGTAAATTGTTTATTTGATAAATTTCAAAGTATTATCTCTTTGATATTCTGTGCGTGAAACTATTTTAGTTGACATATCTCTTGTTGCAATGTTAAGTCCCTAGAATACCTAAACCTCACACGTTTAAACATTCATTTGATCTAAGATCGAGAATCTTACATAACCTTGGGAAACTAAAATGTTGTATATTGTTTTCAACCCTATATCTACTTTGTGTGGCTTAATTGTGATTTTGTATTTTTGATTGATTATTTAAATTAAAACTTACAATTTTGATTTGAGAACTTTTAATGGAAAGGTAAATTATTTTCAATCTGGCAACGAAAAATGAGAGGTATTTTAGTTCAACAAAAGGTTTCAAAAGCCATTAAAAGCTGATGAGCCTTCTTATACCTCAATTATTTTACACTTGTCGGACGCAGTTTTGGAAAAAATGGGTAAACTAAAAACTACTAAAGAACTTTGAAAAAAGTAGGAAGACTTGTATTTGCTCATATCTACTCCAAACAAGGTTTACTTGAGCGTTTTTTCAGTTTTAAAATGGTTTTTTCAAAAGATCTTGATTACAATTTAGATGTATTTGACAAACTTGTTCAAGATATTGTTAACTATGAAGAGTCAGTGTCTGATGCATATAATGTTATTATTTTGCTGAATTCCATAATGATACTTATAAGGAAGTAAAGAATGCTATTAAGTATGGTAGAGACACTTTAACGCCTGAAATTGTCATTGACTCCCTTAGAAGTAAGGAGATAGAGACTAGAGCTAAAATACATGATAAGAAAAGTGGTGAGATTCACATGATGAGGGGTGGAGCTCAATTTAGGCAAAACAATTATGATGGTTACCAAAGTAGTGGTGAGTCAAGTAGTAATGGAGGTAGAAATAAGGGTAAAGGCAGGTTTAGATCCAAATATAGGCCAAGGTTAAGAAATGTTACGGCTGTGGGAACACATGACATTTTATAAAGGATTGCTATGAAGAGAAAGGTAAGCAAAATGGTAAAGAGAGATGAAATAAATGTATTGTCCTCTATTTTCGATAATCGTGATGGTAAGGTTTATATAATTACAAGTTCTATTGCTTATCCTGCTGAATTGAATTTAACCGCTAATTCTCGTTTGCATGAATGGATACTTGATTTTGGTGCATCTTTTCACGTAACTTCACAAAAAGACTGATTTGAAAATTTGTACGAATCAAATGATGGGCATGTTGTGCTATGTGACAATTTTGCTTATACTGTTGTTGGAATTGGTGATATTACCTTAGAATTTGCCGTTGGTTTTGTGTATACTTTAAAACATGTTAGATACATTCTTGAATTGTTTAGAAATATAATCTTAGTAGAAATGCTTGAGAAAGCTGACTTCACTCGTAAAATTGGAAATTGAATTTTATAATTGGTTAAGGGTGCACTTGTCTCTATTAAGCGAATAAGGAAAATGATATTTATATCACTATTGGGGAAATGATGAGAGGTTTAAATTCTTCCATCTCTTCTGCTAAGGCCGATCACACACGTAAATGGCACAATAGACTAGCAAACGTGAGTATTAAGGGGATTAGACTTCTTAATATAAAATGTGAATTTGGAAATGTTGTGTGTCTGATTATTTTACTGTGACAATTGTGTGCTTGGTATACATCATAGAACTACTTTTTTCCACGAGTGTTTATAAAACTAAAGGCATGCTAGAATATGCGCATTCGAACTTATAGGGTCCCTCTAGCAGTCCCACCTCGAGTGAAAAATGTACTTATTGTCTATCATTGATGATTACTCTAGAAAAGTGTGGGATTATCTCTTAAAGGATAAATATGATACTTTTCATAGTTTTAATATTTGGAAAAGACGAGTTGAGAACCAAACTGGTAAGAAGATCTAGTTTTTGAGAAGTGATAATGGCCTAGAGTTTTGTAACATTGAATTTGACAATCTGTGTAAAGAAAATGAGATAACAAGATCTAAAACTGTTCCACTCCCCATCAAAATGAGTAGCGAAAAGGATGAATAGAACTATACTTGCTAAAGTGCGTGAATGATGTTAAGTTTTGGTATCCCAAAGTCTTTTTGGGAAGAAGATGTTATGACTACTTGTTATCTGATTAATTTGACTCCATCTGCTGCATTGAATAGTGATACACTGCATAAAAAAGGTCTGATAAACCAAGTGATTATTCTATGCTTAGAATTTTTGGATGTACTACATTTTATCATTAGAGTGAGAGAAAACTTTAACCTAGAGCTAGAAAATGTGTTTTTCTAAGTTACTCTGAAGGTGTCAAGGGATAAAGGTTGTGGGATAGGAGCTAAAAAAGGGTTAGGGTCATTGTGAGTAAAGATGTTACATTCAATGAAGGTGAAATACCGTGCCTCAAAATTGAATCTGAACATGTGAGTGAAAAAGAACAAAGTGAAGAGAGAAACTAGTTGAAGGTGGAGTTAGGAAAACTTAGCACATCCATCCTTATTATATAAAGTGAGGTGGAGAATCAGGATCAACAACCTGATATGGAGAATAGAAAGGAAGTAGTGATAGAAGAACATCCTGAAGAAGAGAATCCTCTAGCATATTACAATTTAGCTAAGGATAGAGAGAGAAAACAGTCTAGAGCGTCTATAAGATTTGGATATGAGTTTGAGTTAGGCTTTGCTCATGCGAGCTATAAGGAGTTTGCTGATAGAAAGCCAAAAACCTTTGCGGGGGTGATGAAAAGTGAACAATCTGAAAAGTGGTTTAAGGCAATGAAAGATGAGACGAGTTCCTTAGAAAAAAAATCAGACTTGGGAGCTAGTACCTAGACCTAAGAATAAATCTAATGTTAATTGTAAGTGTGTATTTAAGGTAAAGGAGGGTACTAGAGCATCGCCAACGGGCACACTCAGAAGAAGGGGGTTGATTATAATTATATTTTTTCACCTATCGTTAAGTACACCACTATTAGGGTTATATTTGCATTGGTTGCACATTTTGATTGGGAACTTGAACAAATTGATGTAAAAACTTATTTTTTACATGGTGAACTTGATGAACAAATCTTTATGAATCAACTAAAATATTTTAAAGACAAACTAAAATCTGATCATGTGTGCTTTTTGAAAAGATCTTTATATAGTCTAAAATAATCACCTAGACAGTAGTACAAAAGATTTGATTCTTTTGTGCTATCCATAGGATTTCAACGAAGTAAGTTTGATCATTGCCTATTTTTGCAACATGATGATACTAATAATGACTATGTTTTTATTGGTATATGTGGATGATATGCTCTTAGTTGATTCATCACCTAAGTGGATATGTAATATAAAAACTAATTTGAATGGTGAATTTGACGTAAAAGATCTAAGAAAAGTTAAAATAATCCTAGGTATGGAAATTGAAAGAGATATGTCAAATTCTGTTTTGTTTTTACATTAGTCCTCATATGTTTCAAATGTGTTAAAGAAATTTGGCATGCATGATTACAAACATGTTACATTACCTTTAGTTAATCATTTTGCATTTACTAAAGACTAAGCCCTCTGTAATAAAAATAAATAAAATACATGAGTAGAATCTCATACTCAAATGTGATTGGTTCTGTTATGTATTTGATGGTATGTACTAAACCAAATTACTTTTACTATTAGCACTCTTAGTAGATACATGTCTAATCCTGGTCTTGAGCATTGGGAGGTTTTGAAACGGATGTTAAGGTACTTAAAAGGAACTAGTAATGCAAGTCTAAGGTTGGTATTAATAATAAGGGTGTGAAATTGAAGGGTTTTGTAAATACTGACTATGTTGGGGATAGAGATGATAAAAAATATACTTCTTTTTATGTGTTTACTTTGTCTAACTCATCACTATCACTGAAATTATTAAATAAGCTTTATGGTTTAAAGGCCTTCTTCATGAACTTTGTGTTTTAAATGATTATGTGGTAGTATATTCTCATAGTCAATCTTTTATACATTTATGTAAAAACCCTATTTTCACGAATGCACCAAACACATTGATGTTAGATTATATTTCAATAGAGATATAGTGTCACAAGAACTTGTAAGACTTGAGAAAATACATACACAATATAATTCATCAGACATGGGCACTAGAATGCTACCAATGAAGTTTAGAAGTTGTAAAGATCTTCTACACATCGGTAGAGGTAAATAATTTCAATTTTATCAGTCCTCCTTTTTTGAATTATTACTAATGTGTAATAATTTTTCTTTCCAAGTCCTTTGATACTAAGGTGGAGGTTTGTTAGGCAAATTTTTGTCAAACAACCTCGCGGACAATGATGTTAATCATTATTTATTCAGTCGACCAATAACTGAAGTGAAACATCAACACCATAATTGTAATGACCTAAACCTATAGTCTATTTGGGCCATTTAAAGTAGCCTAATTTTATTAGAGCTACTCATAGCTCAACCCATTACTCCTTGGATGGCTTTTGATTGATAGTCCATTTATTCATTACCTATTAACTCTTGGACCTAACCACTATTTAACCTAAAAGCCCACTTATTTGTTATATATGTTGGCTTCCGTCTTTTGGCCTTGGTGGGGTCTAAGAACGTTATTTGCTTGCCTATTGTTTTTTAGAGAATCGGCTGCATTCCCTTTGCCTTTGTGCTTCCTGTTTATGTCGTCTTTCTCTTTTCTCTTTCAGCCTTTGTGGCTATTATTGTGGTTGCAATAATAATTTATATTGTGTCCTTTGTAGGCTGTAAAACATGATTCTTTGAGGTAGAATTCAGCAACCTAGATCAATTAGAAATAAGTTGAACTGGAGCTATTTTCCAACTATTTTTGCAACTGATTTAGGTTGGAATCTTCAACTATATGGAACCTTAGTTAGTTAGGTAGTTAATAACCATTTTTTTATACCTCTTTGTCTCTATAAATATCTACATTAGGAGTGGTGAAAGGGGACAACTTGAGAATGAAAAACAAATTATGTAATCTGTAGTAGAAAATGTAGATTGGAGATGAACAATTTTAAAATTCTTCAACTAATTCATGATGTATGAATTTAAAGTCTTGGAATAAAAGGCTGAGGAAGTTATCTTTCTATCTCACCTCTGTTCTTCAATTTTTTCTTCATGCTGGTTTTATTCTTCTGTTTATGATGCATATTCTACTAGTTTATCTTTCTACTGACTTAAAGGAAGTCTTTTAGCTCCAATAATTGGTATCAGAGCTGTACCTTGAGAACCTAAAAAAAAAGGCTGCAAATCAAGTCTAAAATTTTGTTGTTTTTCCTCTCCTTCCTAACTGGCTGCACACATCATTTGTGAAGAACGATTCCTGGCCAGAATCTTAATCAAGCCATATCAACATCCAAGTTTGAAATGGAAACGTTTGATGGCAAGAATGATTTCCATCTATGGAGGGAAAAGATGAAGGCAAACCTTGGCAATCTTGGATTGGAAGAAGCCTTGAAAGAAAAATCTGGAACTGAGGCTTCAAACCAGGCTGACACCTTGAAGAAGGCAAGAAATACCATCATCCTTAACCTCTCTAATACAGTTTTAAGGAAGGTTATCAAGAAGAATACAGTCTTTGAAATGTGGAGTAAACTAGAGGAGCTTTACTTGACTTAAGCTTTGCCAAACCGAATCTATTTGAAGTATAAGTTCTATAGCTTCAAGATGGATTAATCAAAGTCAATTGATGACAACATTGATGAGTTTACAAAACTAGTTTCAGATTTGAAAAATCTTGAAATCAAGATTGAGGAAGAAGATCAAGCCATTTTCTTGTTAAATTCATTGCCACCAGCCTATGATCATCTAAGAGACACCATCAAGTATAACAAGGAGTCCTTGACCCTAAAGGAAGTTGTTGTAGCAGCCTACTCAAAGGAATTGGACCTAAAATTGAATACTAAGATAACTAGAGAATTGTTGAGTGTGCAAGGAAGGAAAGAAAAGAGAGTGTGCTGGATTTGTCATCAAGAATGACACTTTAGGAAGCATTGTCCACAAAGAAACAAGAGGTAGATGAAGCAAGGAAATAACAAGCAAGATGAAGATTGTGAAGAGGTTGAAGTCCTTGCTACAACAAGAGCAAGCCATAGCAAGGTTTGGATATTGGACTCAGGTTGTCCATTTCATATGACACCAAGAAAGGAATTTTTTATTGATTACAAACCGGTTGATGAAAGTAAAGTACTATTAGCAAATGACAACACATGTGAAGTGATTGGTGTTGGTTCCATCAAGCTAAAAATGTGTGATGGATCTTCAAGAGTTCTAGGTAGAGTAAGGCATGTACTAGGACTGAAAAGAAATCTAATCTCACTTGGAGCACTTGACAAAGCTGGTTGTGTGTATAAAGCTCAAGGTAGAGTGTTAAATGTAATGGAAAAATCCGTGGTGATCATGAAATGAGTCCTACAACAAGGCATTTATGTTTTGAAAAAAGTGAAGATGAGGTTCCAGCTACAATTGGTCTGTAAATTCTCCTTGAGAATCAAGGTGGAGATTGTAAAACATGATTCTTTAAGGTAGAATTCAGCAACCTAGATCAATCAGAAATCAGTTGAATTGGAGCTGTTTTCCAACTATTTTTGCAACTGATTTGGGTTGCAATCTTCAACTATATGCAGCTTTAGTTAGTTAGGTTGTTAATAACCATTTTTGATACCTCTTTGCGTCTATAAATACATGCATTAGGAGTGGTGAAAAGAGGCTGATAATGAGAAAGAAATTATGTAATCTATAGTACAAAGTGTAGATTGGAGAAGAACAATATGAAAATTCTTCAACTGATTCATGGTGTATGAATGTAAAGTCTAAGAATAAAAGGCTAAGGAAGTTACCTTCATGTCTCACCTCTGTTCTTCATTTTTTTTCTTCCTGCTGGTTTTATTCCTCTGTTTATGTTGCATGATAAGTGTGTTTTGCGCACTTAATTATGCGACAAAACATGACTAATTGTTGATATAAATGTTTGACTATGGCGTAATTCGATATGAATTGTGTTTGTAGGCCTAATTTGATGGTATAAATGAAATGTACGCGAGAAAAGGTGAAAAGGACCAAAATGGAAGGAAATGAAAGTTCGGGGACTAAATTGCAATTATTCAAAAGTTGACCGAATGATGAGTTGAGCATGGGATTTCGCTAAGGAGCTTATTGTCGATAGCATGGATAGCTAGAAGTACATGAAAGATGAAGAAAGTTCGAAAGTGGAATGAATAGAAGATTGGGGACCAAAATCAACTAAGAGAAAAGTGCTTCTACCTTGCGATCGCATGGTGTATTCTGTGCGAGAAAATCTTTTGTTTCCTTATTCGATCCAACCACTTATGGAATGATATTTGGAGACTCTATTTAACCCTTAACTCGTCTAAAACTAGTTTTTTATGCATTCTTAGGAGAAAAACACCATTGAAGAGTAAGGAGAAATGCTAGAACATGGGTTTCACTTCAAGATTCAAGCTTTAAATTCTAGTTCTTCGATGGTATCTTCTCTTTATTACTTTCATTGTTGTTTTATTTTATCTATATCAAGCTAAATTTTTTTATGTACTAGGTGAACGATAAACCTCGCATTGTGATTTTTTAATTTCTATTTTGCAATTTGATATTTAAACACGTTTGATAGATGTTGAATGATTTATATACATTACCTTTTCTCTACAATTATATGCGCATTAATTGTATGAGTGTGGTGGCATATTTTAAGCATTCGAAAGAAGGGAAATAAGCTCGACAAGGTATAAATCATCGTTTAGTTCATAGATGATAGATATATACCGATATGCTTTACGTGAATCTCCAAGTGTTTACAAAACGTCATGCATTCTTGTATATTGCATTTGTGATAGAAATATAGTCAAATGGTATGCTAAAATAGGTTCAATTCTACTCGAAAGAGATTGTTGGATAAGTTAGAAATATTGATTATTCAACAAATTCATCGTGTTGTCAAATTGTGAAATATGAGTTAAAAGTTAACTTGCTTAGTGATTCGAGATCCTAGTATGCTTTTTTGTACATTAATTTCTCCAACTTTTGCATTCAACGTCATTTTTGCACTTAGTTCATAATTTTAGTTTAATTTGCATACTAGTCATAGTTTCATCATAAAATCATAAAAATAATTATCTTGTGTTTAATCGATTCGGTTAAGGTTGCAAAAATAAAAATCAAGTTAAATCAATCCTCGTGGGAACGATACTCGAAATTCTAGGATTTCCACTTTATTACTTATCAACGAACCGTACACTTACAGGAATCCAATTCGAAACATATTTTCGCGAACAAGTTTTTGGCGTCGTTGTCGAGGATTGAGTATTAATTTGATTTTTGTTATTTAGACACTAATTCGAACTTGTTTTTATTTTTGTTGCATTTTATTTTACTTTATTTTTATTAATCTTATTTACGCGGGCTGAGCTAAGTGCTACTAACTCTTTTTGCTTCTTCAGGTCTTGCATGCGGAGATCGGTTGGCGGCAAACTAGGCCCAGTTGATTTGGAAATTGAACGGACTTTTCATCGAAAACAGAGGATAGCGAGAGCATCACAGCAGGAAAATCAAAAGCAAATACAAATGGCTGATCAACAACTACAACCAATTGTAGAACCTGTAGCTCCAGCCAATGCTGAAGCACACGATGATGGGGATGCTTTGCTTGGGGATTTCTTATCACCGTTTGTTATTCAAAGCCAATCTAGCATTGTCTACCCAACATTCGAGCATCTGAACTTTCAACTGAAGACAAGTGTCATTCAACTCTTCCAGAATGTACATCAATTCTACGGGATAGTCAGTAAGAATCCACATACACATTTATCCTGCTTCTTGGATATGTGTCAACATTTCAGGTACCAAGGGATATCAGAGGATGCAATCAGAGTGCGGATATTCCCACTCAATCTACGAGATAAAGCACTTGAATGGCTCGATTAACTTCCGGTGGCAAGTATAACGACTTGGAACGACCTGGCACAAAGTTTTGCACCAAATACTTCCCGCCAGCTAAAGTGGCAAGAATGAGGCACGACATATCAATATTTAGCCAACAGGATACCGATTCCTTTGATGAAGCGTGGAACAGATTCAAGAGCATGCTACGGAAGTGTCCTCAACATGGGTTCGATAAGAAAACACAAGTCAGATTTTTCTATATGGGACTAACTCCAACTTTCAGGAGCATGGTGGATTCTTTCTCAAATGGCTCCCTAATCACAAGGTCAATTGAGGGAGCTTGGGAGTTGTTCGAGAGAATGGCGAATACATCAGCCATGTGGTCATCCGATCGAGTATGCACAAAGAAAGCAGTTGGAGTATATGAGGTGGATAGCTACTCAGCTTTGTCTTCAAAAATTGATTTGTTATTTCACAAGATGGAGAACATGACACAAGCAGTTAACGCAGCACATGTCAGGAAGTTAGTTTGTGAAGAATGTGGAGCAGAACATCCCACAGCCGAATGCCCTGTCCTTACACAAAGAATGGAACATGTGGATTTTGTTCAATGGGGTCAACGTCAGCAAAATAACCCTTAATCTGAAACATACAATCTAGGATGGAGAAATCACCTAAATTTCTCTCGGGGTGGAAACCAGAATCACAATCAGAATGATAATCAGGCTCAGGGTCAGTTGCAACAGGAGAAGAAACCTCAGTTGGAAGACGTGTTTGCAAAATACATGGAAAAGATCGATAAGTACATGGAAACCACAAATCAGTTCATGAGAAAAACTGAAACCAACCTCCAGAATCAGGGTGCAACCATTAAGAATCGAGAAACTCAAGTGGGACAGTTAGCTCTTTCTATGACAGGGACGGTGCCTTGTGCATTACCGAGCAACATATAAATAAATCCTAGGGTGTATGTTCAAGCCATTACTACACGAAGCGAAGTCAGCTGCTTGAGATACATGTTAAGAGGCCGGGTGAAAATAAAGAGCCAGTGGAATTGTCTGAAGAAGAGAATGAGAAGCAGGCAGACAACATCGGGGAGACACCAGTAAAGGAAAATCCAGAGAAACTACAGAAAAAACCAGATACTTTGGTGGCTTCCACTAAAATTAAAAGATCCAAGGAGTTTTACTGTGCCATGTACTATTGGTGAAATTTTCTTTAATAAAGCGTTATGTGATCTTGGTGCAAGTATTAATTTAATGCATTTGTCTATTTTCAGGAAACTTGGACTAGGAGAAGCTAAAGCAACCACGGTCACGTTGTAGCTCGCTGATCGATCTTTGACACACCCAAGATGAATCATCGAGGATGTGCTTATCAAGGTGGAAAAATTCATATTTCCTGCGGATTTTCTCATATTGGATATGGAGGAAGATAAAGATGTTCCAGTAATTTTGGGCAGACCGTTCTTGGCCACGGGCAGAGCACTGATTGATGTTCAGAAGGGGCAGCTAATTTTCAAGTTGGGTGAAGAGCAAATATCTTTCAATGTCTTCAAAGCCATGCAATTTCCTTAAGAGGCATATAGATGTTTCAAAATTGATGTCATTGATAAGGTGGTCCACGATACATTTCTACTTCAACATTATTCAAATGCATATGAGGCATGCATCATTCATTCTCAATCAATAGATTCTGATTCACCGGAGATTGAGACTTGTGCACGTTTTTGGAAACCAACCCACCATACTTCCGGAAACCACGTTTGCCATATTTTGAAGAACTTGGAATGGGAACTAAAAAACATGTACCATCCATTCAGCAACCACCTAAACTAGAACTCAAGCAACTACCACCGCACCTCAAATATGCTTATTTAGGAAAATCATGCACTCTTCCAGTGATTATATTAAACTCAGTCAGTGAAGTGGAGGAAGAGAAACTACTTCAAGTACTTCGAGAACATATAACAGCAATAGGATGGACCATTACAGATATTAAATGGATCAACCCTTCGTTGTGCATGCATAAGATTCTCATGGAAGAGAATCTTCGACCAAGTGTGGAGAGTCAGTGAAGGTTAAATCCAAATATGAAAAAAGTGGTCCGGGCTGAGGTATTGAATCTTTTGGATGCTGGCATTATCTGTCCTATATCAAATAATACATGGATCAGCCCAGTTCAAGTTGTGCCGAAGAAATGGGAAATTATAGTTGTGCCTAATGAGAAGAATGAGATTATACCTACCAGAATAGTTATGGGATGGAGGGTTTACATTGACTACTGAAAACTCAATACAGCTACTAGAAAGGATCATTTTCCTCTCCCCTTCATTGATCAAATGTTGTAGAGGTTGGCAGGCCATTCACATTACTGTTTCCTTGATGGGTATTCAGGTTACAATCAGATTACAATAGCGTCGGATGACCAGGAGAAAACCACATTTACACACCCCTATGGTATTTTTGCTTACCGTAGGATGTCATTTGGTTTATGCAATGCTCCAGCCACGTTTTAGAGATGCATGATGGCTATATTTTTCGACATGGTTGAGAGATTTATTGAAATCTTCATGGATGACTTCTCTGTATTTGGATCTTTATTTGATGAGTGCTTGGAACATCTGAACTTGGTTTTAGAAAGATGTAGGAAAACAAATCTGGTATTGAATTGGGAGAAATGACACTTCATGGTGTGCGGAAATGTATTGTATTAGGACATCGGGTTTCAGCGAAGTGAATTGAAGTGGACAGGGCAAAAATTCAAGTTATTGAGAAATTACCGCCACCAACTTCTATCAAGGGTGTTCGCAGCTTTCTAGGTCATGCTAGGTTTTACAGACGGTTCATCAAGGATTTCTCTAAGATCATTTAGCCACTCTGCAACTTATTGTTGAAAGACAACCCATTTGACTTTGATGATGAGCGTTTGGAAACTTTTCACACTCTAAAAGAAAAGCTGACTTCAGCTCCAATGGTAGTTGCACTAGATTGGGAATTACCATTTGAATTGATGTGTGATGCCATCGATTATGCCGTGGGAGTAGTTTTGGGACAGCGCAGAAACAAAATCTTCCATGTGATATACTATGCCAGCAAAACCTTGAATGATGCACAGATGAATTATGCAACTACAGAAAAGGAGTTATTGGCGGTTGTGTATGCATTTGATAAATTCTGCCATTATTTGGTTGGGTCAAAAGTCATTATCTACACGGATCATGTAGCATTGAAATACCTGATGACAAAAAAAGATGCTAAGCCAAGATTGATACGATCGGTATTACTGCTACAAGAGTTCGACATCAAAATCAGAGATAAGAAGGGCAGTGAGAACGTGGTAGCCGACCACTTATCCCAGTTGGAGCTCAGTCAACCAGATGAAGTAATGGAGATAAATGAGATTTTTCCAGATGAGCAGCTCCTCAGTGTGGAGATAGCACCTTGGTATGCTGACATTGTAAACTATTTAGCGAAATCCATTTCCCTACCGGATTATTCAAATCATAAGAGGAAGAAGTTCTTTGCAGATATGAAATACTACTTTTGGGAAGATCATGTTCTCTATAAGCGCAGGGCACATCAGATTATCCGACGGTGCGTGCATGAAGAAGAAGTACATCAGATTTTGGAATGCAGGACATTTTGGGGCTTTCAAAACAGCAGCAAAAGTTTTACAGTCGGGGTTTTATTGGCCTACATTGTTCATAGACACCTTTGAATTCGTAAAGAGGTGTGATCGGTGTCAACACACGGGGAATATCTCAAGAAAGAATGAAATGCCTCTGACAAGCATACTGAAAGTGGAGCTGTTTGATGTCTGGGGGATTGACTTCATGTGACCATTCCCATCGTCATTCTCCAACCAATATATACTTGTGGCAGTTGACTATGTCTCTAAATGGGTAAAAACAGTGGCACTGCCCATTAACGATGCCAAAGTGGTGATTGGTTCCTAAAAAAGCATATTTTAACTCGTTATGGCACACCCAGGGCTATCATTAGTGACGGGTGCAAACACTTCTGTAATCGCCAGTTTGAGCAACTGCTGAGTAAGTATAGAGTCAAACACCGAGTAGCAACCACATATCATCCTCAAACCAGTGGACAAGTTGAGATTTCTAACAGAGAATTAAAGAGAATATTGGAGGTTTCGGTGAATTCTTCACGGAAAGACTAGTCCAAGAAGTTGGATGACGCTCTGTGAGCTTACAAAACAACATTCAAAACTCCTATAGGCATGTCACCATATAGTTTGGTTTTTGGGAAGGCATGCCACTTGCTAGTTGAGTTGGAACATCGAGCTTATTCGGCACTTCGCAAGTTGAATCTGGATCTACAAGCAGCGGGTGAAAAGCGATTACTTTAGTTAAATGAAATGGATGAGTTTTGTTAGGAAGCCTATGAGAATGCCAAAATCTACAAGGAGCGAACCAAGAAGTTTCATGACATGCATATTCAGAGGAGGGAATTTCTTGTGGGGCAGCAGGTGTTGTTGTTCAATTCTCGTCTGAAGCTTTTTCCGGGAAAATTGAGGTCAAGGTGGTCTGGTCCGTATACTATCATACAGGTGTTTCCTTATAGAGCTGTGGAAATTATCCATGGGAGCAAGGGTACATTCAAAGTCAACGAGGAGTTCTCGAAAGACAAATCCATCTTTATCTTCAACCACCAGAGTGATCTCCATACGGTACAGTGAGCTATCGACTATAAACTAGCGCTAGATGGGAGGCAACCCATTGATTCTACCCTTTTACTTATTTTGGTTTATGAAGTCATTTATGCATTTTTCAGTTTTTTAGTTTTCATTTGTTAGTTTTAGGTCATCATCGGTCATACTAGTTTTGATTGCATTATACATGTCTTATGTGGTGTTAGACTCATTTTTAGGCAATGCGACAGTTTTCTGAGTTTCTTCGGACTAACAGGTGATTTCTTGGTTAAGAGTGGTTTTAAAGGCATCATTTCAACCAACGCGCACTTTGGGTAGTTTAAAATGTGATTGGAAATCTGTTGGGAGTGTCGGATGTGCGGGGTGGACTCATTGACCAAATTTTGGGATTTTGAGATCGACATAGGTTTTTGAGTTGATAGCATACTTTTCGAACCAAGTTCTTACATCCACGTCATTTCAAGGTCTAAAATATTTTTGAGAAATTTGTGAGGGTCGTGGAATCCATTTAGCATGATGGGGTGAAAAAAATTGAAATTTTGGTGCCAAACTGCATTTTTAGATTTTCCACATGTGTTTTCAAATTAGAAACGATTTTGGGGTGGAATTCATAGCTTACACGCGTACACAGTGATTTTTAAATGAGTTTTGACAATTGGTGAGAGCGTTGAAGCATCGAGTGGCATTGGGGAGTTAAAATTTGGGTTTTTAGTGAAAACCAACCCACATTGAGTTTTTCCAGGATTGGAATTGTTTTTCACCATTTTCATGTTGCGCTAAATTATTTTCCTCATGTACACTGATTCGACACAACAAAAAAAATGAAAAAAAAATGGTAGTCCATGCGGTCGCATGGAACTACCATCCATGTGACCATATGGAGGGAGGCAGGGGCCAAATTGGCCCTGACTACTAACCCCATGCGATCGCATGGGGGAACCTCTTACTATCGCATGGGGTTCGACAGTTCCATCCCCCCTGTTGTCTTAACCCGAACACAATCACTCACACCACACACATACAACCCGAACACAAAACCTACCAAACACTCCACCACACACTCATACACTTCACACCACCAACCACCACACACGACACTCACTACATCATTCTCACACTCCTTGCTCAACTTTGAAGTAACTAAGGTATGCCCTCAAAACCCCCTTTGCCCTAATTGTCTTTCTTTGATTTATTTTGCGATTCTATTGAGGAGTTGGGGATTAGGCTAGTGGTTGGTTTGTGTTTTCATTATTTTGATGAATCTGGGCTAATGTTATCACCATGGCTGCTAGGAACATTTGGACACACATTCATGCCTACTAAGTGTTTGATGAAATGCCTCTTTGCCAATTTTTGTACTTTCATGTTTCATTACATAGTTCACATCATTCATATGCCTCCCACATTGTCTCTTGTGTACCGAGTTCACCCCATGTGCAATTGTTTTCATCAAGTTCACCACTTGGCTACACATGGCTAGGACATGTTCTCTCATGTCACCTAGTTTGCACCTCGTTTTCCCTACCCACTTGGCTCCCGATTGGCATGAATTTTTGGTATGTGCTAGACCAATTTGCATACTTTCCTACACCCAAGGCATTTCCCAAAAAATCTCAATTTTCCTCGATGATGTTCAAGGGTAAATACCCCTAGTCAATCATGGCCTCTTTTCACAACTTGCATATATTGAGCTAAGTTACGGTTCGTACGTCACATGTTTGCACTTTTAAATCTTTAAGTACACACCTACCATTATTCCCTTATGTTTTGAAGTAAGTTCGAAGGATTTCTATAGTGCTTATGGTAGTTCTTGCATTTCCCTCTATCCGGACTGATTTTTCCTCTTTTCCTTCATGCAGGATACCACCAAAATGCACTTCCAAAGACAAAGAGAAGGTTGATTCCACCTCTGGCACTGCCCGTACCCAAACTCCTGAAGGGGGTGTGCAGCATTTTTTGGGCCCAGGTGTTCGTATCCGATACCAAGACGTCATTTCGCATTAGCAATTACATGCAGAGAGACTGGTGAAGCTAGAGGATTTCTTGGGGTTTGAATTGGATACATTGGTGCATAACTGTGGGTGGGAAAAATTGGTTGAAAGACCGTACCCTGTCTACGACAGTCTAGTCCGGGAATTCTACGCTAATTTCAACGGGGACATAGACACACCTGGGCAGAACACTATCACCAAACGTGGGTTCGGGGCAAATGGATAATGTTTACACCAGAAGTGATACAAGACTTCTACCAGCTTATCTGGGATCATATCGTCCCTATACCTAGGAATTTTCCATGGCCTGAGGTGGCAGAGGTTTTGATGGGATGTGAGAATGCATGGCCTTTAGACACAGCGGACTGGTTTCAGAATGAACTCACGCCTTCCATCGCCATCCTATGGCTCTTCATTTGCTATAACATTGAGTCGACCTAGAACCGCTCCACTTTCCCAGATACTAAGGCCGGCCTACTTTATCATTTGGCTCGGGGGCAAAAGATCGATCTCGCCTCCATCATCTATGAACAGATCCATACCTTGGGACTTTCGAGCGATCGTTGAAATTCTTTGATCTTCCCGAGCCTTATTATCTACATCTGCAACTGCGCTGGTGTCACCATCCCAGCAGGAAAACTTCCAGTCAAGTCTAGGGCATTTATTAAACACAGCACACTGGAAGCTCAGGATAGAGCGAGAATCAAGCGCTAGGAAGCACAGGGGAGAGCTCTCCAAGACAGCAACCGCCTATGCAGGGTGATGGGAATGCAGACATGGATATGCCACAGGCGGCAGCACCGCCACGACCACCTGTAGGGGCTGACACAGAGATCTTGCGACAGATGTTTGCCACCATGACTGGCTATAGCAGAGACATACAGAGTTTATAGAAGGCCTTTGGTGCTATGAGTACTAACATGCAGCATGTACGTGCAGACACTCTCGCCACCCACACTTTAGCTTCTGAGACCAGTAGGGAGACCATCGCAACCAGGAGATCACTTGAGACAATGACTGGGAGATTGAGCTTATATGTCGATCGGGTGGATGATATACAGCTCCGAGCTGATGAGACAGTGGATCGCTTGGGCAGCCTTGAGGCTGAGGTGCAGAGACAATCAGGTCTACTTCATAAGCATTTGGAGCTGATTCGAGGGCAGTCCGAGCTACTCCAGGAGCAGTCAGAGATGATGAGACAGATCCTTGCACGACTTACTCCACTGCAGGATGACGGACCCAACCTTCTTCCTCCACCATCATCACCACCTCTTTTTTTTTATCAGGGAGTTTCCTACTTCCCATCTTTTGCTTTCTATTAGTTTATCATTCCCTTTTTGTATCGCACTTTACATTTTCAACATTGGGGCACTGTTGTACTAAGTTTGGGGGTGGTATGCTTTGTATGACATTCTAAGTCATTCGCATAAGACTATTGCATTACATTCCCTTCCTATCAGCGTCTGTTTCTATTTGTTTACTTCAATCCACCTGCTTCTACATTTGAATGAGTGTCTGAGTGAGTGCTTGCTAACAAAAATAGAAGAAAAAAATTATTTTTCTTCTGTACTTGTTTATTTATTTTGTGTGCTTGTGTGGGTTTAATGGCATTCTCGACAATTATGATAATACTGGAAGCAGTGTAGCTATGAATTGTGGAAATTGTGCATGTTGAATTGATCGATACTTGTCCATGTGAAGACTTGACATTTTTGCGCACAATACTTGTGTTAGGCATGCGAAGCTAATGATGGGATATATGAAGTTAAGTAGAGTAAACATGATAGGTAAACCCCGAAAACTCCTATTGCACCATTCGAGAAAATCATCATTTTATGAGTTTGGAGATGATTTAGCTTTTACAGGGGAACATTAAGATGAGTAGGGATTCCATGCGTGAAATTGTATTGTGTGGATTGGATTAGAGCAATAAGACAAAAACAAGGTAAAAGTTTCAAGTTAGAGGGTAGTTCTAGAAACTGGGTGTCTAAAAGAAAAAAGGGGCATTGCACTAATCATTGACAAAATAAAGACATTTGTTCAAGCCTGTAAAACTCGAGTGATTAAGCCTGTAAGGGTTTAAAACCTGGTGCCCTATGGTCATTTGACTTGGGAGACATTAGCATAAAGCTCGTTACAAGGATTATATAGAAAACAAATGGAAGATGTCATATAGATGGGGGGAATCTATCCATTGATGAATATTATACATGCTTCTATGTATGAAATGCATTGATCAGCCCCAGACATCCGGTTGAAAGAACTATATCTCTTATGCAAAGCAAGTAACTTAGTTTAGTCTTGACGGTTGAAACAATCAAAGAAAAAGGATAATCTTTATTTGTTGATGTGTGAACTTGTGACGGCAAGATCTATCCAAACCGAGAGGGTAAGGACTAAGTAAATCAAAACTCTACTCTAAAACACACCCATGGATCTTTGAGTGAAAATAATAAGTTTGGGAGGATGTAAATCTCTCGAAAGAAGAAAGGAAAAATTTGACTACTGTAGGTCGGGATTTGCACCCATCATCAGTTTGGTATGCTCTACATGAGTATGCACACACATATACATCAAGTTCTGCATGTGATAGGTAGAGGTTGATTTGAGTTTGCACTGTGAAAACTGTTCATTGGTTGACTACTGACTTCTGATCCTGAGAAATGGCAGGCCGTTAAACCATGTTTGGTGTAAAGTTAGGTCATCATCTTGTTTGAAGACAAACACCCGTTCAAGTTTCGGGGATTTGATAAGTGCGTTTTGCGTACTTAATTATGCGACAAAACATGACTAATTGTTGATAGAAATGCTTGAGTATGGCTTAATTCGATATGAATTGTGTTTGTAGGCCTACTTTGATGGTTTGAATGAAATGTACACGAACAAAGGCGAAAATGACCAAAATGGAAGGAAATGAAAGTTCGGGGACTAAATTGCAATATTCAAAAATTGACCGAATGATGAGTTGAGCATAGAATTTCACTAAGGAGCTAATTGCCGATAGCATGGATGACTAGAAGTAGATGGAAGATGAAGAAAGGTCGAAAGTGGAATGAAAAGAAGATTGAGGACCAAAATCAATTAAGGGAAAAGTGCTTCTACCTTGCGATCGCATGGAGATACACCATGCGATCGCCCAGACTTCAACAGGGAGCTTTCTTTGGCAAATTGGCTGGCCCATACGATCACATGGGGATATTCCTTGCGATCGCATGGTGTATTCTAGGCGAGAAAATCTTTTGTTTCCTATGGAATGATATTTGGAGACTCTATTTAACCTTAAACTCGTCCTGAACTAGTTTTTTACTCATTCTTAGAGAGAAAAAAACACCATTAAAGAGCAAGGAGAAAGGCTAGAACAATGGTTTCACTTCAAGATTCAAGATTTAAATTCTAGTTCTTAGGTGATGTCTTCTCTTTATTACTTTCATTGTTATTTTATTTTATCCATGTTAGGCTAGAATTTTTTATGTACTAGGTGAACGATGAACCTCACATTGTGATCTTTTAATTTCTATTTTGCAATTTGATATTTAAACACGTTTGATGAATGTTGAATGATTTATATACATTACATTTTCTCTACAATTATATGCGCAATAGTTGTATGAGTGTGGTTACTTATTTTAAGCATTTGAAAGAAGGGAAATAAGCTCGACAAGGTATAAATCATCGTTTAGTTCATAGATAATAGAAATATACCGATATGATTTACGTGAATCTCCAAGTGTTTACAAAACGTCATACATTTTTGTATATTGCATTTGTCATAGAAATATAGCCAAATGGTATGCTAGAATATGTTCAATTCTACTCGAAAGAGATTGTTGGATAAGTTAGAAACATTGATTCTTCAACCAATTCATCGTGTTGTCAAATTGTGAAATAGAAGTTAAAAGTGAACTTGTTTGGTGATTCGGGATCCTAGTACGCTTTTTCATACATTAATTTCTCCAACTTTTGCATTCAACGTCATTTTTGCACTTAGTTCATAATTTTACTTTAATTTGCATACTAGTCATAGTTTCATCATAAAATCATAAAAACAAATCATCTTGAGTTTAATAGATTCGGTTAAGGTCGCGATAATAAAAATCAAGTTAAATCAATCATCGTGGAAACGATACTCGAAATTTTAGGATTTCCACTTTATTACTTGTCAACGAACCGTGCACTTGCAGGATTCAAATTCGAAACATATTGTCGTGAACACTGCATATTCTACTAGTTAATCTTTCTGCTGGTTTATTTTTCTGCTGACTTAAAGGAAGTTTTTCAGCCTCAACATAGGCAATACCAAGCAACGGGAGTTAAGAGTGGTTGTAGGAGGGTTTGGGTCTTGTAACCTTTGTGGTGTCAATTCGGTATTGTGTGAAATACTGAGCTCGAAAGCTTTGGTGTCAATGTTCTTCTCAACATAGAGCTTGCATGACATTTTTCTTAATTGACAACCACATAGTCCATCATGTGGGTAGAGACGTAACACATTATATAGATAATACAATGTGACCGATGCTATGCTTGTTTACTTATTGTAAATAAATGAGATTTATACCCAATAAAATAAGGAACAAATTAATTACAGAATTATTAACTTAAAATATCTCGTCTAATTATGATTTTTCAACTTGATTAACATTTTCGTGGTGTTTCACCTTCACTGCCTCCTCAATTGTTTTGCTTAATATCAGTGCACTACATATGTCAATCAATCCATATGTTATCATGCTCGCTCAAAACACACTGAACTCAGGTACAACTTTGTCTGTTAAAAGATCACAGCTTCAAATTCTAATTACTCTATAAGGAATTTTTTAATATTGACCTTACATGGGTAACCTCATGTTCCATTTTTTTTGGGTACATAGGAATATAAATCAAAATAGTAAATAGAAGAAAAAATGCTATTGACCCTAGCAGAGGCCACCTCTGTCATATCTACTACGAGTAAAAGGTTCCAAGAACTTGATGTTCCAAAACTCTAAATCTTCTATGGCGTTCTCCAAAGTCAATAATATATATATCGGTAGGTATAGGGATGACAAAAAAATCACAAATCAAATACCCGCGAGGCCCTATCCTGAATGGGAAGGAGATTACCCGCTTGATCGAGTATTCAGGTCAGGTACGGATAGGTACGAGTAACAGGTAGCCCACTCTGCCCCATTTAAATTTTTTCTAATCTTTAAATTTTTTATTTTTAAAAAAAAAAGTCAAATACTTTAAATGGAAAATTCCACAAAATTTCATTAGTTCTAATAGAAATAACAACTAGAATTATATAAAAAAAAAAATGACAAACAATAAAAGCATTAGTTTATCAAACATATTTGAATAATTTAACTTTTAAAAATAAATAAATAAATATATATATATATATATATATATATATATATATCTCTTCTATATATAAAAAGTGTCTATTTAACGGAATTTGTTGGTTTAACGGAAAAACTAACGGAATTTCTTGATTTAACGGAAAAACTAACGGAATTTCTTGTTTTTAACGGAAATTTTTTTTCACCACCCCATACTTTCAAAATTATAATTAAATAATAATAATAATAAATGAGTTTTTGATAATTCCTTCAAACTAAAATATCTTGGAGCTAACTTATCCGAATCGACTTTTTCTCGAATCTGATTTATATATCTAATTACGATTTATCCAACGAGACCAATATTCATATATTTACGATAACTCCATCAATATCTAAATATTTGACACAAATAAAATATAATTTGATAAATGTATCATTTAGTCCCTAACTTTCAAAATATTAAAATATAGTATATAAAAATTGAATTATATTTTATGAAATTTTTTGGAGTATTACATTCTCACCCTCTTAAAATATTTTCGTCCTCGAAAATTTACCCATCCCTTACCAATATTAAGTCTAACACATGATATACATATATTATCGTAATACATATAATACTTTAGCGATAAAATGAATTGTATTATTACTTAAAAAAGAGTAAAGACTTAAGCCATGCAAAAAGTTTAAACCTCCGTGGTTTCTCATTAAAAACTCATAAAAATGAAAAATATAACCGTTATCCATCACATCAATTTATCAATTTTGAATTTCTATCTCTTGTGTGGGGTCCAATAATGGCTATATTTTTCATTCTCATTCTATATTAATGAGAATCAAATGGAGTTCAAGTAAACTCATCTTCTTACCCCTTAACATACCTTGAGTTTTCTGTTTGTGATTTTGGGTTGGAAATGACAGCGAGAAGCACTTTATTTAATTATTTATCAAATATATAAACATTACATCATTAATTATTTAATTAACCAAAAAATTTACATCTTTATTAATAACAAATTAATTTTTAAACAAAACTATTAAATATAAACTAAGCAAACGTGCATTGCACGTTGCTTACACCTAGTATATATATATATATATATTAATAGCTCGCTTTAATGAACGAGAACAATAAAATGAATTATCAAAAATTTAAAAAATAATAATAATAAAAACAAATGGGGGTAGCAAATAAGTAATGGGGGTGGGGGCGGGGACGAGGGACGGGGCAAGGTTGCCTCGACCCGCCCCGTTGCCATCCCTAGATGGGTGGGCATCATCTTTTAATTAAATAAAGAAACTAATTCTTAGATTAAATAGCTGAATAAAGTAAGAAAAATAGTTTCTATGTTCAAATTTGAACACTGAGAAGTTATTGTATTGATATTTGTTGTAGGATTTCTAGGTTCCATCTAGTCTCTATTTATAAAGATGGAAAAATATTCAAATTCATATACAATAAGGATTCCAAATATAGGAGTCTTAACTAAAATCCAAAGATGAGTTTTAATTAAAGTCCAGATCCAAATAGTTTATATTTAATTACATTTATAGTTCTAAAACTTAAATTACAATTATAATTAAGTTTACAACTTCATAGCTACAAAATTTTATTGTAATTACAATTGATCTCAAAATCTTTATAATAATTACGATTAAGTTTAAACACTTTATAGAGCCACCACAAGTCTAACCGAACATATATTATCTAAGCTCCAATAATTATATCAAATTTAGTCAGTCCTAGATCATTCAATCTAATTATTAGTCTTTATTTGTTTCGTTAAAGGCAAAATACTAGACTTTCCAAATATATAATATTACATAAGCCAATGAATCTGTAATGTTTTCCTCTAACCTATCGTATATGTATTTTAATCCCGTCCAATATTCGATAATTAGGTACGAACATAAACAATTGTTTTATCCTTCTGATTATTCTCACTAATTTAAGTATCATTTTTTTAACAATCATGTGAACTAATCACAGTTGTTGAAATTTAGCCATTGCTAAACGTAAAATTCAGATTTTAACTGTTTAACAAAAAATACTTAAGCAGTTAGTCCACCCATTTTTCAAGGTGGCAATTCTCAACACTAATTCATGTTGTCTACTTCATTCATTTTCAAGCTCCTAACTCACTGAAATATTTGACCAATCACGCTATAGAATTAAACTCAACATGTAGTTAATTCAATACACTTCAAGTATTTGTCTCACATTTAACTATTTCTGTAATTAGCACAAATCGCAAACTTGAATAGTGAATCAATCCAATACTACAACCTTTCAATATGAGGTGCCAACCCTTATACATTGATTGTGAACGAATTATTTATGGTCAAAATATAAATTGTGCAACGCTATACTTCTCAATGAAAGTATTCAACTTATGATAATAGGAACTTTAATTCGCATGCTTAATAATAATAAGTGAAATAAATAAAATATACACAATTTTATTTAATATAAGAATTATTTTATTTAATTATTACTATTATTTTGTTTTTTTTTTTTTTTAATCAAGAAAACTATACTATATGGACACACAACTCAATGATAACCTCGTGGTCGAAGGATTAGTCTTATTTTCACGCCTACACAACTTTGTAAAATTAGTCATGGTAGAATCCATTACTGAATAGAACAATGAAACACAAGCAAGTACTTTATTAGAAAAATTAGGGAACATCGCAGTGTTGGCCTCTTAACCTAAAACTGAGTCGCGAGTACCAATAATGCCGAGTGCCCACTTGCGAAGATTTCATTTCTCATTCAATGCATCTGTATCGACAATATTACGTTTAGCATCAAAAGAAACTGGTATATCCACTCCTAGTGTTACTGTACCTGCCACCCTCAACAAACAATAAGCTCCAGGAAGCAGTACTCTTTTCAAAAAAGCTGGTTTTTTCTTCTGAATTCTCTCCCCAAATCTGTACAAAAATCTCAAAATCCCTCCCGTTTCTGCACGACCCTTCTTGATTGGGAGGAATAAACTGGCACTGCCTCCCCATCTGTAAGCATAATCAAAAAGTTTTTTGACCGATGTATGAATTTCTCCAATGTAACTATCCCGAGTGTTCTTTTACAGTACAATTTGATGACCAGTTGGAGGCCGTAGTGCGTAATACCCGATTCGTCAACTTGGTATTTCATTGTATAATTCCATGCTTGATTCAACTGGCAGTGCTTGTCGGCCCGAGTTCACTGCTCAGTCTTCTTGTCACTACAGAATGGAGCTTTGGCATACACTTTGGGTTTGAAATATTTACGGACATTTGGAAGATTTGCTGCAGAAATAAGTGTCAGGTTGAACTTCCTATACAGAACATACTTATGCTTTTCCATGCTTCTATTTGTGATCGCTTGTAAAATCTGAAGAATTGAAAAATTCCACTCCAACATGAAGGATTAAAAACAACTTACTAAAAAATATTGTAGATGTCAAACTTGTTAAGATGCCGTTAAGTCGCTGTCTGGAGCCGGTAGAAGCTTTTATGAGTCAGAGTGAAGATGTAGACGTGTCCTTTGGCAAAAATTGTGGACCGGGCGTCTGCACAATGAGACTTGTACAAGCGTGAAATCCTAATCCTAGCCTCGGCTAATAAAGAATATTGGGATACTCTATTTCTAGGATTGGGATTCATAAATATGTTAATAGATTCTTGATATGTATCTTCCACTTTTGGATGTGAGTCTATTCTTATATATTTCTAGAGATATTTTAACGTTTTTAATGTATGCATTTGTATCTTTCATAGAAATATTGGAATGTCAAAAGAGACAATATATTTAAATGTTATCGAGAGATACTATTAATTACTTAGGCACATTGATCAACCAGAATGTGCACATATTGTCATGTTATTAAATTACATTGAAACGAATTAATAAGGGGGATTCGGGGTATTGGTAATGATCTCGCAGTCTTACAAAAGTTTTAATAAATTGCTCGTTAGGATAGTAAGTTTAATTAATTAAGTAGCATAAATTCTTCAAACAAATTTGACTATTCAATTAAAGTTAACAATAATTAACACTAGATTAAGTATGTGGTCTTCGTGGGAACGATGCTTTTTTCTTCACGTTATTTCTTGTTCGCAATACCGTACACTTGCCGATTTCCAAATGATCATGGAGTGGTTAATTTTGCAAATTTGAAAAAAATAAATAAATAAATCAACTTTTCAATTTTTAAGATTCAAGTAAAAATAAAAAAATGAAATACGTTTTAGTTTTTCAAAGAAATGAAAGGCAAATGTCATGTTTTCCCTAAAATGAATTGATTAGAACTGGACTTGGATGATTGAAGTGTCTGTTAAGCAGCTTAAATAGCTTCAATGAAACACAGGTGTACTTTAATTAATTAAAAACTTCTATAATATTTTAAAGAAGATTGTTACAGTAGAGCTAGCCATGGTTAAGATTGATACTAAAATCTTAACCATGTTACACTGGAGTTATCTAATACTACATATATGTAATACTGAGTAACAAATATGTCGAGGATTTTCAACTTTTAAGGACATTTCATTTCTTCTCGTTCAACTTATCTGGATTAACAATATTCTGTTTATCATCAAAAGAAACTGGTATGTCCACTCCAAGTGTTGCTACACCTACCACACGCACCAAAATACAAGCTCCAGTAAGCAGTATTTTCTTCAAAAAACTTGGTTTTCTCTTCTGAATTATCTCCCCAAATTTGTACGAAAATGTCAAAATCCCATTTGTTTCTGCAGAACCCTCCATGATTGGGAGAGATAAAGTATCACTGCCTCCCGATCTGGAAGCATCATCAAAAAGTTCTTTGATGGTTTTGTAAACCTCTCCGACATATCTATCCCTAAGTGTTCTTTTACAGTACAATTTGATGACCAGCTGGAGACCGCAGTGCGTAATACCTGATTCGTCAATTTAGAACTGGATTTGGATGATTGAAGTGTCTGTTGAGTAGCTTAAATAGCTTCAATGAAACACAGGCGTGCTATAATTAATTAAATACTTGTATAACATTTTTAAAGGAAGATTGTCACAGTTGAGCCATGGTTAAGATTGATACTAAAATTTTAACCATTTTACACAGAAGTCATATCTAATACTACATATATGTAATACGTACTGAGTGACAAATATGTCGAGGATTTTTAACTTTTAAGGACATTTCATTTCTTCTTGTTCAACTTATCTGGATCAACAATATTATTTTTACCATCAAAACAAACTGGTATATTCACTCCAAGTGTTATTGCACCTGCCACCCACAACAAAATACAAGCTCCAGGAAGCAGTATTCTCTTCAAAAAACCTGGTTTTTTCTTCTTAATTCTCTTCCCAAATTTGTACGAAATTTTCAAAACACCACCTGTTTCTGCAGAACCCTTCATGATTGGGAGAGATAAACTGGCACTGCCTCCCCATCTGTAAGCATAATCAAAAAGTTCTTTGATGGATGTGTGAATCTCTCCGACATATCGATCCCCAAATGTTCTTTTACAGTACAATTTGAGGACCAGTTGGAGGCCAGAGTGCGTAATACCTGATTCGTCAATTTTGTATTTCATTGTATAATTCCATGCTGGATTCAACTGGCCGTGCTTGTCTGCCCGAGTTCGCTGCTCAGTCTTCTTGTCACCACAGAATGAAACTTTGGCATACACTTTGGGTTTGAAATATTTACGGACTTTTGGAAGATTTGCTGCAGAAATAAGTGTCAGGTTGAACTTCCTATACAGAACATAGTTCTGCTTTTCCATGCTTGTGTGTGCATATATGTAAATTCTGCACTTGTATATGAAATATGCATTCTTATATATTTATATGAGCAAAGTTAGAGGGGAAAGCACAATGTTTTCTTATATATTAGGAATATATTTTCTTGAATGTTTCTAACGAAACTTCCGCGAACAATGTTTGATCAAATAATTTAACAATTAAGTCAAATGTTAAAAAATTATTATGACAGAAATTGATTCCATTTATAATTAGGGTCCGTTTGATAGAAATGTGGAAAATGGGTAGAAAGAAAATATTTTACAGGGAAAAGATTTTCTTAGAAATTATTTTGCTGGGAATTGTAATTAATTGTGTTTGATTGGTATAGTTTTCCACGGAAAATATTGAAAGTTTGATATTCGTTTGATTTCGTTTTTTATAGAAATTGTTCATTAAAGTGATAATGTTTTCTACCATTGGGTCTAGAATTTGTTCCAATTACCAAAAAAAAAAATTTGAAAAAAAAAACATACCGAATATCATTCGTTTGACTTTGTTTTGCATGGAAATTGTCAATAAAAGTGATTTTTTTTTACCATTGTGTTTAAAATTTTTTCCAATTTCAAAAACCAAAAAAAAAAATTGAAAAGTTGGAAAATATTTTCTCACCAAAACATCAAGAATTTATTTTCCTCAAAAAGGTGGAAAATTTGAAAAGTTGGAAAATATTTTCCCGGGAAATTTTTGTCAATCAAACACTACAAAAGTTGGAAAATGAAAAATCAATTCCATTTTCCATGGAATTCCAGCCTTATCAAACGGAGCCTTAGAGCGTTAAAGAGACTTATTATTTAAATCATATCGATTTTGATACATTAATATCGACAGTACATAGAATTGAAGAATTCAGCTATAATAATTAAAAACAACTCAAGTATTGCTGAACGGTTCCTATCGGCACATAGAATATTAGCTTTACTAGATATTTCTCAGTACAAAAGGAAAATAAAATTAAAAACTCTAGCTTTTTCCCAATCAAATTCAGAAGCCGTGGGCCCCATGTACCTTATGTTAGACAAGTGTTTTTATAATGAATACCGTATACGCAAGATAGATATCGTATATGTAAAAATTAAACACCGGATTTCCACATAACAGTTTTGAATATAACAGATTCAATTATTTGTTAATTACAGTAATACGTAACAATTAAAAATAATAATTAAATAGTAATAAACTAATAATTGAAAAACAAATTAAAATTGAAAAACTTTTAACCCGAAGCCTATGTTATACACAGTTTCTTTAAAATAAATCCGCCCCCTCACCGTTAGTTCTTAAGGTTTAAACTAAGCGTCTATTTCCCATGATACAACGGTAAACTAGTAGATTCTGAGCACCATAGATACTACTTCGACGAACTGATTTAGTGTCTGAACAGTACCACATAAAATATATGCAGACAGGACAGAACTCGAAAATATATTTTTCAGATGAATTTATGTATGTTGAAAATAAAAAAACATATATATACTGGCTCTTGAGAATGTAACTTGCCCATTCACATAATGACAATTATCATAAGAGTTTCAACTGTTTCAGGAAATGAAAAGGCAGTTGAATAAAATAAAATATAGTAAAATGTGGACTCTCCTAAGGGGTCAATTTTACTCATTTCGTTTCGACATTCGTGTACGCAAGTCGCCCTCGCACATAAGTTCAAGGTCCGAAACCTATTTTCGGTCCATGATTTGCACCCTTGCGCGCGCATGTGGAGAGAACATCTATGCTACACATAATTACACCATTCTAAAGTGTAATCCTTCATAAAATGATTTTTTTCATCTACTTTCTATGTAGGACAAACTCCTTTTTAGTCTTCTCACCAACATAAACTCTTTTTAAGTAGCACACTTTGAGTTTCAATTTCTCATTCCCAGCCCACATGCAAGAAATGACATTTCTTATCCACAATTATTTTTAATTTCCAATATTGCCCTTCCAACTTGGGTGTTTGGTGGAGGGGAATGGTGTGAAATTACAATTAAATATGGAGGGCAAAAACGGAAAGAAGATACAAAGGGAATATTGTAATGGGTTTCCAATACATTTCTTTGACTTTGGTGCTAGTTGTCCGAGTTCGTAGGAAAATTAGTTTTTCACCAGAAAATAATAATAATAATAATAATAATAATAAAAAGGGGGTTTCCAACCGGCGAATAGTGTATATGTTTTCAACCTTTAGTTGATCCAATGCACATTCTGGACGTTTATAATTGAATCTCCTATCTTTCCAAATTTAACTACCAAAACCTGTGATTCTCCTCCAATTGTCCAATTAATGTTTCAAATTGATCATATGCAGTATTCTATGAAATGATTGAATCTACAAACAAATCGATGATGGATTACATGATTGTACTAAATTCAAGGCGAGTTATCAAATTTGCAAGCAAATCCAAGTTGGTGATGTGATAGCACCAAATTGCAAAATGAGTGACCTAGACACAATTCTGTCCAAAATTGGATGACCCGGAATGCAGTTAACCTAATAAAATTATTCATTAGTTAGTCAACTGTCTTGGAGGAAAATTTGTTATAATTTAAACGATAGAAAATTGCTTATATTGTTAATTAGAACATTTCGCACAATGTTTGTGAAGTTTGAATAACTATTAAATTTTAAAAAATTGTCTTGGAAATAATAGCCCTATAAGCATATAGATAATTGGACCCTTCAAAAATTGTAGAGTTTATACAAATATGAAATATTTTCCTATCCTACTCAAAAAGAAAAAGAAAAAAAAAAGACTATTTAATTCATAAATCAATTTTAACATTTTATTTGAAAATTTCAAACATACAGATAATAACACTTTCAAATTATTATTATTTTTTTTTTTTATGTGTGTTATTTCTGCTCAACCAAGACTTTCAATTTAGCAAAACACCACTGGCGATTAGGTGTGATTATTAGGCCAATCGGAATTTTGGACTATCCCTACCTTCTTTACTAATGGTAAATTATAGGTACGACAAGGAGGATGTGTCGTCTCACCTTACTATGATTCAACCAAGTTTATGTTCGGTGTGTCTTATTTCTGTATTAATTGTGGACTACTTTTTCTATAAACTCACTCTTACATGAGAAAAGCTGAGAGGAAAAACAACTATTTGGGATAACATTAGATAGCTAAAATGTTACACTTGTAAGATTTGAACACATTTGATTTTTAGGTCAAAAAATGTTAGGATACCCATACCATGTCTAGTATGGGAAATACTTGTAAATAGCCTAAAAAATAAGGCCATTTATTCATTTTGGCCTTTGACTATTTTAAGGGTTTAAAATTCCTAAAATACCCTCAATATAAATTATTTCAAAACAAGTCATTCAACTATAAAATAAATTCTATTTTAGTCTTTAAAAATTTTAATTTAGGATTCGACACCCTCCTTTGGAATTAAAATTTAAAATTTTCACCATCTACTCTTTCCACCTTAATTAAGTCCAAAACATTCGATATTGATCTTGTATTTTTGTTAATAATTGTATTTTTGCATAAACCCCCCAAAATGGTATCAGAGTCATAGAGATCATGGAAATTGAAAATACTGAGGATATAGAAACTGAAGTTTATGAAGGGCTAGAAGGATATGCTTTAAAAGGAAAATTTGATTGGGAAAAATTTAGAAAAATAAATAAAGCAGAATTAAATCTTAAACCTCCAGGAGAAAGTAGATTATTTAATATGGTAGGTTCAGCCTTTAAAAGAAAAAAGCTAGTTATTAATGAATATCACGAAATAGAAAAAGCCATAGATGTAAAACATACACATGGAAAAATAAAACTAAATTTAATAACCAAAAGAAATATTAATGAATTCCTAGGAAAATTAAAATAAGAAAAAAGAAATAAAATATCTTATGTTTACCTTGCTGGAATACAAATAATAATAAAATCATGTTTTAAAGAAGGAATTAATAGTCCTATAATACTTAATTTACAAGATGAAAGATGTATAACCGCAGAAAATGGAAATTTGAGAATCATTAAAGGAAACTTAGCATATACAAAATTAAAATTTACTTGTTACCCAAGATATTGTGGACATATAAATGATAAAAATTTAGATGATTGTCTTAGTCTATATTTTAAGATGCCTAATAAAATACTAAAAGATGATAACAAAATTTTTACTATATTATATCAAGGATTATATTGTTATACAAATAGTAATTATGGAAATATATATAAGGAAAAACCATTTATAGAAATCGATGAAGAATTTAGAGATATAGGAGAATCAATTCTACCTAGAGAACAAAATATAGAAGAAATAGAAAATTTTGAGATAGGACATGATGATGCCATAAGTATTGATCAACCTTTAATACCAAAAAAAATAACTTATAAAGAAAATAAGATAATTATTGGAAGTAGTAGTACTTCAAGACATAGTATTTCAAAAATAAAACAAAATAAAAATAGTAGTGTCTATGGAATAAAAGGAAAATTCTTTAATGGAAATAAATGGATAAATGAAAGTAGAATACTTATTGATACTGGAGCAAGTCAAAATCATATTTGCTCTCTAATAGATGAAGGAATTAAAAAGAAAAAAATAGAACCCTATAGTTATAGAAATTTTGAAGGAAGAATAAACTCTTGTGATATAATAGGACAAGTTCAAATTAAATTTGGAAGTTTATTATTAAACATAGAATGTTATATAGATAATAATATGAATTTTGATGAGCATCCAATATTATTAGGAAATTCATTTTTAGATAGTCTAGATAATTATAAAATAGACAAAGAAGGAATTCTTATTATACATCAAGGAATAACTACATATTGTCATAAAGAAAAATGAGTAGGGAAATAAAATTTCCAATAAGTGTATATATACAAATAACTGTATTCGAAACAAAAATAACTACTTGTGTTTTAATAGATACAGGAGTTGAAATAACTGTATTTAAAGAATTCTTATTACCAAAATGGATAGAAAACAAACAACAATTAACTCTACAAGGAATAACTGGAGCAAAAGAATCATTAAAATACAAAAATGAAAATATAGAAGTTATCATAGGATCTAAAATAGTAACTGTGAAAAATGTTTATCAATATAATATAAATGATTGTGATATTATTTTAGGAAATGACTTTTTATAACAGTTTAGTCAATATAGTCAAAATATTTATACTATTCAATTAAGAACCTCATGTGGACATTTACTAAAAATTGCTAGAGAATTCAAACCATTCAGAGTTCAGCCAGCTCAACGTGGTGAAAAGATAGAATTTATACCAAAATTACTCAAATACTCAATCAGAACAATTACTCTTGACCAAATAAAAGATCTTTTAGCCAAAAATTATAATGATAATCCACTTGAAAAATGGGAAAAATCAAAAATTACAGCTAAAATAGAATTACTTGAACCTACAATCATTATTAGAGTCAAACTTATGCTTTATAATCAAGAAGATAAAGAAGAATTTCAAGTACATTCAAGAACTTCTTGATCAAAAACTTATAAGGAGAAGTAATAGCCCTCATAGTAGCCATGCCTTTATGGTTAGAAATCTTGCGGAAATAAAAAGAGGAAAACCTAGAATGGTAGTAAATTATAAAGAACTTAATAAAAATACTAAATTTGATGGATATTATCTACCAAATAAAGAAGTCTTAATAAACATAGTTAAGAATAAAAAATATTATTCAAAATTTGATTGTAAATCTGGATTTTGGCAAATCAAGCTAGAAGAAAATAGTATACCATTGACAGCATTTAGTACCCCTCAAGGACATTATGAATGGATAGTTATGCCATTTGGATTAAAAAAATGCACCACAGATTTATCAAAGAAGAATGGATGAAATTTTTAAAACTTATAATTTTCTTATCGTTTATATTGATGACATACTTGTTTGTTCAGAAACATATGGAGATCATCTTAAACATCTTAGAAGTTTTGCTATACTTTGCTCAAAAGAAGGTATAATATTTAGTCAAAAAAAGGCAGAAATAGCAAAAAATGAAATTGAATTTTTAGGAATGATAATAAATAGTGATGGAATAAAATTACAACCTCATATTTCAGAAAAAAGAATTTTGTTTCCTGATAAATTAGAAAATAAGCAGCAAATTCAAAATTTTTTAGGATGTCTTAACTATGCTGAAGGATTTATAGAAAAACTTGTAGAAAAAAGAAATAAATTGCAAAGATTATTAAGAAAATCAAATAAGTTAGGATGGAATGAAGAACATACTCTTTGTGTTAAAAATTTAAAAGAAAATTGTAAAAATTTACCTAAATTTAGACTTCCTGATGAAAATGATAAGTTAATTGTACAGACAGATGCATCAGATTTATATTGGAGTGCTTTATTAAAAACCGATTTAAATGAAATTTGTAGATATACTAGTGGAACATTTAATAATGCTGAAGTAAATTATTCAACCAATGAAAAAGAATTATTATCAGTTATTAAAGGAATAAATAAATTTAAAATGTTTTGTTACCTAAAGAATTTATTGTTCAAACTGATAATACTCAACTTAATGGACTAGTAAATAATAAATTACCAAATTCACCTCAACATAGAAGATTGCATAGATGGCAAGTGTTATTATCTTTTTATAATTTTAAATTTGAATATATTAAAGGAAAAGATAACTTATTTGCTGATTTCTTGAGCAGGAATTATGAATATGGAAAAGATTGAAGCATTTACCAAGGAATTACAAAATCTTCTAACATATTTTAATGCAGATTATCTTGCTGTCCAAGAGGATCATCTTGATATTCGACAAACTTTGTGTGATTTATTAAACAAGGTTGTTGAGATTTATTAAACAATAATAAAGAAAAAATAGTTGAAAAATTGACAGAATGTTTAGACTTTTTTATAACTTGCAGCCAAGAATACCCTCCTTTAGAAAAAGGTGAATATAGTCGAAAGGTAAGTCACATCTCATTTCGGGAGATTAATACATCCACCTCAAGTGGAGATTCAAAATTTAAGAGAAATGACTCTCTTACCTCGCAAGAGGAAAAAATCATAAAAAATGGTCCACAATAATCACCCGTCAGTATTGACAAATTGTTGGAAAAATTTACAAGTGGAAAAGGAGCCACTCACCTTTTAGGTGAAACATCTTTATCAAAAGGCTCATTAGAACAGCCTACTGTTATCAGTGAATTCCAAGAAAATAAAAAATATCTACCCGTGACCTTAAATCACCAAAGGGAATAATTACAACTCATCATGTTAGAACCAATTTACATCCTATGGAGAAGGAGTATTACGAATTCTCAGAATGGATATATAATTTCAGGGAAGGAAGTTCTCTTTACTTAATAGCCCTTCCAACAGCAATTTATCCAATGATTAGTGCAGTTCAAGGTGCTGATCCTATTATTGTTCGAAAATTTGCAACATTTGGATTCTTAGATCGACTCTTCCCAGGAGCAGATCTAAAAGAAATTGAACAATTCGACAGAGAATTTATTAACTGTGTCAAAAAGTATAGTGATAAACAACCAGTTGAATTGAGATTCTATACTATCAGTCCTGAGTATAAAGAACCAGAATGGTATGGAGAACATCATCTTGTTACTATTCGAAAAAATAATGGGAATCCACTCAAAGAAATTCAGATTTTTAAAGAGATGCCCACTATCAATAGAAAATGGATGATTTACAAGCGACCCCTTGGAATTAAATCAGTTTGCTCAACCATGCAATTTTTCTATGGAGAAAAATACATGGTGTATGAAATGAGTAATAATTGGATCCTTATCTGTAGAGGAGACAAAAAATCAAAAATTTTAGAGGATAAGATTTGTGAAATCATGAACGATCAATTCCTTGGGAGTGAGGAATGCATAAAAGAAGCTTGCAAATTGATGGGACACGTCCACAAATAAAGGACGATAAGAAAGATACTTCACCAGACAGCACCATGTGAGTATTAAAGAAAAGGAAGACAGCTGTTAAAGCTGGAATAAAGTTGCCGACACTAGCAGACAAATGCTTTAATTATTGTAACCACTTTGAAGAAATTATTGTACTTTTACTTTTGTGTTGTAAAATTTCGATTGGCTAGAAGTTTCTCGGTGAAGTGCAAGCCTATCTATAAATTAAGACTCTTCTTACTTGAAGAGGCATGACCAAAAAATCCACAAAAAAAAGAGATATTCTCTCAAAATGATCTTTGTAACCACTTTCTTGAAAAAGTAGAAACCACTCTTCGGAGTATCAATCTCTGTAAAAATCTTTGTATAATAGCTTTCTAGCTATCATCAGATCAATAAAGTCTTTAAGTTTGAAATAAATCTTTTATTACGCTTTGAGTGTTGTTCTACACAGTGAGTCTGTTTAAGAGTTTTGAGTGCCTATGTGTCCGTTTTGCTTTGATGATGTTGAACTTTGGCCAACTCTTGTGACGAAGGTGATCAGGAACATATAACATTCTTGCTATTTGGCGAAGCGTGGTAAGACCCTTATTTTAAGCTATGAAGATATTTATTGTCTGAAGATTTGTTTGAAAATTATTATATAAGAATTTTTATAGGATTGTATACTTTAAAGAACTTTTCATAATGGAAAATTACGAATTGTATTATAGAATTGTACCTTTTAGATACATTAATAGTATTGATTATAGTCACATAATAGAAATCCCAGAAACTTATGATAGTTTTACTAGAGGAATAAATTTCATAAAAAGAGATTCTAGTTATTACCAAAAATGTCTTACAATTGCTTGTTTTGGATTAAAAGAAATATTACCTAAAGAAATAATAAAAATGATTATATTTTTCTGGTTAGATAATGAAAATAGTGGAAGAACATTTGAAAATATAGAGCAATATGATAATTATAATAATGTTGCTGAATTATATGATTTTGATCTTAGTTTTGATGATAAAGAATAAAAGAATTAAAAATATTCAGAATCACATAAAAAATTTATAAATGAGAAAACCTATCTCTAACAAATTACCACAAGAATATAAAATTTAATCTAACATTAAAATTTTATATATCTATAATTAAAAATAAACTAGATCTTGTTAAATTAAAAGAATATTTAGAATACACAACTATTAAATAAGAATAAAATATGTCTTGGAATAACTAAAAAAATTTGTGATAATAAAATAAAAATTTTAGAAGAACAAATAATAACTAGAAGTAATAGAAGAGAAATTTTTAATTGGAATAAAATTAAAAGAGAATTAATAGGTAATGAAATTACAAGAGAATTAAGAAGAGAAGAACAATTAAGGAGAGAAATAGAACAAATGATAAATAATATAGTAATAAATCCTTTAAACCTACCTGATTAATATGAGTTTACCAATAAAAATAAGATTTGATAAACAAGAAATCGAAAATATAAGACTATCAATAGGAAGTTATCAAAATAGAGGATGAAATACTACTATGTTTCAATCTCTAAGTTCATGGGGGAAATACAGATGGATTATTAAATATGACTACCAATTGGACTAATGCATTTTTATTGCAACAATTAGGACAAATAAAGACTAAAGATATAGATGGAATTAATAACATAGATCCAAAAGATGAAATAGCTAAAGAAAGATTAGAAGTTTTAAGTAAAAATATGTCTAAACAATTTAATAAAATCAAAGAACAAATTAATAATTTAGAAGTACTTGATGAAGCTAAACTTGAAGAAATACAAAACCAAATATCAAAAATTGCACAGAAAAATAGTATTAGTAAAATTGCAACTTTAGAAGAAAAACTAGATATTATTAATTATAAAATAGATATTTTATTAGACAAATTAGGATTCGAAAACATTAAACCACCTTGTAAAAAATCTAGAGGATGAGTATGAATGATAAAATTAATTTAATTGAAAAAGGTATAAAATAATTGAAGAAAAAATTACTAGAGTTGAAATAAGTTATGAAGAAGTAAAAGAAAAATTAAAAAATAATTTCTTAAGAATAGAAAATCTTTTAAATAGAATAATAGAAAATCTAAATAAAGAAAAGCCTTTTAAACCAGATTATACTGAAGAGCTTAAAGAAGTAAGAAAGAAAATTGAAAAATATGAAGAACTAATAGAACTTGATGAAGGATTAAAAGATGATATAGAAAGATTATTAATCGATCTTAGAAAATAAGAAGAAAATCTTACCAAAAAAGAAGAAAAAAGAGAAGAAAAACTAATTACTAAAGAATAATGAATGAAGAAATGGAAAACATAATATTCGACTAAGAAGATTTAAAGATTTGTGAAGAAATAACTAAAAATCATATGGTTGGAAGAACAGAAGGACCACGAGGAATAAAAGAAGAAGATTTTGGAGAAGCTGGACAAAGTAGTACAGCTAGATATGAAGTTGAAATAAATCCTAGAAGATATGTTAATACTAAACTTGATTTTAAAATTAGAAAAGATAAAATGTATAGAGATCAATTTAAACCAGTATTAAGAGAATCTGGACAAATGAAAATTACTGGATCATATTTATATTTAGATTGTGAATTAGATGTTAGAAAAGCTATTAATGAATGGAGTACTAATATGATAGCATACTTTAATTATAATCGAAGTAATACCGATAATAAAAATAAAACTAAATATTTATTAACAACTTTCAAAGGAAATGTAGCTAATTGGTATGGAGGATTAGAAGATACAACAAAAGGAATTTGGAAAGATAGTATTGAAGCAGGATTCGGCATTACCATAAATGAAGGAATAAATAGAGTTGCTACAAGAATTTATAGAGAATTTGCAGGAGAAGATTGGGTAAATGAAAGCACAGGAGCTAAAGCAGAAGAAATAGAAGATGCTAAGGATAGAATAGAACATTTACAAATTTGTTATGTGTTATTTTAATGAATATTGCTGTGAATATAGTAAATATATATAATGTATGGAAATGGAGTAGATAAAGATTATTATAAAGATGTTTTTATTAGAAAATTACCACCACCATGGAATAATTATTTTCAAAATAAGATTAGAGAAAGACAAATTGGAAGAAATGCAGAAGCCTATACTTTAGGACTTATAATAAGAACTAGAAAAGATGAAATAAGTTTAATATGTAACAATCAAATGGTTTATAGACAATCAGGATTTGTACAAGATAGAATTTGTTGTCAAGACACTGAAGTACCAGGAAATTGGGGATGTTATGATTATAGAAAAAGGAAAAAGAAAAATAAAACATAAAAAATATAAAAAGTTTAAAAGAAAATATTTTAAACCAAAAAGAAAATATTACAAAAGAAAATATAAATCTTATAATAAAAAATCATTAGATAAAAAACGATGTAAATGTTGGAATTGTAATGAAGAAGAACATATAAGCACTGAATGCCCAAAAAAGAAAGTTAGAGTATTAATCACCGATTTTGAACAAATTAGAGATGAATATGAATAAGTCAATTTTGAAAAAATAGAAACTGATGAAGAGATTTTTGAAGAAAAATCAGATTCGGATGAAATATATAGTGAAGAAGAATAGAAATAAAAAAAATAAAACTATCCTAAAGTTTGAGGACTAATTTTGCAATATAATACCTATTTCATTAAGGGTAAAATTAACTTTTTAACAAAAACCAAAAATTTTAAAAGTTGACAGGCCATTTTTAATAATTCCCGTCTAGTATTATACATGTCCAATTGAGTACGAGACATGCCCAATACTTTATGTTGTCGTCATGTCTAATATAGTGTAAGGTCGGAAAACTGAGTACAAAACATTCCCAATATTGTATAAATATTTCATTAGACTTTTTGAAGGAAAAGAAACTACACCATCTAACCATGACTCGTATTGTGTACGTTCAATACTTCAGCACCGATCCTGTCGTCGGGGAAAATTGTGATTTGTGTATAGAATAGATAAATAACTTCATGTTACAAAATCTAAAGAACGATTATTACATATAAAAAGTGAAATAATTAGAGTTAAGGATAGATAGAGAATTGCTTTCAAACGGACGGAGGTCATCAATTGTTTACAAGATAAATTCATTTGGTTGTCACCAATTTCTCTTTTACCATGCTATCACAATAATATAGGGGATATGTGACAAGTGTATTTTATACACTTATTCAGGGCCTAAAATATAAATATTTGACAATTCTTTTGACAAAATATATACTAAATTATTGTATTTTATGTTATATATGTAAAACTCAATGATTGAACGAGGAATCGAAATAAAGAAAAAATAGAATATCATATTAACTTATGCTAAGTTGCTATTTAATTTATGGGTTGAAGAATTGTTGAGTACATGTAGAATATTAAATGGAACTTCTTCTAAATTTAAAAAGATTTCTCTTTATGAATTAAGAAAACCAAATATTTGATACTTCAAAGTGTGATGGTATCTTACATATTGTAAGAACATGAACCCTCATAGGACCAAGTTAGATCCAAGAGACATCAAATGTGCCTTTGTTGTATATGCTAACAAATTATATAGATTATTGAATTTGGAGACCAATGTGATAATTAAATCAAATGACGTAGAGTTATTTGAGAATTCAATATTTTCGGATAATGAATTAATGGAAATTCATGGAGAGATTTTGAACTCTAGTGGAACACAAGATGAAATATTTTATAAAGATGCTAATGAATCTCAAAGAAGTAAAAGAACTTGAATTGAAAAGTCTTTAGTACCGGATGAAATTGAAATTTAATGAAATCTAGTGCTATAATCCAAAAGCGAAATGTCATACTTCATGGAAGTTATCACGAAGAATAATTTATTTTATCACAAGTAAAAGAATAAAACAAGAAAAAGAAATATGACAGATGAATTATGAGATTTTATTGTACCACAAATAATGAAAATGAAGAAATATTACAATGATCTAAAAGCTAGTAATCTATTTTCTCACTTCACAAAATTGTATAGAAGAACCTAATATTTATATGAAACAAGTAGGGAATGTCTACTTCAATTAAAATTCTTCAATTAATTCAATAAAGAATTCGGCTCACACCCATATTTATGTGGTGCTAAATTGGAGATTAATTAAGACCTTTGGAAATGTTCCATATTTTATTTTAAAAAAAGTGAGATTTAAGTTCTTTATTTAATATTAAGTACATTAGCAATAGTTTCTTCATCTTTGCAACATTGGCACATCGAAGCATATTTATGCACATTTCTTCAATTAACGCTTTGATACTTTTTGCAATTAACGCTTTTGAGTAAAACAGCAGACCATGAAAAAAAAAAACACTATCGGCTCTGATTTTTTTTTTTTTTTTTTTTTTTTTTTTTGCATTTAACGCTTTCTTAGTAAGTTTACTTTTACTCTGTCTTCAATTCATATAACAAAAAATTTGATTCAATTTTTTTGATTTGCTTGCTGAAATCGTTTTGCCTTGCTCATAGATTTGCAAAATTAAGCACGAAACCTCTAATTACAACTCATATTTTGATTCCCAAAAATTATTGATAAAGAATGGTGTGTCTTAAGGGTTGATTTGTACTTTGTCATGTATTGAAGAATGTGTTGGTACCACAATTACACGGTTGTTTAACAAAATTGTAACAGAGTAAATAATATTGACATGAATATTGTGAAATTTTGTATGGTAATATATTCAGTCACTAATTAGACAATTTCCTATTTTACAATTTAATAAGTTGTCACTTTGTTAATTTTCATATTTAAATGCATCACTGGTTTGATGGATGTCTTTTCCAAAAAAGTTGCAAGAATTCAAGAAATTTTATTTTGAAGAACTAGAATGAGAATATTCTAACTTAATTTTGTTTATTGTATTTTTCAAAAAAATAATGTTAGTATTTAATGTGAAGACAGAATAATTAGATTTCTCTATTAAAGAGCTAACTTGTGTGCGCGCGCGCGCGTGTGTGTGTGTATATATATATATATATTGGCATTTAGTATTGGCCTAGTTATTATTGTACATATTTCTAGTAAAAAAAAAAAAATGTTATTGAATATTTACATTTGACAATTAACGAATTGGAATGTTATTAAATATGTATACATTACAATAAAAAAATGCTATAGAAAATGATATATTATATTCAATAAATGATATAAATATTGAAGATGTAACTATGACGATTAAATAATCTTATTAAAGCCAAAATTATAACGAAAAATGATATTAAGTTAATAAAGATAGCACAAAAAGAATGCCATAAATGCTATGACGATAATAGAATGCCACCTACAATAACATTCCGAAAAAAGTTTTTTTAAAGCAATTTATAATGGCATTCAAAAAAACATTATAATAAAGGTACGACTAATAATAATACCACCTACAATAACATTCCGAAAAATGCTATAGAACTTTATAAATAGCATTCTTTGCAAATTATAGATGAGTTGATATGTTGTAACAAACCAAGAGAGAAAATGTAAGATATACCAACATATCCACGAAAATTAGCCCTGTTAGAGGAAATCAAAATCTCGAGGTGAAAATGTAATATATAACTTGTTCAATTTGGCGTATCAATTAGGGGTGTAAGTAATCTGATTTTCACGATTTTTGACAAATTTTCAAACCAAATCATTTAAATCGGTTTGAGAAAAACTCAAACATAAACCAAACCATTTTGAACGGTTTGAAAAAAACTCAAACCTAAACCTAACGGTTTGGTCCGGTTTTAAACCGCCGATTTCACCGTATATTTTTTTGTCTGTATACTTTTATGACATTAATTCATTGAATTCAATATATATTTATATCTTACTAGTAATAAATCTAAAACAAACTAAATATATCTATTACAAATTTAAATACCAACCGAATCAAAGTGAAATCACAATAAACTAAAATATAGTTTTTTATTTGTCATTTTAGGCTAAGACGTTACGATAACGTTACAATACAAGTCTACTAAACTAAATATAAAGCCCAAAAAAATATAATGATGTTCAACAAGACCTCGTGATCATCATATCTGAAAAATAAAACTACTAATTAGACAGAGAGAATAACCAACCATAATAATAAATCAATTGTTTATAATATCTAAACATAACAATTATACAAGCTTGCCGTTGTATTTTGTTACGAATTTAGTTTCTCACATATACTCAAACATCAATTGTTGTTACACATGATTCATAGTCTCCATGTCAAACAAATGCATTTGTTATATCATCATAGTATTGGATACTAGATAGATAAGAGAAACTTTAAAAATATGGTAATTGAAAATATAAACCACATGCCACAACTTTCATTGAATCATTAAATGTTTCAACTTCTTTTAAATATTGACACAACACCATAGGTTCATTCTTAATTTGTAACCAATTATTTCCACATACAAGCCTCAACCATCCTTGCACATAATAAACTCCTAAAGGAATCAAGTATCCGACCTCCATTTGAGAATGCGGACTCAAAAACAACTGTAAAAATTTGAATTCTAAAGAGGAAAAGGGTTTTTTGATAGATTATGTTAGTCTTGAGATTATTAGATATAAATTATGATTATTTGATAATAATAATAATATATATATAATAGAAAATTATAAATTGACAAAAATACATACAAATGACAAAAATATTGAATTTTGCATATTTGGATGAATTTTTTAAAAAAATCATTATTTTTATTTTTTTATTTTTATATATTTTTTCACCGGTCCGATTTGGTTTTAAACCTCAATTAAAATTCTCAAACCTAAACCAAACTATTTTTGACCGGTTTGGTTTAGTTCAAAACCATTTCGTTGACGGGTCCACGTGGCACCAAACCGACGGTTTCTAAAATGCGGTTTCGATTCGATTTTCCAATTTGGTGATTTTTGCTTACAACCCTAATATCAATCATGCCTTTACTGTCGTCTCTGTAGACTATAGTTGAGTGTAGTTTGTTATATTTAGGAAATGAAGCTATTGTAGAAAAAAACCTTCCTGGATTTTCTAATGTAGGCTTCTCGTTGTTGCTTTATATATAGCCAATAAGACAACATTATTTCAACCAAAGCTGATCCTAAGAGTGTGCAGCTAGTGCAACCACCTGGCCCTCAAATTTATAGGAGCACCACAATTATAATTAATTACATATATTTGTTACATTTTATTAATTTAATAATTTTTATAGGACTAAATATTTTTTGTCAAATTATAAAGGGCTCAAATTGATATATTAAATTGACATTTAAAAAAAATGACATTATTTTTCTTCCAATTAATGGCGAAACGAATCAAACGATGACTCCATCTCCACTTCCAAGTTACAATCTAAAACTGTGCTCTTTATAAATTTATTGTTGACCGTCAACCAAATCATGATGAAGAATTAGGACTAAATAAAAGTGATGAAAATGAATAAGTTGATGATGAAGCACACAAGTAAAATGATAGTCATGGAGAAACAGGCTTGTGAATAGGTCCTGGTTGCTAGGAATACATTTAGTTTTACAAACAATACATACACCGAGTCTTAACTATACACCATTTAATTTTTAAAAAAGAATGTTTAATATTTCAAAAGTCGATATATACTAAAACCAAGCATTCAGTTAAAGGACTCTCCAAAAAAAAAAAAGAACAATTCATTACCACCATCGAACAAAAGAGAAAAATCACAAAGATCTATCATATTCTCGATTATCACCACCAAAATCTGGCGATTGAAAATAATTAGACTATTGAGATCATAACTTGAAAGTTGTCGTCATAGTAGATCAGAAGATCGAACGAAGGTAGAATTTACAGAGAACTCGTTTGAGCAAATAAGTTTGGTTCTCACAGCTAGAATTTGGTTAATTGCAACTTGTCGGACGATTGAGGAAACAAATCGAAAATTGTCGGCACTATGTATCAGAAGATCGAACAAAGAGAAGATCTAAAAAGAACTCGCAGGAAAAAATAATTTCAATTCTCACCTTTGAAGTCTGGTTAATTGAAACTCGCTAGATGATTGAGGTCAAAAATTGGAAGTTACCGATACTATGTGTAAATTTTTTGAAAGCAACGATAACAACTGAGATCCGAGAAATCAATGGCCGTAACCAATACTCTTGAATTTGAGACCTGGGACCTATACAATATAACATGTTTGACTTGTTACATGTGGCCTATAAATTGATACATATAATATTGATCCAATTGTCTGAGATCGGTCCTATTTAATCTGTGAGTTGTGGAAATTTATCTATTATCCATGCACTATGACACGTGAACTTTAATTTGTGACATGTTATCGTGCACGAAAACACGTGACTAGTTAAATTTGATCTGAGACTTCTTGACATTGATCTATGATATATACAATATGCATATGACCTGTAAACATGATTTGTGACCAATTATATTTGCTATGTGACATGTGGACATTTATTTGTGACCCATGCACAATGAGTTGTAATCTGGAACATGTGACATGTGACATCACCACCACAGACCTCGACACCAAATATCAACACGTAATTTGCAAAACACCACCACCTACAAAACACCCATGACCACTAAAAATCATCCAAAAACATCAACTATGTAGTAGATCCAAAAACCAGCTCATAAAGCACCGCCAAAATCATCGTGATTTGAGCACTGTTGTTGTGCGCCGCGCGCCGCTGTGGCGACACTTAGTTCGTCAGTACACTCAACGCTCTTAGCGTCGCATACAATAGCCATTGAGTGCCGTTGTGTGCGGCCAAACCTTTTGCAGCCGGAGCTCCGATAATAAAGAGAGAAGGATAAATAGAGTAGAAAGACTGGAGAGTATAGAGAGAGAAGGAAGAAGCAATGAAAATGGGTTTAGAGTGGGGAGGCACAGGGCGACGGAGGGTGGGGTGGGTAGGTAAATTAATTTAATTTGATAATATTATTATTCAAAATTAAAAAAATGAATTATCCCTTGATTTTTGTACAAAAAAATATATATATATAATTATATCTTACTTTTGAAAATGAAACTTAAAAAATAGGGCATGGTTAATTTTCATTTTAGTTTTTGTGCCCTTTTTCTCTATTATTTATCTTTATGTTTAAATATTAATCTATTTTATCCCATAAAATCAGACACGTAAACAAGCCATGTGCCTTTTTCGATGGTCAAGTGGATAAAAATTGTTTACGAGAAAAGTATGACAAATTTGAAAGGCAGAATACAAATCTTACTCAAAAATTAAATTTGGGCACATTTGCTCCGAATTTGAAAGATTAAGGGCAAATACTATCCAAACAAAAGATCAAGTTGGCCATTTTGTTTCTCTTCATGAATATTCTTCACAAAATTTAGTGGCAAAGATAAAACAGGCAAACAATTTAAACACCCTCTTTAAATGGGTTGGAATTAATACTATTAAACCCACAACCATTAAAATAACTCTTTTTATTTCTCAAACTCATTTTCAATCATATTTCACAATAAAATATTCTACACTTAATCCCAAATGTTTTTCTTTCCCTAAAAACCTATTTTAATTAGAGTTATAACGACCCACATCGTGGACAAATACGATCCGTTTCTTTTCATGTTCATCTCGATCTAAATGTTTTCGAAGTATTTCTTACATAAAATGTTCTTATTCTTAAAAGTTTTGGAGCCTTCGTCCGTTTCTTTTTGAAGTAATTCATTGGGGGGAAAAAAAATCAAGTGGAGTGCATAATGAACAAGCAGGCAGTTGGGTCTAATGAATGAGATGATTTTTTCTTGGATTTCGTTTTCAAAAGGAGTGTTCTTGAAGCACAAGTTGGATTATCCTTGAGGGCCATTCACATATTGTAAAAAGGGAAAAATTATGAAGCAGACAGATAGAGACAAATAGAGATATGTACAATATTATGAAAAGTACTGAGGAACTAATTGTTCAGGCACCTTTCTGTGGCAGTGTTTCGAAGGCCGAGACCGTGTTCTCGAACTTGATTCGATGCAGGGGCGCGCCACTTTGCTTGATTGCACAAGCCTGCTTGTCCTCTAATGGGCAGCGAGCTTTCAACATTGAAAATACATGGTTATTCAGTCGTCTTGCTTTCTTCATAGCTTCTAATAGGACTTCCGAACTCTGTTAAAAAAGACATTAAATTAGTAGAAAAATTAGTTCAATCCATCTGAACTGTTTAAAAGAACAAAAGCAAAGGCAATCACAATATATAATATGAGATGACAGCCCCTAAAACCGATTACTTATCTGTCCAACACAACAGAAATTTGCATGCCATCGTACCTTCTAGACGACTTGTTCCAAATAATTGACTTCAAATAATGTTGCATTCACCACATTCAAAAGTATAGCAATTGTAGGTTATATTTCTAAGGGCTAGCAAACCTTCTAAAAAATGGTCATATTATATTGGTAAAATTCTTTAACAATAATGTTCCGATACTAGCAGAAATGCAAGATTATTCAGAATCTCTTATTACTATGCTTTTCCACATCTCATGCTCTAAGAAGAATAAATAGGTTTTTATGGCAGCAAGACACGCATTATTTTGGGCTCTATTAAAATTATAATTTATTTTTGTCCCTCTTCTTATCAACCACACATTCTCCAATAAAATATTATTACACGTAAATCCAAAACATTTCCTTCTTTTTTAACCACACGTTCTCCAAAAAATTACTATTCTAAAATACATTTTTTTCCCAAAATCTAACTAAAATGGAGGCCAAACAGGGCTAAACATTATGTCACAGCATGCAAAGTATTTCAAAGATGTTTTTCTGAATCTTGTTTCTTCAATAAAAAAATGATATAATGTGAAAAATGATAAGCAGAAATACCTTAATAGATGTTAAAGAAAAAGATATTTTTCCAAGATGAAAATTGTAGCTAGATTTACTAGAAAACTATACAAAGAATATTTTGTTTTTATAGGTAATCCTGTAATTTTATAAATCAAAATCAAAAGATAATACACAAAGAGTGCATTATCAGTTTAAACAAGAAAGAAACCCTTCTATCGGTCTAATAGTTGTAGCCTAAAACCAACTATACAAAGTAAAGTAAAACAATTCTTTAAACTGCTCAGTCGTCTGTGTTTGATCTTCAAAACACCGGCCGTTTCTTTCTCTCCACACACCAAACAATGCATTCCCACACAAGGCTCTTATTCTTATCTCGAAACTTTCTCTTCCATGCCCATACCACCTTCTCTATACGCCTTGGCAACACCCAACTCATATGTTGCGATGCCAAAATATCATTCCACAACCAATGAACACCGTCACAATGAATGAACAGGTGATCGTCGTCTCTCCATCCCTCTTGTACATATAGCACCACTCCAATGCATCTTCTGGCATAGTCTCCTTCAACTTAGGCATCAATGAATGACCATTGTTCACAGGAGTTGAAGATCGTGCACGGGTCTCATTCTCATAGACCTTACTTTCCTTATGGGTTGCCTTAACTTCAGCATAAGTCCTCCCTTTTTGATTATTGACTTTAACCGTTTCACGCTTGACTTTATCTTTGGTGACAAAAAAATCGACAACTGCCATCCCTCTCCATTCACACCTTCCGGCACCATCACCACTCCTTTCTGACGCCTCCCCCTGTACTGTGCTATCGTCACGTACCTACCTCGACTGTTTCCACACCGCTGTGCCATGAAAGCTCTTGAGGACTTGGTAAACTTGGCAACAAACTCCTCCTGCTTGCTTACCCCCCTCAATTTATCCACCATGTTCACCATCCACAATGCACCAAACCTCCCTATATAGATTGCATTCGATATTCTCAATCCTCATTTTGTCAACCTTATAATGCCAGATTCATTAATAGACACAGCAAACTCCTGCACGTGTCTCTCGTGGTCGGATGGGCCATGTTTTTGTGGCGTGAGGCCGGATTGTCGTGGGGGACCGGCCGGGACCACAGAACCGTCGCCGGTGGAGGTTGAGTCTAAAGGTTTCGGGCGGGTTTATAAGCGGGGAGTCTATATAAAGAATATCACTTCGTATTATCAAAAGTTCATTGTTAAATATTTGCGGACATTGATGAACATAAAAGATCATTTTACCTGGACAATTTGAAGATTCTTATAGGTTGGTGTGACTTCTACTACCTCAACCTCCGCAACATTGAGGACTTGATGTGAAAAGTCGAAAAGTTCAAAATGCAACTGTTGGCCAAGAAGGTAGATTATTGTACAACCACCCCAGGAAACAGAATCACCCAACACTTCACGATTGCTCGATTGTGCCTGAATGGCTTCCTCAAGGTATTCCTGTGGTTAAGAAATATATTTAGATAAACGGCAGCAAGAAAATCGACTTTTCTTATCAATAACTACACATATAAATGACAACAAACAAGAGAACAAATATGTTATTCTGCTCATTTGTCTTTAACGGAATCCAAGAGATTGAATACAATATGTTTAAATTATTTAGAGTTTATTTTAATCTCTTACTATCAATATCCATTCACAACATTTTCCTAATATTAGGACTTGTAGACAACTTTAATTAATATCTACTTTATGAATTCCTAATAATTTGTTAAATATTAATTATAAAACTCCTTGTAGACCTATATAAATAATGACCTGTTTAGGTTTTTTGTACCTTATGTTGGATTGACTATTAAATTGATATATTTCCTAGCAAATATTGCCAATTCCTAAATTACCTAGCCATTTTAGCAGTAAAAGTGGACCCAACAATGCAATTAGAAGTTACAACCAATATTGCCAATTCCTAAATTACCAGGCCATCTAATGCAATTTGCAAAGACTTAGAAAGATCAAGATACTGTCAATTTCGAATACTTATGAGCAATGGTTCAAAGCGAGAGCACAAAAAGAATTAAAAACATATCCTACAATTAGGAGCTAACTAATAATATAACAAGACTGAAGATAAAAGAAACAAATAAGAACAGAGTCTTACGATTTGGAGGCCACTATATATACGATAAAAATCTTTTGAAGTTGTAATGTCAACGAACCCTGTCTTGGGAACTACACTCCATTTACTACAGTATTTCTCTAAAGCTGCACTTGTGAAAGCAAGTGCGTATTCCAGCACACTTCCAGCATTAATGTTGGTCTTATATAACAAATCTGTAACAAATTTAAAACCGAATACTTGATGGGAGGGGAAACAGTAAAGAAAAAATATCACTGATACAAATTTATAAGTGGGAAATGGAAAACAAAAGCGTCGTTGCCAAAAATACCTTCCTCAACCATTAACGGAGATCAGAACAGGCTAAACAGGACCATTGGAGAGGGCTCCACCTAGATTTATATCTAATGGATCAACTCGTGCTTATGTCTTTATAATATTAACGTCTTTAGGTGGATTTCCTCCTTGCAACCTCCTTTTCTTTCATATTTTTAATGCCAAAATTGTCTCTTCTGTTAATCAATTTTTATTTCTTTCTTTCTTTTTATTTCTTTCTTTTTATATCTAATGGATCAACTCGTGCTTATGTCTTTATAATATTAACGTCTTTAGGTGGATTTCCTCCTCGCTACCTCCTTTTCTTTCATATTTTTAATGCCAAAATTGTCTCTTCTGTTAATCAATTTTTATTTCTTTCTTTTTATTAGTCAGCGTGAGTCCATGTCAAATTCTTTTTTGAAGTTCATACTTTTGTTTAAAGGGGACAAGTCCAGAATCAAAAGAATGCTGAAATATTACTGGAAATGTAAACAGAGATGTTGACAGTTCCAATGAAAAAAGATGTTTATCAAGAATATACTCCTTAAACCATGAAGTACATTGACATGAAATAGAGTATCGATTTGCAGTTCCATCAATAAATTATTTTTCACCATCCAACTTTATCATATTTTTAACATGAACTGAGTATGAAGAATGAAAAACTAGCCAAAAATGATAAAAATCTCTCAACGTCATAATTCAAGCACCTTTTAAGTCAGTTGTATTCTCTATAAATTATTTTAGCGAAATAATCTTTTACAGACATCAGAGGACCTTTCGCTTCATTTAATTGAACCCTTGAAAATTCTTAACTATTTCCATTGCCCGTCATTGTATACACACTTGTCAATTAGACGTCTAGATAGTGAATAATTACATACCAGCAGCTTCTGCCTGTCTTGACAGCACTCGGAATACTGACGGATTTGAGAAGTGCAGATTTGATGAAGTAACAGAAGCTACAGATTTGAAGAGAGTTACTATTGGGCTATCTTCACCATCCTGGGATTGCATGATTTGCCCATCTGCACCAGGAATCAAACCCAGCCAAGGTGCAGTTTGCAAGAATTGGCTAGTGTCCACTTCTCTCTGTTTAACAAGTGAGACTAGGAGTATAAGAAGCTACATTTTGAATAACTTTCACGAAGTTTGCATAACAAAGTACTGATCATTTAGAAGTCTGAGATAATTATGACCGGAAGCATATAGAAACATCTCCGCTATTGAATAAAAACGATGTTTTAATCAAAAGGAAAGTAATGAATGCGAAGGGTCATGGAGATCCTATTAGATATATTATATGAAGACATTCTATGTTTAGAGTTTTATTTTAGGAAGAGCAATTAAGGTTTTATTTTATAGATTTTTAGGATTTTATTAGTTGTTTCCTACATGAATTAGATTAATTTAAACCCTATATAAAGGGAATGCATGCATTGTAATAGTTAAACTTAATTATAAAATAAAGTGATATTTTCTACCCCAATTTCTTCTCTTGGCTTCTCCCCTTTCTCCTTCTCTTCTTCTCTCTTCTCTGTCCTATAATTCAGGTTCTTTTTCTTTACATCCTACGTCAATTTGGTAACGAAGCTGGTGCTCTCCTATGACCGAATTGTTCTTTTGTACGTGCATATGGCAGGACCGTAATTGCAGCAACTACTCAACCCACACAGACCACCAGTTGTCCAATGTCCCAACCCATAGACCAAACTCCAGCACCACAGCAACTCACCACCACCATATAAACCACCAGCAACTCACCATAAAGTACAAAATCAAAAAGGTCAGCAGCAACTGAATCGAAGAAACCAGCTGATAACAAAAACTAATTTGTTTGGTATTTTTTTTTTAGTTTTTGCTTATATTATTAATTTAAAAAAGAAAAAGAAAAAAAAAATTATTTAGTGCATGCATCTAACTGCTCACCAGCAAAACCACTTTGAATTAGGTTATTATCGTATTGCATTATTATTATTATTATTTTTTTTTAAATCATATTGCCTATTTTTTTGTTCATATCCCTATTTTGTGCATTTTGTAAGCCATAATCAGCATTATTTAGAGTAATTTGTGTTCTCTCGGCATTCGAGTGTTATTTGTTAGCACCATGCACAACACACATAGGCACTCTTATAACTGCACCCTCCATAGTATCCAAATGTTCAACATCAAGCCGATTATTATCTTTCTATGGACATTTTTGAAACCGCAAACTATAATACTAGGAGTCATATTTAAAATGTGGACCTCGATGGTCATGCTGATCCCGAGACATTCTTGACTGGCTCGAGAAACTAGAAAAATTCTTTAACTTTCACAATATGAGTGACTTGTATTTGTAATGCTAGTGTGTCACTCATAGGATGGACTAGTCATCATAGGGAATAAGTCTTACGTGACATTGATCACCTAGGTCAACGTCACAATTTGTAGGATGAGATAAAATGAACAAGTAATAAATATGCCCGTCTATTATCGAACTAAATAGCGAGATCAATTCTTTTGCATTGTAGGCAAGTCCATTGTTACCGAATATCTGACCCATTTTGAAGAGCTATTAAACAATTGTCATGTTTAGAAGCTCCTTATGTCAGCTTCTAGATTTTTCAAATAATTTGAATCCTGAGATCAAGAATGACGACATTCCTGTATTCAAATCCTTGGATGAAACTTACTGCCAGGCAATACTAATGGATATATCCTTCCATCTTCACCAAGCATGTCATAAACTAGGCATAACACCTCCTTCTAGACAATCACATCCCAAGTTTAGTTGTGAGTGAGGTTGTGTTAGTCATCTCCAACTTCCCTGACTACAGATAAGCTTGACTTCATTCGAGATACTGTTCTTGTGTCCAACACTTGTTTATTTGTTCCTAAACCTGAGTGTTCTCATAGTCTTGCTCACGAATATGTAGATTATTTGTGTCCACATTATATTCCAGTTTGGAAACCTATTTTGGATATACCACAGTATAAGAAGATGAAGGTTTTTTTGTTAAGCCTATAGAATATTCAGATAGAGAGGATGAGAGCTTTGAACATTGTTTTTGTGTCACCTCTCGTGATCACATCTTTAGTAGACCCAGTTAACAATTACACGGTCAAGGAGTTATCCACCAAAGCCAAAATCCACACGTCCTCGACTTAATGTCAAAAAATTTATTGCGTACTCCTTTGTGTAACTTAACATTGATTTTGTCCCATCATTACCTTAATTGATCGATTCTTCTTGGTTTGCCAAGGTAATTATTTTCTTCCACACTTTTTCTATTAATATTAGACTGTTGCCTACTTAATACCATCACAATATTTCGTTTCGACTTTTCTTAACCCTGTATGTAGTTTTCATGCATAGATTTAAGGGAGCTTATGCATTATAATAGTTAGCACTTGATTATTGATCTCTCCAATTTCTTCTCTCGGCTTCTCCCCCATCTCCTTATCTTCTCTACTTTTCCCTCTCCTATAATTCTGGACTCTGTCAAAATAGCCATCTTTTACTTGGTTCCAGATGCTAATTTTTCAGAAAAAAAAAAATTCAACTTCTTCCATCAAATCTGCAGCTTCTAGTACTCCCTAACAAAACCCTGATTGCATATGAAATAAGGGCCATTAGCAATTTACCATGACAATATCGAGCAGACTCATCCAGTATAACACGCTTCCAATTTCCTTTATTCCACGAAGAGACTCTGCTTTGAGTTCTGATTTGGAATGCCAGCAATTAAGCTGCTCTTTAACAATCCTCATACAACCTAAGCATAAGAATAAGAATGTTCAAGCAATGAAACATGAAGAAAAGATAAACCCTATAAACACAAAAACAAATGCAACCACTGAAATTCGTAGTTGGGCTTTTATCTAAACAGTTACTAATGCTCCCCAACAATGCCATAGATAAGCTAATCTTTGTGTTATGTGATTAATAATTCAACATCAACATATTAATAGCACCAGCGAATAACGATACTGACCATAAGAAAATATATATTATAACTTCCTCAAGTACCATAAGAAAAAAAGAACCTCCAAGTGCCTCAAGAGATAAAAATGGCATCAAGGCTCTTTTATACTTGTACTAAGAAAATTAAACAAATTTCCATTATCAACTGAGAAGGGGTAAAGCCTTGTAAACACTTCGAAAAGGAGACCACATAAATGCAATGCCAGTAAATATTTGCTAACTTGTCAATAAAGCAATCCAGAAGTGCAGGTAAAGTACCACAAGTCCTTCATCGGATCATGTCCTCTCATAAAATTTTGATATTGTGAAGTGAATGACAAATCCTTTAAAAAATTTCATATATGATTTTCCTTATACTTTATGATAAACAAGAAGCTGAGAAAATCCCTTGAAAAAAATAAATAAATAAATAAACAAATAATTTCTCCTTTAATATCTAAAAACTGGGATTTACAATTATGACAACAATGGCAGGATGTATAAAGAACTCATAAATACCATCTATAGCACTGATAGAGGAATAAGATGCCTCTGAATGAACGATCTAAAACCATTTACCTGCCATACCACCATCAAAGGGAAGCAACCCAATGGATTTTGGCAAAGCCTCTTGCAGTCCAGCAATCATTGGTTCTAGGGTAGTTATCTGAAATAGTAATAGCAAAAGGTTGGAATATAACTTCTTTTGTAAGTTATACATATATAAACATGAAATTGATCACAGAAATATGACTACTAAACGCTTCAATGTGAGGTAAACGAGTAGTACTTCACAGGATTATTAGTTTCGTGTTTTATAATGAAACAAGGAAATTAGCACAAATATCAAATAATGCAAGAATAAAACTTTTGGAAGGGCAATACTGAGAGAACAAATGTTCCAAAACTAAATTGAATTTATATGGTGGCAGATCAATGCCAAGACAGCTTTACTAAAAACAGTAAAAAGTAGTGAAATTAGAAATAGCTTCATCTCACAGGTTCATATCATCATTATCATCCACACACATCAACCATCTCCTTAGAAGTAACTTCATGTAGTGCTTGTTTGGGGGAAATTATAATGAAAGAGTAGTGGGTCCTGAAATGTGTGATAATAAATGGGTAATAGTTGTAAATTTGTGGTTGAAATTAATGTTTGACTGCAAATTATAATGAGGTTATAATTTTTTACAAACAAGCACGCAGTAATTATATTTTACTTCCAATCTAGAAGTACCAATAACCCGAGGGATATTTTTGATTTAGCTATTACTCCCAATCAGTATTTGCTATTGAAAATGTCTCAGAAAACTGATGAGAACAATGAAATACAGATAAGGGAAAAATTCAAAAACAGAAATTTATCATCCTTCTCCAAATTCATCACAGTAGAAGTCAGCGACAATAATAGGTACCTTATTTGAGATATAGTCTAATAGTGCCCTGATGAGCCATGGCAATGATCTAGACCCCAGAAGTCTGACAATGGAATATATGTGAGGCATTCCAAAAAATCCACTATGCAGTCGAGCAAAGCTCTGGTATGCAGAATTTAAATCCTGCCATTAACATAAAAAGAAAAAGAGAAATGTCAATGGATCACAAAAAGGATAGCGATATCAAAAAGCTACTTAAATATACTTTAACCAGAAAAAGAAGAATCAAGAAACCAGAAATTAGTAAAATGTCTTCTCTCTGACAAAATTGACATACTATAAAGAAAAGGATAATGATTTTTGAACCCAAACACATATAGACACAATTGATATGTATACAGGAAGCTGGATAGGAGACGCTGTATGTGGATTTTGTTCCCATTCTATTTTAACAGAAACAGTGATTACGAGCATTCATGTGCATGTTTAATTGAGATATTACACCAATACCTTCTCTTCAAGCCCAAAACTGTTCCAAAACAACCTAAAGCTTCAATCTGATCTGCCACCTAAACTCGACACCAAGCTTTTCACCAACCCATTGAGATCCTACTAATTTTGTAATACAGTTACTTAGAATGTAACAATTTGATGGTCAATTATATCAAAGTGGATTGCAAACTTCTATTGATCCAACTCTATTGCTCTATTCCTTCTCATATTAGGAGACTTGAGAAGAAATCAGTTGAACAATCAATCAAGAACAAATGCAGATGCTATTATGCCTGAACTGAGTAGAATGTTATCAAAATCCATGTAGGATTTCCATTTTCTATTTCTTGTACTACATGCTTGCCTTTCAAGCATGAATGCACATAAATATTTGTTGAAAATTTCAAAGCTATAAGACCTGAATGGATAGCAGACTTTTAATCTTTTAACAACTAGTTCTAAAACTAAATCTAAGAAACCTGCAAAGAAATTAAACAATTCAAAAAAGATGGTACTTCCCAAATCTTGTAAATTTAATTGAGAATTCTTCTTGCTTTTCTGGAAGTACGATATTGAAGTGGAGCTTCATATGACATATAAAGTAGCAAAGACATATATTAAGACAGTTAACCATCCGCTGTAAAGGGATTGATAATTTCTTACTTGAGTACCACAATAGAAGTTTGGCTTTGCATATGGAACTGATGGCTTCTGAACAGGAACAAGGGGCACTCTTGATGATCGGACAAAGCGTTGAGTTGTATTACAGAGGATGAAGTTTGGTAAGAAGTCATTTTGCATCTCCATCCAAACCTTGAATCATATTTGAGAGTTATATATGCAACTTACGGTAAAGCACATGCATTAATCATATGAAGGTGATCTTTCATCTAACAACAGCAAAATACAACTAGGAAATTATCGAAGTTAAAGTTTTTCTTATACTAACAAATTACTGCAACTTGTCCGTAATGGACCTTCATGCTCAAAACAAACCAGCATTGTAACACATAGATGCTGATGCAAGTCAGTCTAGAAATGTTTTAATTACTGTATAGCTATGATGCACGGACACGGACACGGACACAGACACGTGTGTCCGACACGATACGCGTTGGATACGCCGACACGTGATTTTTAAAAAAAGTGCCGACACGACACATCATCGACATGTTGATTAAATTCTTAAAAATTCTTCATTTATGTAGTATAAATTTAGTTTTATATTTGTTATTAATTTTTCTTGTTGAAATCTTTTAAACATGAGTACCTATTTGTTACTTGCTAATAATTTTGAATTAAGAATATATAATATTTCTAATAAAAAAGAAAAATGATTACGGTAGAGTGTCCGATAAGTGTCGATATCGACTCGTGTCGTACACAGACACACTACTCTAATTGAAATGTCCATGCTACAGAGCTTTATAGATATATAAGTCATTTTACAAATATTTCCTTCAGAAATCAGGCAAAAAGGAAACCTATATAATGTATAATTTTAATTATTTTAACCAAAATATCCCTGAAGTCTTCGTCTTTCAAAAACTTGTGTCAGCGTGCTCATGACCCAAGTCTATCCGTGTTTTATAGCACGCTTTTAACAGTTGGATCTAGAACACATTGTGTACATTATTTGTTTCCATGGACTTGGCGTTCATAGACCTATATTGAGCTTATGCACAAAAAATAACGAGTGGCAATTCAATCCTTCACAATGTATATTGACTGCAGTTTGTAACAAAGAGTAACTGCATTTGGGCTTGAAATAATGTTGGGAGTGGACACGGGAGAAATATCCATTTCAAAATAACATGAAATAAAGTGTTCTCATACCTGAGATGCAAGTCGACTAGAATATGAAACAAGAGATACATTTTCTTGCATCTCATTCAACATGAGATCAAATGAATCAAGTGTGAGATCTTTGGACAGCAAGTCATGAGCAAGTTGCACAACATCTAGTAGCCTTTCCAATTCCTAAAATTAAATCATTTATTAATAAAAGGGAAAAAACTACTAAGATAGGAAAATATTAAGTAATGTCGACATCACTTACCACAATTGCACATAAATCCTGAGACTCAAAACGATCAAACAAAAACTCAATATTACTTCTGAATACTTTGTTCATCCTCTCTGAGATCAATCTTCTCAAGTTAATTGTCCTTCCCAGCAACTATACACCACAATAATATGGTTTCGTAAGGGATAGAGAGAAAGGGAAGAAAAGTTTTCATAGCTGAAAGGAAGAAAAAAAAATCAAAGAAATACTCCAGTTTTTATAATCAATTGATTCAAACATAAAAAGTTGATGGGATTCAATTTCTCAATCCAGTAACACTGAAGCCAAATCTAGTTTCTTCTAATAGATTTAAAATTTGGACAAACCAATTTTTTTGGAAACGGAACAACACTAGAGATGTATCAATGCAACAATCTTAAAATAAATAAATTTGCACTCACCTTCACCCTCGTCATCTTTAACAATGAAGTGAATCTCAAAGGTTGGATTGAAAACTTTTCACCAATGTCCAATGCAAAGAGGAATGAGGGATCAAGCAGTTCACTGTGTAGATTGGAAGATACACTTCTTATTATTCAATGTGTAGTTCAAATAAATCATTGTAGTACATGTGTGTGTGTGTGTGGAGGTGGGGGGGAGGGGGAAGCAAATACCTAGCTGCCCAACTCTTGTAGTATGTGAAAATACGTTCACACAATTTAGAGACAAATATATCAAAGCAATTATCCACCTGTAAAAAATACAAAAAATGAACTCTTTAAAGCCTCAATTAACATAGCATATTTTCCAATTACTTCTACAGATATGCTAAGCATGACTTCATAGATTATCTCACGAAGAAAAAAAAATCATGACAGCAAAGAAAATGTTACCCTTGTTTAAAAAAACCAAATTGGAGGGGCTGGCTTGCCTGAATTAGACCCCACGCTCTCAGACCAGGTTCATCAGTAGGACTTTGGCCATCCTCTCATACATAACTGTTATACAAATTAGATTAATTATAGGCTTAATTAAAGTTTTCTAAATTGTATAGTTTCCTTACATAGTTTCCTATCTTTTGTATATATATGTGTATCATTCTTTCAATAAAAAACAAGTTTTCTTTTCCATCTCAATTACATGGTATCAGAGCCTCACTGAAATTTCCGGGAAAAAAATAAATTCCAAATCCGTGAACAATGCTGCGCGCAGCTAGGGTTTTTTGATTTCTCCAACTTCCGGCCGCCTTTGGGTCTCACCGCCGGCACGTAAGGGAGCGCCACTCACCGACCGGCCTTCGCCCGGAGCTCCGTCGCCGGAAACCTAGTGCGTGAGCCACACGCGCCGTCTGAAGAATCTGCTCCGACCACCACTTGCCCGAAATTTGGTTATTTTTGCGCTGTTCTGCTCGTCTCGACGTCCACAACACGTTTTACTACCTACTTAGGTCAACATCTAATTATTTGGCTCGGTATGTGATCTATTTTTGGGACAGGTTTGGATTTGTCAACTATTCTGACTTTGTTGTGTATTTGTGCTCATTCTTTAATTGATAGTTGACAATATGGAGGAAAAGAAATTTGTGGATGTATATGATGTTATTCCGGTGATGTCTAAAATCACGAACCATAAAACAGAGTCTGGGCGAGTTTGTCGCCTTCGAAAATCTCTGTATGGTTTAAAACAGAGTCTTCGTGCTTGGTTTGAAAAATTTAGTCAGGTTGTTGAAAAGTTTGGTATGATGAAAAGCAAGTCCGACCATTCTGTGTTCTACAAACAATCGAAAGCTGGTATCATTCTTTTAGTTGTATACGTGGATGACATTGTCATTACTGGAAGTGATGCTACGGAAATCTCATCTCTTAAGACTTTTCTTCATACTCAGTTTCACACAAAAGACTTAGGGATGCTAAAGTATTTTTGGGTGTTGAAGTCACAAGAAGTAAAAGAGATATCTTTTTTATCTCAGAGAAAATACGTCCTTGACTTGTTAACTAAGAACGGAAAATTGGGGACAAAGCCTTGTAGTGCTCCAATGACTCCAAACATGCACCTTACAGAAGATGGAGAACTAATTGAAGATCCTGAGAGATATAGAAGATTGGCTGGAAAGCTTAATTATCTTACAGTGACTCGTCCAGATATTGCATATTCTATCAGTGTTGTTAGTCAGTTTCTGTCATCTCCAACAGTTCATCACTGGGCAGCGTTAGAACAGATTTTGTGTTATTTGAAAAGAGCACCCGGACGTGGTGTTTCGTATTCAAATTATGGGCACACTCATATTGAATGTTTTTCAGATGCAGATTGGACATGTTCCAAAATCGATAGAAGGTCCACATCAAGTTATTGTGTTTTCGTTGGAGAAAATTTGGTCTCATGGAAGAGTAAGAAGCAGAACGTTGTGTCACGATCGAGTGCAGAGTCAGAATACAGGGCTATAGCACAGTCTGTGTGTGAGATAATGTGGATATATCAGCTCTTGACAGAAATAGGTCTCAAAACTGCAGTTCCAGCAAATGTGTGGTGTGATAACCAAGCTGTCCTTCATATTACATCCAATCCTGTGTTTCATGAGCGAACTAAGCACATTGAAATTGATTGTCATTTTCTTCGGGAGAAAATTCAGCAAGGTTTGATTTCTACAGTGTATGTGAAGTTTGGAGAACAATTGGGGGATATCTTTACAAAAGCTCTAAATGGGGATCGGGTTGATTATCTTTGTAACAAGTTGGGCATGAATCTTTGTAACAAGTTGGGCATGACTAATATCTATGCTCCAACTTGAGGGGGAGTGTTATAGACTTAATTAAAGTTTCCTAAATTGTATAGTTTCCTTAGATAGTTTCCTATCTTTTGTATATATGCTAAGCATGACTTCATAGATTATCCCACGAAGAAAAAAAATCATTACAGCAAAGAAAATGTTACCCTTGTGTAAAAAAACCAAATTGGAGGGGCTGGCTTGCCTGATTTAGACCCCACGCTCTCAGACCAGGTTCATCAGTAGGACTTTGGCCATCCTTTCATACATAACCAAGTATGGCCAAGTCCAATCTGCTGTTTCCCCAAAGCCTAAAGCAGCTTCACCAGACCCAAACTCAAAAGCTTTGTCTAGACATCGCAAGTTTGTAAGCTAAACTCACATGTTCGAGGTAAACCATTTTTTGAATTGTACCACATCAATGAAAGACCATCTCTGAAACTAGTATACAAGTTTCTGGATCATCTCCACTCACTGCCAGTTAATTTAGACTTGGATTGTTATCAAGTTGAAAAACCTAGTGCAGGAATGGTTTTTGAAAATCCTCACAACGGTTTCACTTTAGTATCAGTTGTTTAAACCTTGCTTTGTCCATGTCTTAGGTTGCACTTGCAGGAGAGGATAGGAGGTTGTTGTTATATCATCTCAAAATGTGTAATTGAGAATACGTAGCATCTTTAAACATCACCAAAATAGTTTATTAAGGGAACAGATTGGTGACAGCTGCAGTTGTTGTCTGTAGGTCGTGAGACCCTGACAATCACAGATTTTCCACATTCACGCACTTTGTTTGGTTCATCACTCAATGTCCCTAACTATCTTGTTCTTGATCAGATTGCTTTCTTAGTCTTGCGTTATATTGTTTGATATCCACTCATGATATTATCATATATATAAATGTTGATAGAGAAAGAGGCTAAGCGAAGGCTGGGAAATGTTATGGGACCAGCTTTTTGTTGGATGCTTCACCGTTTGAAAGATCCCCAAGTAACAGCTACAAGTTTATGCAAAGATTAGAGGGAAAAATGTCAAACCCTCCACAAGGACAATTTCATTGATTTAACTTTAATTACCTCAGCTTCAATTTCATCATAAAGGAATCGTTGCTTGAGGACCAGCAATGCCTGTTGAGAAGCATCATTATAGATGTCAAAAGGCGTTAAAACACTCTCAAGAAGACCTGCATCTTGAGACTCGATTACATGATCCACCAGCATCCATGGAAGGGAGCATTCAATAGGAAACTGCAGGAGAAACAACATGGGTTCTCATAAAATATGAGAAAGAAAAGGTGAATCACAATAGCACATATTACAGACCATATATCTTGACAGGCTTATATAGGTCGGTGGAGCTAGTCTCGCAAGATTAGTGAAATGCAATACATTTAAAACATTTATCACCCCAAAGATCTAAATAGCACAAAGCAGCTAGACCTTGCAAAAAGTGTGTAGTTATCAATATTTCTAGATACAATCAACCATTGTAAAGATAATGATCTTCTACCTGAATAACACGAGAAGATTCCAAATAAAATTCTCTGAACCATAAGAAACCAAGATCCGTCAAATTTGCAACCGTTGCTGCAAGAAAGTATAAGAACATAATTAATTTCACTGCACCAATTGAATGGTTACTGTAGTGACATGCCAAGTCGTCCATGCATACTAGAAAACAATGATTGATAAGTACGAATATAGAAAAAATGAACAGTTACATACCATGATGCTACAACACTTTAAATAACCAAATTAGCAAAATAAACTCTTGATGAAATTCTTTTTTAGGAAGTCCAGACAGAAATGGATCGGTTCATGTATAAAAAGAACCAACCAAGTTTCCAGTTCTCCGTGGGCACATGCAATGGTATACATCTATAAGTTAGTACTACTTTTGAGTGCCATTACATAGTAAAAGGGATAATAAATTCAGCTTCAAATGTTTTTATACACAAGGGAGTTTTTGATAATACTATTGAAGGTTAGACCTGCTCCGACTCACTTTCTGGAAACCTAGATAAACAGGATTTAAGCATATTAGTCTCGGTGAACCCTTACATATTGGGGTTCACACCAGTTGATGAGGTGGAAGGTCACACACACCTACATTATTATGTAACATGGTAGAAAAACTCAAATTTAAACTTATTTGTTCTTACATTAGACAAACGAGTCTTTTTTTCTAAATATATATAACTAAAATCTTTATATCTCATAGGCTACTCATTCTGCTGCTAAAGTGATTTTCTCTAGTAAATGGGTTGAAAATACCTGTCATGCTAAATTTCGTTGGTCTCTAGACAGATTAGATGGTGAGAAACCATGAAAATGGAAAGATGCAAGAGGACATCTCACGGAGATAAGAATACATGATTTACTGTAAACAATTTTTATTTTCAAACAGTAATCATTTTATAAACCAGAAACATCAGCCTATACATAGACTAAAGATACTTTGTACAACTATTATTGGGTACACTAACCTAAAATCACTACTATCTTTGACTAAGATCACTAAGGTTTTTTCTCAAATTGTAAGAGAATCCAGGAAATTTCATTGGACTTTGGGCAAATGTAGCGTTGGAAGGAAGAGGAAGTGGAAAAGAATTAGCAAAACTATGTTCGTTAGAAATAAGGCTTAGCTTTTTTATTGTTGTAGAAGAATTCACAAATTGATGCTAGTAAGATTGTTGATTATACATGTCAAGGAGACTATCTTAGTCCGTAAGAAGCAGATCAAGTTAATTGTTTCGCATGCCTTATTCTGGGCAGGTACAATTGTTCATCTTAACCTCCTGCTATTCAAGAAGGATCTAATAACCTAAGAGTGCACAAAAGTCAAATAACCACATCTAGATATGAATAAGATCCAAGGGAAAAACTTGAAGTTACAAAGAATTATTCAAAAGATGCCTGGAGAATGGACGCTTTCCCTACGATTTAGATAGATAAATCATTGGTCTTATTATGACATACTGAGAAAATTAAATGCCACAGCAGAGATCACAGTAGTGAAGATCAATTGAGTATCTAACTGAGCCTTTCCACAAACCTGTGTAGTCTAATACATGCAAGAAAAACCCGAGCTTGTAGAAGAAAGTTTCTAACTGTTTTAAATCATTGGTAGGAATGTCAGAACCACTATTTCCAAAAAGACCACCAGCCTTCCTCATGTTACCACCCGATACCACCTCATATATCAAGAATTGCAAGCAGTGAACCTGTCAAAAAGAGAGAGAGATTCTGATATGTCAAATATTTAAGATCTCAATGGATTCTTGTATCAAATAATACTTTAACGTTATGAAAATGAAATTCAAAGATAATTCTATTTAACAAATGACAAACTGACAATACTGTGGAACATGAAACAAGGGTAAATAGATAGCAACACACGCATCATGATATTAACCAGTTGATACCACAATGGAGCATGTTTCTTCGGTCAGGAAGATCTCAAGAAGAGATCCTTCAAAGGGAAATTCCAACAAATCGAAACAAAACACACACATATAACATTTAGTTAGAAATCAACATCGCAATCAATGACAACAGCCGAACAGCAAGATTTACAAAATTCAGAGGGTAAAGGGTTGGAACAAAACCATGAAGTAGCATGAAACTCAAGTATGCTTTACAATGTAAATTTCATTTTGCCCAAAAATCTATCTACTTCTTTACAAGCATAGATATTCAAAGAGATAAGAATATGCACTTCAAAATAAATACAATACAATAGCACTCTACCCATAAATATCTGAGCATATCTAGTGTAGACTAACCTGTGCAGCCGTGGGTGCTACTGGCCGTGGATAGAAAAAGTTCCCTCTGTTTTCTTCACCTCCCTGCTGGAATGATTGCATATCAGAATCAAGCTTGCCAGTATTAGCCATCCAGTCTGCTGAAAGTGTCCGCATATCAGAAAGGATCCTGAAAATAGAAGATTAGGTAAATCACATATCTATTGGAAGAGGCCAAGAAGCTTTCATCTGAAGGATCCCAATTTCTTTAAGTAATCTTTTTTTTTTTTTTTTTTTGTCCACTTGCGGATAGCGGTGCTAAACTGTAGTTTGATAAAATCAGTATTTATAGAACATCAAAATGCAAATGAGTAGAAAGGACTAAATATGATATTTTAATTTTTTTAACCAATTTAATATTTTAAAACCATTAGAGCAATAATAAATATTTTCAATTAGTTTTTTTCAATAGTTTATTAATTTCCAGCAGAGCAAAACAAATGTGCTTTTTAAGTTGGTTGGTTTTCTTCGATATACTAGATCTGGGAAGTAGTTCCAGGAACACTAAAAAGTTTGATATCATCATTCCACAAACAAAACGTTATGATTGTGCCAAAGCAACAAAGCATTAATAACTTCGAAAAGAAGAAATCTTCACTCAGTCATCTACTTTGTCCTTTACTCTTCCCTCTCTAATTGCAGCAAAATCAATTGCGAAAAAACAGAAGGAAAGAAACACTTTTATGCAAATAAAACTGACAAGCAAAAATATCACTTGTCAAATTGGTAAAGAGATAGGAAATTCTACAATAATGCAATCAAATAATATGTTGAAGATATAATTCAAATTAAAAAAAATATCCTTTCCAGCAGAACAATTTAATTATTTTAGATGAGTTGTTCCTTCAAATGGTATCAAAGCAGATAGCACTGCTACCCATTATGAGATTTTAACAGGTCATTCCTTCAAAAAAATATGCATCGGGGTCACACGAGAGGGGTGTGTTGAAAAGTATATAATGAATAAGTAAGTTCCTTTCTTTCTAGTTGTCAAAAAATAAGTATATTATAAATTCCTTCCTCTCTTATAGCTTAAGCTCTTCAAAAATTTTATCATTAAATATAATGCTATGCCAATGAACAGTGATTAATAAAAGGATCCATTAGTGACAACTTTACTTCTATTGAATGTCCAAGCGCATTAGGGATATGAATATTTATCAGTCAACCACACATCCAAACTGTAAAATTTCGCAAAACAGAAAAACGTTGATATTATACACCTAATTCATGGGAATTTTCAAAATGATAATATACTACAAGTTTGAGAATATTACTTCCACTATTCTGTCATTCCCAGTTTTCAGAGTGACCCCCAGAAAATAGAATACTAGGCTTGTGATACATATATTGGATAAGTACAAGCCACCTATTCTTGGCCTGGTTCATTCCTTTGGGTGTCAGTGACCATTGTTTGGCCCATATGTAAGTATGACTCTCCTAAGCTTGAGGGTGTAAAATACACTAGTTTCACGAATCAGACAACCAGGTGATAAAAGTACATGTACGGAACATGGGCTACAAGACCTCACCTATTGGTCTCAAATTGAACAGTGTACATGCACTAAGAAAAAAATTGATAATCAAAATAAAATCACATCACATTTAGACATTATACTTGGTTATAAAGATGACAAGTCAAAATGCAAGATTCAGTTGTATCGAAGAAACTATTGCTGAAAGTCTGACATGATACAAATTCACAAAAGTAATGGTGGTGCCTACCTAGAAAGGTCTTTCTTTTTCCGGAATGTAGTCCGCAACATAGTGGCTAATATATTTTGCACAAAATCTTGGACCTCCGCATGAATAGTTTCCCATATGGCATCTGCTACCAATGTATCGGCCTTCTGCATCATTGATGCAATGCTCTTGATGTAGCTCACAAGTTCTACCAAAGCTTTCCTTTCATCAGCACTATAATTAAATCGTACCACCTACAGAAAAATTGAAAAAAGCTCTCATCATCAGCTGACTGAAGTTAATAATGAAAGGAGTTACAGTGTTCAGCTAGAGTTCGAAATAGAAAACAAAGTTAAAATATGGCAGTGAATCCTGCAAGACATGAAGATACAGGTCATCACTAATGTTATAGGAAAGAATATATAGAAGAATTAGTCAGCGAAAAAAGAATATGTTGAATTCAAAATGAACCTTCTCATAGTCAGAAAATGATTCTGATTTCTCATTAGGCTCTGTTGAAACAGGATCCTTACATGGGCGAGAAAATTTCCATGCACACTGTTCCCATACACGAGCAGTCCATCTACTTAAAAGTTGAAAACCTTCAACAACCATATCATAAATATTTCCTTTGACTTCCTTTGCCCACTCCAAATCTGCACCTTCGATTGATCTCAATAACATAAGCTGCAGAAAAGGGAAAATGGAACAGCTATCAATCAAACCTTTAAACCAAAAGAAGAATTGACCATATGCATTGGTTAGACATTAGACAAAATAATAGAAGAAAGTTAATTTTTGAAAGCAATTAGATTCTGGTGACAGCTGATTTATTTCACGATTTTTTAATTTTGAACTAACACGCTCCCAACTTGTAGTATAGCACACTCCTATTCATCCTCTTTTTCTTCCATTTGTTCACATACAAATCACATAGATTAATTTTGAGCACTAGCAATTGCCCCCAAATCTATGATAGGGAATACACTCCATGAGGTGCACACGGAACACTTGAGAGAGAGATCAGGACAGAACCTGATTCATAGCAGAAGCAAAGCGTATGGAGAAATCATCATGCTCTGTGCGGATTGACCCAATGTGGTTGATGACTAGATAGTGACGCTGATAAGTAAACTATGTCAAGGAAACAGCTTTTCATACTACCTCTCTTTGTTTTTCCTTTCTTCTTTTTTCTGTATAGGACGAAATCATTCCTTACTAGTTGTAAGAAGTTCAGCAGAGAAATACCAACATTTCATAAAGAATATAATTTCTTGCAGTTTTCGTATAATTAGAAGCAATATCTATGTGTGCATAATAGATCTGCTTTCATGGAAGTATTGCTGACAGCTTTAATATCATCTTCCTCAAAAAGATAATTAAATGAAAAGAGAATTTGCCACTACACACTTTCTACTTATCTGTCCAGCTCCAGTTTATAAGTGTAGTTGGGAGTCAGGTTACTTGTCAAAAACCTATATCATTCAGTGATAGATTTCCTTCACCTCAAATATTTTACAATACTATTAGAAAAAGATGCAAGAAACGCATTAAATTTTTAATAGCTTCAAAACCTTCATCTCATTAATGTTTCGGGGGGTATTGGGGAAAAAATTTCAGAGCAACCACAAGCTGATTGAGATTCAGAAACACCCATAAAATAACAATATATTATATTTTCTCAAAATAAGACAGTAACTAAGGATCGCATATAGATGAAGGAAAACTAAAGTGTTGAGGATATTCTTGTGCTTCACGGGGTGGCAGCTCATGAGGTGAGAGAAGAGAAAGGAGACGTGATTGTGCAGAAAATTTTGGGAAGTATGTAGACAACTCTTTCAGTATTGCTGCCGGAGATAGATGAAGGTCTGGAAATGCAGGGATCACTGGATTGTTCTACACAACGAGAGAAGCAATTAGAGATGTGTCAATTTGAAATGTAATACAAATTAGCAATTTATAGAGGACAAATCTTTTAGCATGAATAGTTGCAGACTCAATGGACGAGTTGAACTAATGTACCTTAAAAATATTGATCAATCTGTTGATTTTCACTCTCTTATAAAGTGACTCGCTATCTTTCTCTGATGATGCTGCTAAGACAACAAGAACAGGCAAAACTCGAAGAAGAATGTGGCATTCTGGAAAGAGAAGGGCAAAATTTAACTCCAGTGACTCAACAGCAAAGACTATGAGAACTTGGAGAATGTCTTCGACACTATTACAAGTTAAGAAGTTCAACGAAAAGAAATTGTATGGAACCAGCCAAAAACAAAAGGCAGATATTCTTTCACTTCCGGGGAAACAGAACAAAAACTTAGCCCCCGTTTGACACCCATTTTAGTAGAAAAATGTGTTTTTGAATAGTGATTGATGGAAAAATGTGTGGTTAAAAAGTAAGGAGAATTTTTAGGTCTATGTGTAATATTATTTTATTGATAGAATGTGTGGTTGAATGAGAATGTGAAAAAAATGGGTGCCAAACGGGGGCTTAATTTCCAATGAAACTGCAAATGAAAACAAATTAAGCAGAAAACAAAATGGTCTCTAATAACATCATCCATAGTAGATGATGTTGTGGACACAATTTAGCCCATGTTTGTCTCCCTTTACAACAAAACTCTTTAATTCTCATATTCATTTTCTATGATACACTGACACAGAGACGTGTGTCTCACACGATACGTGTCGGATACGCCGACACGTGATTTTAAAAAAAAATACAGACACCACACGTTGATTAAATTATTAAAAATTCTTCATTTATATAGTATAAATTTAGTTTTATACTTGTTATTAATTTTTCTTGTTGAAATCTTTTAAACATGAGTACATATTTGTTATTTGCTAATAATTTTGAATTAACATTATATAATATTTCTAATATAAAAAGAAAAATGATTACGATAGAGTGTTCGAGAAGAACCGGTATCGACTCGTGTCCGATACGGACACGTTACCCTAATTGAAGTGTCCGTGCCACAGAGCTCATTTTCAATCACACATTTACACAATAAAATATTTTGCATGTAAACCTAAAAATTTTCCACTTTTTAACCCCACATCTCCAAAAATCACTATTCAAAACTCCATTTTTTCAAAATAATGGTCATCAAACAAGGGCATAATTTGTATGGTAGACAGAATACAGAGCCAGATTTTGTTCTCATCTTTATTTTCAAAATGAATTTGCAAAATAGCTTGAAGTGATAGAAACAGTTGTGCCTTTTTCCGAAATGCCACTATGTTATTTCCTTTTCCATTAAGCTTTCAAGAAGAATATTTTTCCTTACCTGCCTCTGGAGCTGATTTTCCACCTCCTCTTTCATTAAGAAAAGTTTCAAACGACAAAATCACAAGGAATTCCTCACAAATTAGAGGAGAAGAAAGCATATCACCACATCATCAACAATTATATTAATGTCACGTAACAAAGTCGTTAATAATAGTCTGTAAACCTGAAACTGATTCTCAATGCTACTGAAATCAATTAGGCAACTCAAAATGCATTGTGTGACTTTGCAATTAACTGTAGACTAGTGGGTAATTAGAATGATACTGATAAGGAATAGAATTCACAGGAAGGATACTTGTTCACACGGAACATCTCAACATGCAAGTTCAACAAAATTGCCCATCTTGTGCTCACAAAGATCTGTCAAGATGCATAGTATTTTATGATCTCAAATGACTAAGCAAATCGTTAATATATGCACTGCATTAACACAAAATTGGCATTCTAGTAGACATTAATCGCAGTCTCACCTCTTTCATGAAATCAAAACAACACTCACCTGTAAATCATCTAGTTCTTCCCTCATTGAATCAGTATCTTGCCATTGCACACTGACTTGAGTAAATGTCCTGATATATTGACCAGCAGAAAAATTAAATGAAGCTAAACTTTCTTGTTCCACTGAAACGCGCTTACATTGAAAACTTATCCAGAGTAAAATGAGAAACTAGGTGATGTAAACAGAAAACCATAGAAGTTAAAGCCAAAGCCACACTCCAGTACACATTTAAATAGTTGACAGAAACCCTTCCATGGGATAGGTAAGCATCGTGCGTGTCATCTGAGCCAGAAGGCAGAGCCCCATGTCAGTCACATAAGAATTTTATTATGGATTCTTTCATTTTTCTCCAAAATGTTAGAAGGCTTTTATGTGCTGTATTTTGATTGCCATAAGGCAGAGCCAAAGCCACATGGTGTGATCTGCTATAAACAAAACTATATAGAAAATGTGAATCACTACTTCAATGTATATTTAGAATGAATAGTGTTGTAATTAACGGATTGATTCTAGGAAACTATAATTAGTTTCCTTATTTTAAGTGGTTTGGGTGACCTATTACCCTGTCAAGATCTATTGTTTTTTATTCCCTAATTTTGTGAGATATTATCTCTCATCGTCATGGGATTTTTTATTCTGTTTTATTATAGCATATTTGTCTATGCTTTTAGTATATATATAGATGTGTATTATTCCAATAGAGTTGAGGAAAAGGAAAAAAAAAAAAAAAAAAACCTTTTCTCCAAAAGTTTCATGGTATTAGAGAATGATTATTCGTGCATCTTTACTGCGGTTCAATTTTCTTGAATCTATCTTTTTGTTATGTCCAAATACGGTCCACGCTTCGAAATGGCTACCGAAAAAGTAAAACTTCGAATAGCTATGGAAGCATTGACAACTCTCATCTTCCCATTACAAGGCACAAACTGAATTGTGGTCCCAATCCGTTATGGCGTATATTTGCAGAAAGGAAAAGGATGAATATCTTGCTAGTACTTCCGAATCTCCAACAATCAATGATCCAAACTTCAGAAGATGGAAGGGAAAAAAATAATATTCCTGGCAAATGAATTCAATGGACAATGATGTTGGACAAATTTCCTTCTGTATCACTGCAATGGAACTTTGGGATGCTGGAAAATTCAGACCTTAAGAATACCGGAAAATCATTTGAAATCGAAGGTCATTCACAACTTGCCTCAAGGAGATTAGCCAGTCACCCAATACTTCAATATTCTCACTCATTACCGGTAGCAATTCAACTTGTATGAATTAAATGAGTAGGAGTCTCCAGGAGATGCCACAAAATACAAGAAAATTGTGGAGAAGAAAAGAATCTATAAATTTCTTCTAGAAAGGAAACCTAGATGAGGTTCGTGGAAGAGTTCTAGCAACAACGCCTCTTCCTAATATCCGTGAAGCCTTCTCTAAAGTCCATCAAGAGGAAAGCAAGAAGAAACTTATGCTTGGATCTTCTCCACATCAATCCGATATTGAAGGATCAGCCTTAAAAGCACATGGATATACACTAAACTATCTAATAACCGTCAAAAGAAGGGAAGACCATGGTGTGAGCATTGCAAAAAACCTGGCCATAACAAAGAAACTGATGGGACATTCACGGAAAGCCAGCTAATTGGAAGTAATCTCATACCCAATTTAAATGGAAAGGAAGAGCAAATCAAGCCTCTGTGAAGATGCTCTTGTATCAAAACCACAACCATTCAGCAAAGAACAAATCGATTTAAGAAAAAATGTTTCTTTCAACCACGTCAAGGAACCGCGACATCTAATACAAACATTGGGGTAGATTCTTTAGCACAAAAAGGTAATTTTTTGAGTACTTTAAATGTTGAAATGAAAGAAAATAAAATCTGGATAATGGATTCGGGAGCCTCTCCAACTCTTCCATTAATTCTCCATGTCTCGCCCTATCTTCCCCTACCAGTCCTCGACTTTCCTCCATCCTATCCAACTCCTCTATATCTGATAGGCATTGATTTTTGCAATAGGTAACATCTCCCATCACCTCTTCATTCCACATCTTAAGATCATTTTTCAAGGCCTTCAATTTCCGATCTAACACATAACTAGGAGACCCCCTGAAGTCATAGGATGCTCACCAGTTCCGTACTCGTTCTCCAAAACTTTCAACTTTTAGCCACATCCCCTCAAACCTAAAAAGCATTCTTCCATTGCGCCTAGCATTTCCAGATAACGAAATGAGAAAATGATCTGAATACAACCTCCCCAATCTCCTTTGCGTGACCTTTGGGTACTTAACCTCCCACTCCCCACAAATCAAAAATCGATCTATTCGGGATAGGACGGGTTGGTCTCGGTTAGATGACCAAGTAAATTCTCACACTCAATGGCAAGTCCACCAGCATGTTCTCCCTGATAAAATCTGAAAAGTTCTCCCCGCCAACTTGTGAGCCCGATAACGGCCCGCATGAAAAAAAACCCACCCGCTGCAGGTTACGGACCGGTTACGGGTCGACCCACAATTTTGGACTACAACCCAAGCCCGCCCGCTGACCCATCCGGGTTGAGCCCATACGGGTCGCGGTTCGTTCCGGTTTGGCCCCCCATATGATTGTATAAATAAAATTATAAAAATATAAAAACTTTCATATTTATAGCAAAAAATATATTTTTTTTTGTTAAATGTTGTCAAGGATATTGAATAAGATTCCAGAGATCGTCAAAGATTGCGATTATAATATTTCCTTTTAGTGTATGATTACTTTCCTTAGTAGTAGATTGCATAATATTTCCGTTTATGTTTATTTCCTTTTACAGTTATTTGTAACCCTATAAATAGGGTCTTTTACTTTGTAATAGAAACAAGTTTATTATATACAATTTATAATATTCTTCACATGGTATCAGAGTAGTTTTGATCCTAAACAAATTAACCTTTGAATTTCGTTTCCGGCGAGCGGCTTTGAGCCGCTCGTCCGGCTACCAATGTTTTTCTTTTTTTCGGATGTATCACTACAAAGTCGCATCACATTCCGGTGGCCACAACTCAGTTTCTGCAGTTTGTTTGGAGTTTCTTCAGCTTTTGGTAATCTGGAACTTGGTCCAGTTTATTTGGAATTTGGTTTAGTATATGTCCAGTTTTGGCCGGTGTTTTGGTTTTGGCCGGTGTTTTGGCGTTAGAACTTTTGTTGGAACATGAATTATATGTTCAACTAAGTTTTCCCGACAGATAGAGTTCGCTGTGTGTGTCGGCACACTTCGTCAATTTCCTTTGGAAATTCTTACTGGTGAGTGAGCTCTCTGGAGTGTCTTTGGAGTGGTTGAATCTTCGATTCTCTTGGGTCACAACTCAGCCTTTTAGGTGTGGGTTCTTCTGGTCGTCCACAGTTGACTGAATTTTTGTCAACGTGTGACTCTTCTTCGGTGGTTTCTCGTAGTTTTTCGTGGTTTCTCGTTGGTTCTCGTTGTTTCTTTGGAGTGTTCTTAAAGTGGTTTTGGAGTAGTTCTTTGTTGTTCTTGATCTCTCGTCGTTGGTTGCTTTGATTTGGATTTCTTCTTCGTGGGCACAAGTATTGTCATCGTCGTCAATTCATGATTACAAATTGATGATTTTACCAACATCAATTTGAGGGGGGATGTCAAGGATATTGAATAAGATTCCAGAGATCGTCAAAGATTGCGATTATAATATTTCCTTTTAGTGTATGATTACTTTCCTTAGTAGTAGATTGCATAATATTTCCTTTTATGTTTATTTCCTTTTACAGTTATTTGTAACCCTATAAATAGGGTCTTTTACTTTGTAATAGAAACAAGTTTATTATATACAATTTATAATATTCTTCACAAATGTAAACTAAGAATTAAACAAAATGATAAATTCATAATTATATCAAAAACAATTTACATAGAATTCAAATTTAATGTTACATAAATTATTTATAACTTTGCAAAGTTAAATTTAACTTAAACAAATAACAACTAAATGGATGTCTAATTACTATTATAAATATTTATAACATAAGTACATCCCAACTAGGTTGACACCTACTTTTACTATAATTTATAGTTTAACTATATCCCCCCTTTTTTCAAAATTTTTTTATTTTTTGATTTTTTTTTTCACGGGCCAGCGGGTTAACCGCGGCCCCTGAAGCCTAAACCCGCGAGTCAAACCTCTTTGGCCCGTTAACCTGGTCACGGGTCGATCCGGGCCGGTTTTTACGAGTCTGGCCGGCCCTTCCATCTTGACACCTCTACCCTCAATGCACGTTGAAAGGTTCAACTAACTCATCGTCCCAGCCAATTCATCGCACAATCTACCTCTACTATCATCAACATTAGGTCCATAAACTCTTATAAACATCCAACAAAGCTATCCCCAATATTTCTAAACGAAAGCGATATAGAAAATAACCCTTCACTAACATTCTCCATAACAAAAACTCTAGTGTCCCACATTACTAGCATTCCTCCTGAAGCCCCCGATGATCTTGTAATTTGATACCCCACATGTTATCCCCCCCATAGGCTGCTCACAACAGCCCTCGAAACTGACCACACAAGGATTAGGATTATGATTAAATCAAAACACTTAATTAGTTGTGTTATATATAGTATCGGTCTGGGTTCAATATTGACTAATCACACACACTAAATCGAGCATCGAATAAGTAAAAACTTATTTTTGATATTGTTTGGATCTTTTTAAAAGTGTTGTTTAAATTCGAACATGAGGCATATGATAAGACGTTTAACATTGAATTTGTTATTGGAGAATTGTTTAGGCAAGTGATATGGTTTATTTCCTAGATTTTGTTGTGTTTGTTTTGTTCGAGGATGAACAAAGGTTTTAGTTTGGGAGTGTTTAATAAGTGCATTTTTGTACACTTATTCGGGGTCATATTACTAAGATTTTGTATCGTTTTAGTATTGAATTTTACTTTAAATTAGTTAATTTTATCTTATTTCAGTTTTGGATTCATTTCTAAGAAATTGTAAAAGAAAGAAGGTTCAATTGGCCAGTAGATTGAAGTTTGGAGACTAATATGCATTTGCGTAAAAGTTGAGCACTAAAATTGAAGTACTTTGATGTGGAGGACCAAAATGAAAGAAAGAATGAAGAAAATGGCAGAAAGGGAAATTTATGAAATTTTTATAACGGGGCAACCACCCGACCCTAAACCTCAATAACAGGGGTCGTTTGCTATGCCTGAGCGACCGCCCCATTTCCTATTAAGCGCTCACCCGGCTAAGTCGGGAAAAAAATTATGGTTTCATAATATGATTTTGTAGAAGAGAAAAACTATTTTTTCTTATATATTTTCTGTACAATGCACATTACTTATAGTACAAGAGGAGAGAGCATATAAGGAAAAGAAAAATTTCCTACCATATCTAAAGATTACAATAAACCAAGAATATTTTAACTAAGGAAAATAATAATTTCTAATCTTGGTTGATTATCTCGTGATTTCAACAGATTTCAACTCTTATGGAAACAAATCTTTGAACGTCTTTTAAAGACCTAAGGCCATCCAGAAGTAGTTACCACACATTACAACACATTCTTAGAGATTTTGGGAGTGCAGAAGACAAGAAACATGAAGATCGATTCCAAAACACAAAGATTTAATTAAAATTTTATTTCAGTGGTGTTGATTCTCAATTTTTATTTCTCATAACATATTAGAGTAGTTTTCTTTATGCTAGGAGAACGATGAACCATGTAATATGAATTTTTAATCTTTAGTTTTACATACTTGACATTAAAAACACGTTTTTTAAATATTGAATGATTTATATGATTTTATTTTCTCCATAATTATTGTACACGGTAGTTGTGTGAATGTGGTGGCCTATTTTATGTATTCGAAAGAAGGAAAATATGTTAGATATATATAAATTGTCATAAGGTCCGATAGGGGATAGAAATATACCGCTATGCTCTATGTGAATCTTCAAGTGTTTATAAAAACTCATACACTCTTGTATGTTCGCATCCGTCATAGAAATATTGTCTGGTCATATATGAGAGTGGGTTTAACATTACTCGAGAAAGATTATTTAATAAAATAAGAACATTGCTTCGTCAAAATTCAATCGTGTTGTCAAAGTGTAGAATTAAGGTTAAAAAAGATTATTGCATGGAAATTAGGGATTCTAGTGCGTTTTTCAATTATTACTTTGCATTTAGTATAATTTGCATTTAGTTTAGTTAATTTACTCATTATTGCATAAATAGATTAATTTATTCATAATTTGGCCAGAAACAAACACAAAATATTATTCTTGTTTTGATCAAGGTTGTGATAATTAAAATCGAAGCAATCCTGGGTTAGTGTTTCGAGCTATAGGTTATGGAATCTATGAAGGAATGTGGTTGAAAAGGGTTCTAGAGGAGCTAAGGAATCTGATTCCATGATCAAACGAAGCATGGGAGATAGATTGACATTTCATCAAAGAAAAAATAGAAGGGGGGACAATCTCTTTGGTCTATACTCCAACAGAGCTTCAAACGGCAGATGAAAAGCACTTCCTAGAATAAAATTTGAAGAATTGAAGTCCAAGATAGGTTTAACCAATATTTACAACCCAACTTGAGGGGAGCATTGTAATACACAGATTGATTATAGGATATTATAATTAGTTTCCTTATTTTTAGTGATTCGGGTAAACTATTACCCGGTCAAGATTTGTTGTTTAGCAAATTAAGATCTAAAAGAACTACTATAAATTGCAAAAGAAAATCAGCTATACAAGTTATATTCCTTTTCTTGAAACAACAAACATACCTTTTGTACCAAGAAAAATCGTTGGGTATGCTAGCCTTCGCATTTTTCAGATGATCAAGTTGGACCAACACATCAAGTACCTTCAGCATTGACCTGAGAAATAATTATCTAACACATGATAAGATTGTGCAACATCAGGAAACCTGAGAAGAAGCAAAAATTCTCAAAAATAAGTGAAATCAATGATGCAGGACAAGACATAATTGTGCTGCCGTTGAATGGTATTACTTCAATTATGTTTGAGAGTTTTGCATAAAATAAAAGGTAGTCGGTCTCAGTTGTTATACTGACATACTTGCCTAAATCTCAAGTCTTCTGTTAGAATGACAGTCTTAGTTTTGTTTTCTTTAAGAATACGTAATTTAATTATATTTTGTATCAAGTGCAAAATGATATTTATAAAGAAACACGCTTTTAGATGTTTGCATAATGAATTAAGATATAGTTTTCCCGTTTGCATAATGAATTAAGATATAGTTTTCCCTCATAGTGCCACATACCATCTTTTATTTTCCCCCTTTCCTTTTAGTGGAGGGAAGGATACGCTACTAGAAATAGCAGTATGGCAATGATTTAACAAACAGAACTAGCAAGATTTTAAGGTCATTAAGTCAATGATTTCAATTTTTTTAATATGAAAATGCAGCAACCTTAAAGCAGTTCAGATGTAGCATTATCAAACTTACTATAGTTGTGTTTTAACCAGATAATAATTTTGGTGTGGAATAAACAAAATGGACGCTATTGATATACCAGAGATGAGTTATAGTAGGACCATTGATTCGTCGCTCAGGTCTAGAAAAACGTTGCATATCAGCTGCTAGCTGTATCAAGAACATCATAACAATGCTTAGAATAGACCTTGACAACAGACTTAAATAATGAAGATGAAGAAAAGTGAGAGTTCATACTTTAGATGCAGCTGATGCTTGCCACCGCTGAATTTCACGGACACGGCTCATTTCCAAGTCTAGAACTTGATAAGTTTCGAGATACAAGTCAGCCTGACTTTGCTTCATTGAATCTGGAAGCTGCAAGAAGGTATATACCCTTTATTATATCACAATAGTAAAAGTACCTCAAGGAATCTAATGCTAAGAGCAGCAATAAATTTGTCGTCACTTGGAAGTGTGTGTAACATTTTGGTTACATTATAAGCACAAATATGTACAGGCGGGAAAATGTTCTCGTATTATACAGAAACCCATTTTTACTAAGAGGGTTATCTTATGCTCTGAAACCACTTGTCAACAAACAAACAATTAGAATATGATCATAAAGAAACATACTATCATTCTCAAAATTATACAATTACTTATAGAATTATTATTTGCCTATGAATTAAGTCACATAAACCCAGAAGTGCCAAAACTAACCATTAGCATTAACTTAACGCGAATTTTAGTGTCTAAGTCATCCTACATCCTTAGAGCATTAATTATTGCTAAACTTGTATGGTCCATTTACAAGATCAAATTCATCTTATATGATAGTCATCATGATCTTTGTCAAATGCCAGCGACTCAGAATATGCTTGTGTAGAGACACACAACTCTATTATAACAAATTGAAACCGAGAGAAAACAGATTGGCCAAATAATAGCATAACTAACACTAGAAACATATATTTATGGGGCCAGAGGTATAGTCTGACCTGAGGAAGAGCTTTAACACAACTCCGATATGTATACAGCACTGAGCCCATCTCTTTCCCCTCTTGTATAAGCAGATTCTTTAATCATTTCAGCAGTTTGAATCATCAAAGAAAGCTTGTAAGCATCAAGTTCCAAAATCTTACTCGAAGTTGGAAAAAGTAAATAAAAATTGTCATCATTTTAATAAGGATAAGGCTTGAATAAGGTTAGAAGATGCTGACACTAGGTAATTGTGGAAGATTTGGTGTTCTTGGACCTTTAGAAGAGGTAGTTTCAAATTGAATTAAATGGATTCATGTAGCCAACCTCAAGATTATTAGGAACAAGCCTTGATTCTTGTTCTTGTAAAGGAAATCTAAAAAGCTTATTAAAAGATGTAGTTATCACATATAAATCATACCAGCTGATTGATGGCTTTCGTATCTTCGGATAAAGATAATCGATAAGCAGAAACATCACTATATTCTGCAAGGAAAAGAAGAGTATTAAACTGATAAGCAATAAGCATATGCTGAATCTGTTAGTTCACATTGTAAGAATCAATAACTGTGCACCACACAACGTCTTCATGCACTATATTTTTCTATTTCTCCAAAATTAATAATTAAACAGAAAAATTATTATTGTTACCGGCAAAAGATACAAACATTATAAACAAAGTACAATATCAGTTCATTTACGTACGAAACATTAGCATTTTTCTTGAAATCACGAACTTATTATCTAAAAGGCAAGTTAAACAACAATCAAAACATAACACGAAACATTCACACACAATTGTGTTGCTCATTATGTTAGGAATATTGGGCCTAACTCCACCTAATAAAACCGGCTTATTAGGGGAGGATTGCCCACACCTTATTAAGTGGATCATTTATATTTTCCCAAGCAATGTGGGATTCTAATACGCCAACTCACGCACAGCGTGGACCATGCCAAACAACTGTCGATATTGGGTGGCACCCAACATTACATAATTGGGTCTAGCTCTGATACCATGTTAGGAATATTGGGCCTAACTCCACCTAATAAAACCGGCTTATTAGGGGAGAATTGCCCTCACCTTTTTAAGTGGATCATTTATATTTTTCCAAGCAATGCGGGATTCTAATACATTATGAACCAGAATATGTAACTTGCATCATAATATAAAAAAAATGAAAAACTTTTTTTTAGGATAAAAAATAATAATAATAATAATAGTCAAGAAACCAGACATACCAATCGAACTAGTGGTTGCACCTCTTTCAGTGGACACCCACAACCCAGGTCCCTGTATTTCTGGTTGATCATCATAAAACCAATCAAGCATAAAACCCAGTAATTTAAACAAATCCAACGATTACTTAAACTGAAAATGATCAATTGTCTCGTAAGTAATTCATAATAACTACCTCTAATGAGAATGTAGACAGAGCAGCAATGGCTTCTTCTACTGGAACAGCCATGAAAGATCTAAAAAAATGGTGAATGAATAGAACTAAGCCACACCGTTTGAGGTCAGTAGAATGTGAGCTCAATTTACCAAATTTGCCACTGAGTATGACTTCCTATTTCAATGGAGGATTGTCTGAAATTCTTCGACTGTGAATTTACAGGCGAATTTTGGATCTGATGAAACATTGTACATCAGATATTGCGGGAATTACAACATCTTATGCGTAATGGCATTTATTATTAGAGATGCGTTTTAAGCTACATAACGATTTTAGTTTGCTGGAATTATAAGTAATTATGATTAGGTTCGCACGATTTTCTTTCTTAAAGGATTCAACCAAATTTAGATAGTGTTTGGTACAGATTAAAATTGAAAAATTAGTTGTTATTGTTGACTTTTATTAGACGAGTGAGACCAGTAACGATTATATTTTCAATTTTAATCAACTTTTGAGCTTTACTAAACAGGCACTTATTACCAAAAAAAATGTATTTTTGTCAGTGGGTTGTCATGCAATTAAGTGTGTGTTTGAGCCACATTATTTTGAAAGAATGTATTTTGAAACAGTAGATTAATGAAGAATGTATGGTTGAAAAATAAGAAAAAGTTATTGATGTGATTAAAATATTATTTTATTAAGAATGTTGAATTAAAAATGAATAAAAGAATGAAAGTGAAAATTTTAATAGGTGCCAAACAATGGCTTACTTTACAATTGATCATCAGAAAAAATTTATATATAAATAAATAAATAAAAAAGTTTGTCACTTGGCGAAGGAGTGAAGTTTTTAGTTGTGATACAAGAAAATTGTGTCGTTTATCTTCAAATTATTTTTCAAATCAAAATCATTTATCATTTTCGTGTTGAGTAAGTAATACTAAAGTACAAAAAATTGTAGCTCCTATCTAGTTGAGATTTAAATTTAAAGTCAAATTCAATAATTACTTTTAATTACATTTTCAATGGATCCATAACTTTTTAACCATATATTTCATCAATTTTTATTAGAATCTATTAAAAATCTAAGTTTTTTATTAGAATCTATTAAACATGAGTATAATTAATAGAAATTTCTTCTTTTTAATTTAGTATTAATTAGTATCCGTATCAAATGGAGGTCATTGGCCCCATTAAAATATTATATATATGTTTTCGAATGATTTTTTTGGTATTTTAATATTTTGTATTTGAAAAAAAAAAAAAATCTGCAGTTAAATTCTAGGGTTAAATATGCTGTAAACAGTAAACCTGGTTTACTTTTGAAATTCTAACTTTACACTTTCTACTTTTCTATTCACTAATTATTGATTTTTAGAAAATCTAGATCTTGTCTCGTCTCTGTATCCTCCACATCTCCATTCGATACCACTACTAAGATATTGGATATAGTGGTTGGTATGGTGATTTAACGTCAACCATAGATGGTAGCGCGATAGGGGGTGATAGTGATGCAAATGGTGGTGAAGGTGGCAATATGTTTGGTGGTTCTGGTAGCGGATAGCACTAATCTAGGAGGGGTGGTGATTTAAGGCTTTGGAAGAGGTAGTTTATGGTGGAGACAGGAGGTGGTCATGGTGAGGAGGCTTGATTTTGGAAGTGGTGTATGTTTTTCAAGTGACAGTGGTTTGGTGGTACAGTAATTGTGACTAGTCTTTGTATTGACATTGTAAGTGTAACATAGTATGATATAAATAATGACAGTGACAATGACCAGGGGTGGATACGGGGGGTCCTGGGGGCACGTGCCCTCCTAACTTTTGAGTTTTTTTTTTTTTTTAATTCGTTTTTAGTATCGATTGAAATCTAAATTTTAATCTAAATCAAAGTTAACAATAAATTTTAATAATATATTTCATAGAATCCACAACTGTTTTAACTTTTATCAAAATTTACTACAAATCTGAATTTCGATAACATGCTAATTTTAAAAATTAACCGACGATTATACGATAATAAAATCTTAGTTCGATAACTACATTATGGGTATATCGAATAGTCCAAATAGATATCGAAAATAGTTAAAATTACGTTAAATGTGAGTCTTAAAGAAAAACGTCTAACTCGCATTTTTTCAAAAAAATTCAATTATTTCATTAACATTTACGGTACAAATGGGGATTACAACTTATGTGTTGTAAATTACAAAATAATGGTGACGACAATAGTACCGACGTAAATTCAAGTGTTACAAGCATAACAATATTTGTTATAAGTAATAGCTAAGTGATGCTAACGATGGTGGCTTTGTAACAATGTGTCACACACTGTTGCAAACTATAGTGTAAAAAACAAAAACGAAAACGAAAAAAGAAAGAAATAATAATACGAAGAAGAAAAATCATTATTTTGGTAATGAAAAAACGTAGGTGCACTGAGAAATTGTTTGAATTTTTAGTTTATTTGTAAAGTCCCATAAACTGGTTCAGTCAACCATTCAAAATGAGTCTTTTTGGATGCATTACTAGGAACTATGTTTTGCATACATGGTCATCTTTAAAGCATACATCCAAATAGATGGGTGAAGAAGAATTGCATAATGCAACATCTAACAATTTTCATTCAAGTGTGATTATATTTTTTGCTACACTATTGTGTGTATATCTAGCATAGTGTATTGAGTACATATCTCACCTCTTTTAATAAATCTAGCAAATGGATCAAGTTGTTGTCCAGTTTCGTCATATTTTCTAAAATATTCACCACTTTTGTGAGATATGTTGACTTTCACATTCATATTTAATTGTCGTTCAACTTCATTCATAAAGATCTCTGTGAATAAAGAGATATTGGAAAATATTCTTTTCTTATTATTCATTCGTAAAGATAATATACGTATATATACACAACCTAGGAAACTATCTTAGGAAATATACAAATTAGGAAAACCTAGAATTAAGGTAATTAGCCAACTAATTACAATCTGTAACACTCCCCCTCAAGTTGGAGTATAGATATTAATTATATCCAACTTGTTACAAAGATAGTCTACATGAACTATGTTCAAAGCTTTCGTGAAGATATCTCCTAATTGTTCTCCAATCTTCACATACTCAGTAGAAATCAAACCTTCCTGAATTTTCTCGCGAACAAAATGACAATTATTTTCAATATACTTAACTCGCTCATGAAACACATGATTAGATGCAATATGAAGGGCAACTTGATTATCACACCACAATTTTGTTGGTACTGAAATTTTAAGACCAATTTCAGTCAATAGTTGACATATCCACATTATCTCACACACAGACTGTGACATAGACCTATATTTTGCATCTGCACTTGATCTTGACACAATGTTCTGCTTCTTACCCTTCTTGAGACCAAATTTCCTCGGACGAAAACACTATAACTTGATGTAGATCTTCTATCCACTTTGGAGCTCAATCTGCATCTGAAAAACATTCAATACGAGTGTGCCCATGATTTGCATACAAGATACCTCGTTCGAGTGCTCCTTTCAAATAGCACAAAATCTGTTCTAACGCTGCCCAATGATGAACTGTTGGGGATGACATAAACTGACTAACATCACTGACTGAATATGCAATATCTAGAGGAGTCACCGTAAGATAATTCAACTTTCCAACCAGTCTTCTATATCTCTCAAGATCTTCAATTCGTTCTACATCTCTTGTAAGATGCATGTTTGGAGTCATTAGAGCACTACAAGGCTTAGCCCCCAATGTTCCCGTCTCAGTCAATAAGTCAAGGACATATTTTCTCTGAGATAAAAAGATACATTTCTTACTCCTTGTGACTTCGACACCCAAGAAATACTTTAGCATCCCTAAGTCCTTTGTGTGAAATTGAGTATGAAGAAAAGACTTAAGAGATGAGATTCACATAGTATTACTTCCAGTAACGACAATGTCATCCACATACACAACTAAAAGAATGATACCAGCTACCGATTGTTTATAGAACACAGAATGGTCAGACTTGCTTTTGATCATACCAAACTATTTAATTGGGTCAATATATGGAACACTAAAAGTTGGAATATTTTGATCGCATTTAACTATGGAGAGTGAATTTGACTCCCTAGAGGGTCAAACTCACTTTATATTTTAAAATGTTAATTTGAAATGTCTCATGGAACATAATTTAAGGGTTGAATTTTTAAAATGAAGGGTAGTTCATTTTTAAAGAGTTTCTTGGAGATTCTTTAAGAAGGTGTGTGCTTCTTGTGGCTCATTTCGTTGTTTGTTTGATTTATGTTCCCTTAGTATCATCTATGCACACTCCAAGATCAGTAAAATCCAAGTTAGGAAGAATTTCATTATTTATTAATCTTTTATATTTTCCTTGGATATATGACCCAAATATTTTTACAGTAAGTTAGCAGAACGTTCATTCACACAATCACGTTTAGTACTAGCATTATGATACAAGTCTATAAGAGTCTCAACAACAAAAATAAATTATCAAAATTTAACTTATATAGGTATATGAAGAATACCATAACCAATAAGATTATTTTGTTCAAATAAACTGAAACGTTCATTGTCAAACTTAAAGTAACATCCAACATAATCAAGTTTTGATAAAGAAACTAAATTACGAGAAATAAAAAGTACATATAGAGTTTGAAACAAATCTAAATTGTATCTAATATCTAAAATCAAACGATAAGTTTCGATAGTTTCAATTGGAGCTTTGACTTGATTTTCCATGAGGACAAATTTTCATTTGAATTTATGGTATGTGGTAGGGTGGCAAACGAGCTCGTGGGCTCGACCTTCGAGCTCGTACTGTAGTGAGCCGAGCTGTTCGGCTCGAGCTCGCCTTTTTTTATATGTTGAACTATCCTTTTAAAAAAAATTTAGACGAGCCGCTCGTAAAAAACAAGTCGAGCAAGCTCGACTCGCCTACCTAGGCAGGCTACTCGACTCGTGCTCGAGCTCGGGCTCGTCTTTACGAGCCGACGAGCCACTCGACTCAATTGCCACCACTAGTCTGTGGCAGAAGGAAATCCCTGTATCATATTGGAAACGTAAGTGTTATATATGAAAAATCAATTCGTGAAGTATTATAAAGGAACTTCTGTAAAGTTATATTATCTACCTATAATAAAAGAGTCACTTTGCCTATTACTGTTCATAAGCCGATGGCTCGGCTAAGCCATTTTTTTAATTAATTTTTTTTAATGTTTGGTTCAGTAATTTAAGTTACGAATATTTGTTTTAAGTGATTAACATTTGTTGGAAATGTTAAAATGCGGCCATGATAAATATATTATCAATAGATTTTATAGCTCAACTCGGTTAAGCCGTCTAAGCCTTGGACTTCTGGTGGTGTAGAGATTCAACTGTAAGTCACTTAGTATGTTATGAATTGAAAATGGGGTATTGTTGAAATTTGGGTATTGTTTAGTAGAAGTTGATGAAATTTTGGATATTATTTAATTGAAATTGCTGAGATTTGGGAGTTGATGAATTGAAATTTAGTATTGTTGACAATTGAAATCTCATGAAGAAATTTAATTTATAAACTATATTATTTTTAATATTGTCGTATTATTGTTTTATATTTTTATTATCATTATATCCATGAAAAAAGCTCGACATTCAATGTCGATAAGTTTTGCCTCCCGACAAAAAATTCTAGCTCCGCCCCTGAGTACTGATAAATAAACATCTTCTATGAAGTGGATTGTTTTGATTTTTTTAAATGGATTTAATGTACAGTATCATTAGAATATGCTAAAAAGATATTCGACGTAATATATGAAGTTAGGTGACCGTTTGTCATTCTTTTTGCCTCTATAATGGAAGTTTTCGTTGTATTGGGGTTTTAATACTCATATAGACCCTTGATTTGTCCAAAATTCTGTATTGTATTTTCATTAATTAATTAGCCTTAACTACATACATCTTGCATTGGGTCTTGGTAAAAAAAAATTAAATATTAATGTAACTAATACATGTAATTTGAGATTCTATGAGCCCGAAATGAAGGAGACATAATGCATTACCTCAATAGGTAGAAAAATGAGGGCTAGATTAAACTTTATTATCCCTTTAACAGGGTATTAACACCTAATCATCTATGCACTGTCTTTTTCAGAAAGAACAAAAGCGACCTTCAAACACAAAGTCTAGAAAATAAGTTTTAAATCAAATCTCTTAATATTATTTTTGTCACATATCATCATTTCAAGTGTTTTAAGTTTAATGTAACTGATACTTAAGACAAAGAATTTTTTTGCCTATTACTGCTAATAAGACGATGGCTCGACTTGGCTAAACCGTTTTTTTTTCAATATTTTAAGTTACGAATATTCGTTTTAAGCGATTTAAAATTTGTTGGAAATGTTACAGTACAACCATGCTAAATATATGATCGATAGATTTTATGGCTCAACTCGGCTAAGTCGTCTAAGCCCTTTTTTTAATGTTTGGTTCAATATTTTAAGTTACGAATATTCGTTTTAAGCGATTTAAATTTTGTTGAAAATGTTGAAGTGCGGCCATGATAAATATATGATTGATTAATTTTAAATATCAAAAATAATTTTACATTAATTGTGAAATGTAAACTCGTGATTGTTTATATCTCTTTTCAATTTCAACCACATTCCAATGTCTTTTTTTTTCAAACTTTATTTTCCTACCATTTTTCGTTTTATTCGATATTTCACGATATGAATATCCATTTTGATCAATTTAAATTTTAAAAAAAAAACTTAAAATGTGATTAATAATGAATATATTGTCAACTAAGTTTAAATATAAAAATTATCTTAAATTATTAAACGTAAAATCATAATCGTTAATTTTTCTTTTCTATCTCACCCTCAACCCCCATACTCACACTAATTTATCTCAATTTCACTTTTCTTCATTTTCTACGGTTAAAAATGGTAAATTTATAACGTCAAAATGAGTACATTATTAAACGTGAAATCATAATCATTAATTTTTCTTTTCTAACACATCCTCAACCCTCATACTCACACTAATTTCTCACAATTTCATCTTTCTTCAGTTTTTGCAGTTAAAAATGGTAAATTTATGACGTTAAAATGGATATTGAAAGAATTCAATGATTTTCAGAAAAATTCTCCTACATCATGCAGTGCTGGTAGACAAACATCTTTTATGAAGTGGGTTATTTTGATTTTTTTAAATGGATTTAATGTACAGTATCATTAGAACATGCTGAAAAGATATTCGACGAAATTTATGAAGTTAGGTGATCGTTTGTCATTCTTTTTGCCTCTTGATGGAAGTTTTCGTTGTATTATGAGTTTAATACTGATAGAGTCCCTTGATTTGTCCTAAATTCTATATTGTATTATCATTAATTAATTAGCATTGACTACATACATCTTGCATTGAGTTTTGGTAAAGAAATTAAATATTGGTGCAACTAATATATGTAATTGGAAATTCTATGAGCACGAGATGAATGAGATATAATGTTTTACCTCAATAGGTAGAAAAAAAAAGAGAGTTAGATTGAACTTCATTATCCCTTTAATAGGGTATCAACACCTAATCATCTATACCATGTCTTTTTTAAAAAGAACAGAGAGACTTTCAAACGTAAAGTCTAGAAAATAAGTTTTAAATCAAATTTCTTAATATTATGTTTGTCACATATTATCACTTCAAGTGTTTTAAATTTAATGTAACTGATATTTAAGACAAATAATTTTTTTTAATATTTACGTTATCATGTAGCCAACTATACTATGACACATGCATTGCACGTACGTCTAACTAGTAAATATACATAAGCATTAAACTTATCTTTGTTTTTGGCTTATGCTTCCATCAGCCTATCTGATGGTGTCCATAATTGCAACAAAACTGGCACATATCTTTGTTATGTTCCTTATTGTGGATATATGCAAAAACTCATTTATCTTTAGTAGTCCATGCTTGGTGCCATTTTCAAACTTTTTTAATATCTTTCTTTCTAGCCCTTTGACTACTTGTGAAACAAATAGATTGAGCTCTCCATTTTATCTAAAATACATTTTTCTATCCCATCTTTTTAACTACAGGTTCTCCAATAAAATAATATTACGCATAAATCCAAAATTTTTCTTTCTTTTTTAATCGCACATTTTTCAAAAAAAATATTATTTTAAAATACATTTTTCCTCAAAATCTCATTAAAATGGAGCCTAAACAAGGACTACATTTGCCCTTCAAGCTATTTTTCATTTAAAATGGACCATAAAAAGGAGGTTATTAGTTGATAATAAACTGTACCAGGAAGTTCTCATCTACCGCCATTCCAAGAGTCTTATGTCTTGGAGCAATATTAGACCTCTCAATGACATCCTCATCCTTGGTAAGAGAATTTCATGGTGGTTAACTTACCCATTAGTGTGCCAACAGATGATTTATTAGCTATTTGGGATTGATCTTTCACAAACTTCATGTATTTCTTAGCATTTTCAGTTTTGAGAATAGTAGACCTTAATATTCTTTGCTAAAGTCAGTAGTATAAACATTAGGCTCAATCTGTTTGATTTTTCTCAAACCTTATGGAAAGATATTTCATTAGCGCTGCTTCCATCAATTAGATTAGCAAGTTTCCTTACTTTAAGTGCCAAGTCTAGTTCAGAACTCCTAAATGCAACTGGATTTGTTCACACTAGTCAAAGAAATTGAGTCTATTGAATAATGGAACAAATGAAGCATGCAAATACAAAGAAACATGAAAAAATACTACAAAATAGAAAGTACTCGTACATTAATACTTTGAGCTTTTAACACATGTCCAGTGGAAAAATCCACGTACACTACAACAAAAAAGACCTTTTGCAGCGGTCAAAAAACGCTGCAGTAGACCTTTTGCAGCGTTTTAGCGTATGTTGGAGAGGTCGGTGTTGCCGTTGAGGGAAGACTTTTTGCAGCGTTTTTTGAACGTTGCAGTAGACCCCCTTTTGCAGCGTTTTTTGAACGTTGCGGTAGACCCTCTTTTGCAGCGTTTTTCAAACGTTGCCGTAGACCCTTTTTTTTTATTTTTTACAGTTATATATAGTAATTGACCGTCAAAATTGAAAATGACACTTTGTAAACAAAATTTGGCATTGCATAAAAATTGATAATTTCATTATAAATTGTTGAATTAATACAACATTAGAATGTGTTACAACACAACCTATCTAAAAAGGAGTAAGGATTAAAGTGTGAAACTATAATAAACTAGTTACAACACGACCTATCTAAAGTTCTTGTTGCCAATTCTCGAACTTTGCCATCAGGCTAGCCACTCAAGGCACTAAGACGGAGTACGGCCAACAATCGGGACAATGGTTCTCCATTGTGTGGGCATGAGCTTAGCAAGATGCAGAAGTTTCTCATCTTCTTCCTTGGTCCACTCAGTCTGCACGGGATATAAAATATCACAAATCTGACAAAAAATTTTAAAAAATAGTAATAACTCCATAAAATCTAAAATGAAGGGGGTAAGTGATGAAGCAATAAAATGATCAAAATAACAAAAATCCAAACTTTTTTTTGCCAACAGAGATGAACAAAATGATTCCACTTACTAAATACCCGAAAATTCGGAACCAAACCGAACCAAATCATGTCCAATCCTAATACAATCAACAATTCAAATATATTACTGTTTGGCCTGATTGAATTTCAGCTTTAAGAAATTATAAATTACTCTCCTCAGTACATTAAACAACCTAACTACCTCAAACAAATCCAGAGCGGGTATAATGTCACGAAATTATTAGTACAAAGCCAGGCAAATTCAACAAGGTTGTACAATTTTCTATGGTGTCGAGCACAGACAAGGAGAACATCAATGTCTTCAACTAACAGGGTTCAAGATTCAAAGGAATTCATGAACTGAGGTTCAATGAATCAGTTCTTCCATTTCCAACCCAGTTCAAGAAAGAAGAGTATGTGCAGGGTGTATACCTGGTTGAAAAATAGAGCAAAATGCGCTAGCTCAACTGCCTGGTCCACATCAGCGTCCTCACACACAATGAAAGGAGACTTCCCTCCGAGCTCCAAAGTCACCGGCTTCAGATTGCTTTTTGCAAACAATTCAAGTACGACTTTTCTTGTTTCTGTTGATCCAGTGAAAGCAAGCTGCACAAGTAAAGAGAGACGCAAGTATGATAAATTGATGTTGTCCAGTTTCATGCAGATCAATATGAATAGTTAATTTTCGAAAACCTTGTTAATGCATTAGACTTTATTTGCATTATAATATTCAACGTGTAGTTTGTGCAATAGTTCCAATTTTTGACTTATGATCGTGGCCTAGTAGTGCACAAAATGGACTAAATATAGGCATTTGAGAGAAAAGGTCAACAATTATAGAAATCAGTGGCAAAGCTAGGACTCAGAATTAGTGGGGGCCTAATTTAGTTACAGAAAAAAAATTCATTTATCAATAATTTAGTTATTGTTATAGACCATAAGGATGCATATTCACAATTCAGAGTCCTTAGCCAACTCTAACTTGTAAAGAGTGAGGTGAAACATTTATGAGAGATTAATATTACCTTGTCCACGTCCATGTGACTGCAAAGAGCTGCGCCAACTATGGGACCAAAGCCAGAAACTATGTTCAGAACCCCAGGAGGAAGGCCAGCCTGTTCAGAAATAATGAGAGATTTCAACCATCAAATAATTAACATCAATAATATTGGAACCCGAAAGACATTGAAAAAGAAAAGTTCCACATTCAACAAAGGATGCAATAAACACGAGTATTGATAAAGAATCTTCTTTCTTTTGCAATTCCACAAACCTCTGAATATCAAAATTATGTTTCTTGATGAGTTTCTTTTGCCTAGACAGGAATAGCCTCTTTAGGAAGTCTTAGTAAGAAGGATCTCTCGAAGTGAATAAGAAGTAAGCATAGCCCATGACTATTCCAGTTGCGGTTGTGAAAAATGCGATTGGCTCCATAACATCCCAAGAAAATTCCCAAAAAGTTAGACGAAAGAAAAGCCCGATTTGTACAAGAGAAAGTCCAAGTCTAGTTCACAATATGCGACGTACTTGCTTGTGAGCTAGCATGTCGATTTCTTCCTCCTTTTCTTGCAACTTCTTAAGCTCGTCCTTGCTTGGATCATCTTCAGGTAAAAGGACAAGGGGAACTGCCCCTCTAACAAGATCAACCACCTGAACAAGAAAACCAACAAGAAATTACATACTTCGACTACAAGAGAGTACATTGTAAAGCTTCTGACATTATTCTAAATGCTTCATTAATGCAAACAATATCATATCATCAGCAAAGTTTGGCGATCTAAGCTTGCTAAGTTTGGCAGCAGGATTGCGAGGATCGTCTTAGGGAATTCCCTGCTCTACTTTTCCAACAAGATCAGCTCCAACATTAGCTGCTTTAGTATATATTCTACCACCCAATTGAGCAAAAAGGGCAACAAATGAAGCTCCAAAACCATATCCAATGAGAAGAAGAGGCATTGGGAGAGAAATCTACGAGTCAAACTGTAGACTTAAACATTTGGAATCCAAGAGCATAAAAGGAAGCAACAATTAACATCTAACATAAGTATAGGATAGGAGTTGAAAACTTACAGTCAGTAACCTTCATTGTACCTGGTGAATCTACCCCCAACCAAATATAAAAGTGGCATAAAGTATAGCAATACCAACAACAGCCATACCAACAACTACAAGGGTAAAGAAACCACCAGCACAAACAGTTATCTGCAAGAGATTAATGCCAACTCAAGCCAGTGTCTGAATGCATTTCAGTTGAAAGCGAAGTGAAAATATATATGGGGAGAAACAAAGAAAAAAGAAAACTTGCAATGCCTCCCTTGCTGATCGCCTTGCAGCACTTGAGACTCTTACATTTACACGAATAGATACCCACATCCCCACATAACCAGCAATACCAGAACACAAGGCCCCAAGAAGAAAAACAGTGACAGTAATAAATGCCAACGTTGACCTACATAAGTATAACCCAAATTCACCATTTGTATTTAAGAACCTTTTATTGTACATGAAAAGTTGAAAACCATAACCCAAATTTTAAGTCATTCTATCCTCACCTCCCTAGGCCAGAAGATTCTTGTTGAGGCGTTTTACCATGAAACAGGTATATACAGAGGATCATCAATCCTAGAAGTATTATGCCCTATATGAAGAATCATTTCTCCCAAAGTATATTATAAACATAGAGATAGATAATTAATCAATAATTACTATATATTATTCAATCATTTGACAGAATCGGTCCACCCTAACCCCAACCCTCCACAACCACATGAAAAAGGTTACAAGCAGCTTCTATAACATCTTCAATTTCAATTCCAAATTTGCCAATAACACCTCATCGCCAAATAAAAAAAATCAAAAGGGCAATTATATTACAAGAAGTAATATATTTCATGCAATCCAACACAACATAGAGCAAATCCCTGAAATTTCAGATAAATGCAATACTTCAAGACAGAGTGGATAGGTAGGGTTCAGAAATAAAAGAATCAATTCAAGTGTCTCGCGACTTTTGCCATGTTAAGGTTATCTAGAAATTAATCTACCCATTAAAATGGAATTCTAATAAAACTCTGAAAAAGTACAAATACTAACCAAATAGATGAGAGGCGTCAGTGGTGGAGGGCAGCTAGACGGAGGGGTCGTCTTCTTCTGCCGATGGAAGGCGGCGATGCGATAGACTTAGCGACGATTGGTTGTGAAAGCTGTATAATGGTTGCGATTTGGGGATAATCTTTCTATTTATTAGCAACGTTCCTCAAACGTTGCGAGAAGGCACTTTTCGCAATGTTTAGAAAACATTACAAAAAGTTAAGCTATTGAGACTTTTAACAACGTTGAATAAACATTGCGAAAACTGAAATATTCCGCAACATTTAATAAACATTGCAAAAAAGGTTCTATCACAACATTTTTCTAAAAAACGTTGCCAAAACTTATTTATACTAATCAATGACAACATTCACTTACTAAAATGTTACCAAAAGACCCTTTTAACTGTTGTAAATGATCGTTTTTGGTTTAGTGGTATAGAATTAAATGTTACACGTCCAATGGAAAAATCCATGAATATAATTAGAGGCAGCGAAACTCTAATTATATTTAAATTTTTGAGGTTTTAGACTAAATTGAGTTAGAAACAATAATCTTTAATGGAAAATCACAATTTATTTATTTATTTATTTATTTATCTATGTTATGATACCAAATGTAAGAGCTCACGTATTTCACGTAATATGAGCCATTAATTAATTGGTCTTACATTATTAAAATAGAAAAAAATTGAATTAGAAACCAAGTTAATTATCTAGATAGAGGGATCTAATCAGTCTTAATTGCTGCGCTTTCCGCAAATATAACGAAAACTATAGTTGTTAACAGTAATTTATAAGAAATATATAGAATTTCTCGTTTCGTAAAATGTGCTATGTGAGTTTAGAATATGAATAATTTATAAGAATTATATAGAATTTACTATCAATGGACAAAATATGTAGAGTATATTGTGTCCTCACGTCTTTCATAAACTCAAATAATCTTTAATTAGTGAGATATTATCGCCCCAATATCTTTGAAATCGTCGGTGTATCGATGTTGATTAAAAAGTGAATTGAAATATAAGTATTTTCAAAGGGGTTTTGTTACATGTAGATCAGGGTTTATACCATGATGTACATTATAATGTCCAAATTGTTAGGTTTTAGAGAATTTGTAATTGGCGAATCAGTGAACAAAAGGACTGAAATAGGTACATTGTAAAAGTTCAAGGAGTAATGTGCAATTAATCAAAAGATAGGTGCTTAAATCTAGGGTTTCGAGAATGGGAAAATAAGGAAAACGGCACTCATTTTTGCTAAACTATTATCAAGGTTTGGCTCGAGTTATAAAAGCAGAAATATCGTCGATAGACCGTCGCCCGGACCTCACTGGAGCGACACAGTTATACGGGAAGTTTTTATTTCAAAATTTCAAGACTTTTTCTCCGACCTATCTGTTTTGTACCCTACCTAAAAATACCAAAACTCTTCTGTATAAAATTCTTAAGGTTGAAAATTGAGAGAAAAAGGCTACAGAGTGATTCCTTCACATTATATCTTTCAACCTTCATATGTGTGATAATTTTGGTGAGAAAAACACCAGTCCATTAATCCAAATATCAAATCACTACTTGATCTACATCTTGTCAGAGTTTTGAAGATCGAAGGAAATTGACTGGAGTTCCATCTGTGAAGAACTAGTTGTTCTTCGTGATCCACGGGTGATAAACAAATTCACAACGTTTGGAGTGCTACAGAGTAACAGATTCCACGGAGAGTTTTGACAACAACAGCTAAGAATTGGTGTAGGGGAGTACGGGATCCAAGGAGAACTGTAAGGAATGCAATGAGATCAAATAGTACGTACCGTCTAGTCTAATAGACTATAAGTTGTTAAATTCGTTTATAGTAGATTGACTCACAAAGTGCCCCAAAATTTTTCCCAATTAGGTTTCTCCGTGATCATTCTGGTATTGATTGCTACTTTCATTATATTGATTGATCATGCAAATTGCGGTATTCAAATTTAGGACCAAATTGACTTGTTTGAATAATCATCTAGAAAAGAATTAAAAAGTGACTTGTTGCTGTTTAATTCATTAATAATCTGAATTCTGCATTATACACCTATTCAGCCCTTCTAGGTGTTGTTAGGGTCGAAATACGCATTTTTTCAATTGGTATCAAAGCCTTAAATCGATTCTTGGCCCTTATCTTATTATTCTAGATGAGTTAGTCATTGTTCGTGCCTCCGTACTTCGACGAAAGCAATTATGCTTATTGGAAAGTTCGAATTAGAGCTTTCCTTAGAGTATTGGATGAACGTATTTGGATTGACGTTCAAAATGGGTGGGCTCCGCTTACAACAACTGTTGCAGGTGTAGTCACCCCCACTGACATCTCACTATGGACCAAAACTAATTTGGATAAGTGTAACTGGAACAATAAGGGCATTCATGCCCTGTTCATGACTGTATCTGCTGAGAAGTTTAGGCGAGTGTCGATATGTAAAACTGCGAAAAACATTTCGGATATACTGGAAACCACATACGAGGGAACTAAAACGGTTAAAAATGTTAACTGCAAATCTTGACCACTACATTTGAAGAGATTAGAATGAAGGACGATGAATAGTTCGATGAATTCTATGTGAAACTAAATGACATAGTTAACTCTATCTTTAACTTAGGTGAAAAGATTCCCGAGTCTAAAATTATTAGAAAATTCCTTAGATCACTGTCTAAAATTTAGACCCTAGGTCACTACGATAGAAGAGAGTAAGGACTTAGATGACGTTAAAATTGAAGAACTCGTAAGATCACTTCAAACGTATGAACTCACAATCTTACAACCTAAAAATGTTAAATCCATCGCCATGAACACTGTTAGAAAAGAAGAGAGTGAGTCCACTTATACTGAGACCCTTAGGGACGACGAAATAGCTTAATACGTTAAAAAATTTCAAAAGGTGATGAGGAATAGGAGAAAGTATCAGGAGCAGAATAGTGAGGTCCCTAATTAACTCTCGAGAGGTAGACGTGAGAAAAACAGCTCTAGGACTCCCTTTAAAAAATCTCAATATGTCAGATGCCATGAGTTCAAGATGTTTGGTCACATTAGGAGTGAATGCCCTAATTTGAAAAACAGGTCGGGTAGAGAACATTGTAAGGCTTTAGTCGTGACCATGAGTGATGATGAGTCTGATTCCAGCTCTTAGAATGAGACGTCTGGTGGTGAGGATATACAAATATTCATGGCCTTTACCTCAGTTACTACATCAAATCTGATCGTGAGATTGAGAATATTGAAAGGGAGGATGAGAATGAAAAGTCTGATGATGAGACCGATATTCACGAATCTTATCGTGAATTGTTTGAGGAAAGTCTCAAAATTAAGAAGGTCAACAAAGTCGTCTTGAAAAAGGTGAACGAGCTTGAACTTGAACGTGAACAACTGTTAAGTGACTTTAGGACTCGACTAGAAAAGTGAGTGAGTTGAATCTGGTTAAAGAAAACTTGAAAATTAAAGTGAAATCATTAACTACTGATCTTGATAAATCTAATGCTCAACTCCAATCGTTTATGAGTGGCTCGCAGAAGTTGGACATTCTTCTTGGGATGAACAAACTTGCTAGAAATGGGCATGGTCTGGGTTATGTTGTTAACCATGATGCTACTACTAGCACGTCCAGAACCACGTTTGTTCCTACCACCAACAAAGTTCATGAGATTGCTTATCCTAAACTCAAAGATAAGCATGCCACAAGATCGAAACCTACCAAACAGCGTAGGGTCAATCATCCTACTTTTCGACGACAACCTCTGAGCAGGTTTGAACCTAGGTTCGTTCCCACTTGCCACCATGTGGTGCACTGGGACAAAATAGATCTAGGTGTCGTAACCTTGTGACTAGAAGTAAGGATTAGGATTTCACTAGCAATGTTAACTTTCTTGCCAATCAAGTTAGCCACTTAACTGAGATGATGACTCGATTAACGCAATTAACTTCTACTTCTAAGAAAGTCTGAGTTAAGCGGAGCGACATAGTAGGTCGTGAGAATGGTCGTGTTCTTCATGATAAGGGCATTCAAATTCCATCCTAATTTGGTATTTAGGTGCATGCATATGTAGTCAATTGAGTCAATTCATTCATGCATGCATCCCGTTTATTTTTATGATATTTTCTGTTGTTCTTTTTTCTTGCACTTATTTATTTTAAGTATTGGTTTTAAAAACAATTTTTATAAAAAAAAAAGAAAAATACAAAAATATTTTTTTTGGGCAAACGATACATCGTGATGATTTATTTCAAACGTGACATGTAAGACAAAGTAAGAATTTATCTGATTTACACTGTTATTTCCATTACTTGATTCAGTTAAATGTGGAGTATTGAGTATATGTGTCGTCATGTAATCTTCTACACTGCACACACTATAATCTTGTAAGTGAGTCTGGACCATATATGTGAGATTTGGGATGGCAGTCACGTGTTAGTAGGGTGACCTTGAACATGAATTGACCTACATTTAGATTATCTTAAATCGTGATATTCTCCCTAGATTGTTAAAAAAATGTATACCTAATTGGTACATCTTGTACTTGGGTTAGAAGCCCACTTGACTCGAGTAATTAGGTTTGCGGGATTCTCATAACCTGATGCATATAGTCAACTGACTTGGGTTAATCGACCTAAATCTCGTTAAATGGGTCATTTTAGTCGTTTAATGGATACGAGTCTGCACATAAGATGTTATTCACGATAAAAGTGATAAAAATGCTATATGCTCAAATTCAAGGGGAGAAAAGAAAAATTTTCATATAATTGAGCTCGTTTTCATGTCCTAAAATTTATTCGGGTTTGACTTTCATCAGTATGGGTCATACTTATTTAACAAGTGATGTTTGCATGTCATTTCTCACAAATTTAAAGTTTGGAGTCATTTTAATGAGAAAATAGTGGCACTTAACACGCATGAGTCATTTATACACTTTACTCCATCTTGAACTTAACTGAGTACGTAAGAAAGTCTTTTTTATATTGCTCGATTTGTGATTGCATGTTTGATTTTAATTATTGAAGTTTGAGAGCTTGAATTGTTTAAATTAACATATTACAGTTGAAAAAAAATGCTATTTTCTTAATTTTTAAAATTTTTGTGCTATTTTTGTCAATTGATGTGTCGCCACCGCTGGAACATGTTCGAGCGATAGCAGCAGAAACTACTTCGCTTGCTTATCACTCGAGGGTCGCTTGAGTAACAGACTGTGTTTTTTAATGAAACATCATTTTTAAGGGTTTTTCGCATTTTCTTTCCATTTTTCACTTGATTTCTCTCTAAATTTTCATTATCCACTTTCAATTTTTGCTTACCCATCATCTTAATCACATCAAATCACTTTTTTGAGCTATTTGTTCATCAAACTAACGAGTTTCAAGGTAAATTTCGAATATCTTGATTTTTACTCATTCTTGCTATTTTTAATGGTTTGTCGCATTTTTTATTATTATTGCTTGAGTTTTGAGGTTACATTACTTGTCTTAGGCATTCATATCTCTTTTCATGAAGTTTTGCACAATGTTTTAACATAATATGGATTTATGGACCATTTTTTGCATGAGTTTGATGATTTCTTCACTATTCTTCATTTTTTCTTTGTCATTGTCATGGAGTTTCTTGATGAATAGGTTGTATTTTTGGTGGCTATTGATATAGTTGATAGTTTGGATGAAGTTCATCGCTTAAGTGTCGATTGGTTGGGTTTATTTTGGTCGTTGGTTTGGATTTTGTTGAAGTTACTTCTTGGTGGTTTAATCAATGTTGACCTATGTTTGATTGTTGTTTGGGAGTGTGCGACTAGTTGGAGTCAGTTTGTGTGCTACCACGTCATGAAGTCATGTCACTTCGTCATGACATCATGTCCTATGTCTAGGCATCACGTCACGTGTCATATCTTCACGTCACTTATGTCTAGGCATCACTGCATGTCGTCATGCATCCATGATATGGCACGTTGCATGTTATCATATTTGCCTTGTTTTATGTGCATTCGTACATCTCATGCATTTGTTTATCACGATTTTAATGGTATGATTCATTTTTTTCAGATGTCGGCTAAGAGAACACGTACGACTTCATCCACTTCTAGTACCTCCAATGCTTATAGTAGGACTAGGTTCGTATCCCATGTTACCTGAGATGTTTTAAGGTCACAATTTTATCTGCGTCCTGTTTTGTTTGAGCGCGAGGTCATTATGTTCGACCTATTCCCCGACCTCCCTGCTATCTTTTCTACTCGAGGTTGGAAGCCCTTACTAGTAGGATTAGTACCCTATCTCACTCCCAATTCTCTTCCAACGGACTCCTTAGTCTATTCGACGATGTTTAACAAACCATTGGAAGGATTTACCGGTGCTATTTGCATTGGATCTATTTCAACTGAGCGTCAGATTCGATTGCGCATTGTGTGCACGAATCTAGGCCTATTTCCTACACTTCTTCATTACCGATGGAGAATGCCCATTTTCTCTATGACTTTCTGCATGTCGATTCCATTGATTTACCTACATTCATATGCCGGCACATCTTGAGGGCCTTTCGTACGACGAGGATGAGGGTTGGGCTGCTATATGCTTGCCTTATTCATAGTTTAGTCACTGCCTTAGGAGCTAGTTTTCCAGAGGCGGGTTTCACGGTCGATGGCCACACCACCATTGCCCAGAGTCGATCTCATCCCCGTACAGCCAGTTGACCCGACAGTGCCAACTGATCCTATTGATGACCTAATTTCTTTTGACGCCTCCGATTTTTCTTTTGCTCATTCGTCCTCTGATATCCCATCTACCTCTACTTCGGCTCCTCCTCCTTCTGAATCGATTTCTCCTCCTCGCAAGTCTGCTACTTCTGCTTCTGCTCCCATCGACCTTTCGGTCATTCTCTTGGGACAGATAACTGTGCTTATCGAGCATTAAGCTCGTATGATGGCAGAGATCACGTTGCTGGGTGCTATAGGAGATCGTCTTATTGCCGATGTCACTACTCTTCGAGGAGCTGTTGGCTATGTACAATGTGGTCTACGATTGATTCTTCGACACTGGGATGATGCTTTCGATGAGAGGATAGACTCCGATGATACTATCGGTGCTTCATAGGTCTAGACTTATCCCTTATCATCGTGTGACAAAAAGGGGAGAGTAGTCTATATTTTGTATATTTTTGGCAGTCTATATCTAGATTCTGATCTTATGCTTATATGATGTACTTTTTATCAAAATTCTAGATGTAATTAAATTTTTGGATATATATAAAATGAAATTTCTGATTTTTCTATTTTGCATTTTATGTTCGAGGGGTCGTTGGGGTGAGACATAGATACATTTAGCTACTTTGAAAGTTTGCAGTAAAATGGAGTATTTGCATTTTTAACTTCAATTTCGCTAAATTAAGTTTTTGATATTTTTATAGTGTCAATATTTCATTTTGGTATATTACTATGTCTTAATTTAGCTTGTGATATAAAACTAAGAAATATACTTTATGAGTTACAATTGCTTAAATGATTCTTACACTTAAACTATTTGAACTATATTTATTATTGATCATGTTTTTCACATATTTATACTGGGTATTTGAGTTGTCTATTTCATGAAACAGGTACTGAACCATGAATTGAAGATTTTGTTCAAAACAATTTTTAGAAGTTTGAGTCATATTTTGAGTTTGTAATTTTCATTTAATTGCTACATTAACTTAGATTGTAGTTTTGCAACACATAAAGTCAAATGGAAAGTTTGTTAGGTTTTAGAGATTTTGTAATTTGCGATTCTGTGAACAAAATGACTAAAATTGATATATTTTAAAAGTTCAAGGAATAATGTGCAATTAGTTAAAAGGTAGGTGTTTTAGTCTAGGGTTTCGAGAATGGAAAAAGAAGGAAAACGGTGTGAATTTTCGCTAGACTGTCGCCAATGTTTGACTCGAGTTGCAAAAGCAAAAATATCGTCCCTGGATTGTTGCCAGGACTTCGCTCGATCATCACTGAGCTCTCGCTCGAGCGACAGGGTTATACGAGAAATTTTCATTTCGCGATTTCAAAGCTTTTTCCCCGGTTCATCTGTTTTGTACCCTACCTATAAATACCAAACTCTTATGTACAAAATTCTTACGGTTGAACATTGAGAGAAAAATGCTACAGAGTGATTCCTTCACATTATATCTTTCAACCTTTATTTGTGTGATAGTTTTGGTGAGAAAAACATCAATCCGTCAATCCAAATACCAAACCACAACTTCATCTACATCTGGTCAGAGTTCTGAAGATCAAAGCAAGTTGACAGACGTTTCTGTCTGTGAAGAATAGGTCATTCTTCATGATCCACGGGAGATAAACGAATTCACAAGGCTTGGAGTGCTGTAGGGTAGCAAATTCCACGGAGAGCTTTGACAACAACAACTAAGGATTGGTGTAAGGGAGCACGCGATCCATAGAGAACTGTAAGGAGTGCAGTCGGGAGATCAGATAATACATGTCGTCTAGTCTGGTAGACTGTAAGTTGTTAAATTCGTTTATAGTGGATTGACTAGCAAAGTACCCGAAGTTTTTCCCAATTAGGTTTCTCCGTGATCATTCTGGTGTTGATTACTGCTTTCATCATATTGATTGATCATACAAATTGTGGTATTCAAACTTAGGACTAAATTGACTTGTTTGAATAATCATTTAGAAAAGAATTAAAAAATGACTTGTTGCTGTTTAATTTATTAATAATTTTAATTCCGCATTATATATATATATTCACTCCCTTTTAGGTGTTGTTAGGGTTGAACTATGCATTTTTTCACAAATAACATTTCATCATTGGTCGGTGGAAAAATAAATTTTTCTATGAACCAATAATAAAATGTCACTTGAGCATTATGTACACCAAGATGTAAACCTTAATGTACATGTAGAATAATTCTTTTCAAAGAGGTATGTATGGAACGAAAAATTATTGCCAGGGTACTACGTAGATGAATTATGAATATAAAATATTATTTTTATTTCTCTGAAATATAAAATATTTATCTTTTGAAAAAATAAATTTTATGCAGTTTTTTTTTTGTCTAGAAGTCACCATATGAAAATTTATCTAATTTAAACGTACACCTTTATCGTATCAATAGTTCATAGAAACTACTACTTAGTACTTATGTGCAACGCATGTTGCAATCTTTAATAATACATAAGAGATTAAAAAGTGAGAGAATATCAAAATATAGCAGAAAAACATAGAAAAGAAAACGCAAAACACGGCCTTTGTATTTTTTTCAGGGCTCAACAAAATCAATAAATTAATTCTAGCAACATCCCCTGAATATTTTGGAGAAAAATAATTAAGGAATACTAGTATTTACAAAAATCTTAATTAATCCATTACAATTAACTACTTAAATATCATTCTCTAATTTGCTTCTGCAGGAGACTTTTTGGCTTCATCATCATCAAGAGATTCAACAAAGGACTCCAATTTATCCTCAGCTTCTTGAACCTGCAAATTTAACTTGTAGTCATTAATTGGTTCATACAAGTTAAACCTAGGAGCCCAAAAGGGCCATAAACTGTGAAAAAGTTAAAACTCAAACGAAGAAATAGAAAAATGGAAATGGAATATGCCAGGTTTGGTGTGGCTAAAACTCAAATTTTAATGAATTTTGATAAAAGTCGATGAAATATGTGGTTCAAAAATTGTGGATCTTATGAAATGTGTGATTAAAATTAATTATTAACTTTAACTTGAATTTTAATATACAATTTAAGCATACCAAACAAGGGTTACATATCATTGTCATTTGATATTAGAACTTCAATATTAGGGCTGTACAGTGAATAACTTGCATAGGGTGAAACATTGTAGAGTTCACTCAAATTCATATTATAACAATAATATTTTTAGTTTTTTTTTTTTTTTTTTTTAATTTTAAAAATCAAATTCTAACTCTAATAGCTTAATAACCGGGAAAAAAATATAATACATAAAGATAAATATAATGTGGATACAAATCATCAAATATGATGTCAATATTTAAGTTTTTACCATACTAACAAATTCAGAAAAGTGACTTCTTGTTAGGGGTTTTTTGACAATTATTTTTTTTCAAAAATATTTTTAACTGCACATTTTATGGGACTCGTGATTTTTCAATATATTTTAACCACACATCCTACAAATAATTATTTTTCAGTTAAAAAAATTTCTCCAATAGCTCGTAGAAAAAAAAAATTAATAAATTTAATGACTTAACATTGACAAATTAAGAGTTGAAAATAAGGCTTAAATTCTAAGAATTTCAAAAGTTTCCTGCAAGTTTCATGTGCAACTTAAAATTTAATAATAATGGACAATGGCAACTATCTTTTTCCTAGGAAGTCACATGGGCAACTTGGTACTTCTTTAATACTATTTTAAGGTTGATTAAAATTATTGAGTCAAGATTAGAACAAAAATGATGTTTTATAATTAAATTAGGTATACCTTGTCGATTAAATCTCCAATTGAATCAGCATTCTTAGCTGTTTTTTCAGCCATATCTTCAATATGATTTACCAGATTTTTAAGTTGTCCTTCAGGAAGATCATCCATTATTTCATCTGCGATTTTATCAACTCCTTCCGCCACTTTCTCCACCACTTCCACCATTTGTTCCACTTGTTCCACGGCATTTTCAATTCTATCTGTACATTCCAAATTTAGAGAAAAGTTAGAACGATTAATTAAAAGTTCACGTAACAATAAAGAACAACAACGTGCACTTTCATGTGGAAACCATTCAAAGATTCGACATCGTAAAGTTTATATAAAAATGTTGTGACGAAATTTTAACGTTTTGTCTATCTTAATTCTACATTCAACTAACTCATATAGAAGTTTAGACAATTCAATAATTATATATGTAATTTTATATGGTACAAAAATGTACTGAGAAAGGAGTTCATAATGGAGAAAGAATCTTTGCAGAGTCTTACTTTTAAGTACCCACAATGGACCCAATTTGTGACTGAAAAAGGGTAGAACTATTGATATCACCATTCCCAGAATCCAGCTCCTACTGAACGGAGAAAATTAGAAGAAATATTTGTATTAATTAATAAGACTATCCAATTAGATCGAAGAAAAATATAATTGGATTTACTGTTTTCATACATGAAATTAATTAACTTACATGGAGTTTGAAGGTGGTCCAGAAGGGGAGGGAACTCCTGGTACACTGCTAGCGTAAACGACGAAGTTCCTGAAACAAAACAAAACAGTATCGTTAGACACGATTGAGAAAGAAAAAGAAGTTAAAATCTCGCCTATTGTGTGTCCTTAAGGAGATTCCGTGCTCACAAATCCAATACTGTGCGCCAAATACAGTCTCAAAGGAGCCCACATGATCCAATTGAACATAAACGGGACGAGGTTATCCGAAATCTGAAAATGCTTACCTTGTATTTTTGTTACCGCATTTCACTAAACTGTTGCTCCAAAAACAGCTTTGATCCTTCTGTTTTGAGAAACCCAACTCGGAAATGGGATTCCAAGACAAAGTCTGAACCTTAGAATAAGGCCGAATATGGAGGCCACTTGAACTGGATCCAACAATTAAGCTTGCCATTGACATGACTTTCTGCAGGTTAATTGATAAATCTAATAAATAAAGAATATATTTTGTAAAGGTTGTAATGAAAACCTAAAATTTGTATTTGCTAATGTTAATTCTTAGTACTCAACAAGGCTGTATATATAGGAAATAAATAGTCATCTTCTTGGAAAAAGAGTGAAAACTTTATAGTCAAACATGCCCTTGAGTTAGAAATAGTCAAATATGCCAACCTGGTCCACTTGGTGATTATAATTAAAAAATTACTTATTTATAATGATAAATTTAATCACGCGTATTTCTTTTTATCTTTAATTCTATATATCTTGTCACGTTTCATCAACGTTATAAGCATATTTTTAATATACATAATTATTCTTGTATCTTGACTTCTAGGCATGGTTTGAATTTCAAGGAAGTTTCGATAGTGCCATTGATATTTTATTTTTGTTGTTGATGTTAATAATTTCTTGATGCCTACGTCTATACTTTAACTTGTATTGTTTTTACCTTTTTGAAACACTATAATCATGCTTTATCAACTTCTACCTAACACGTGTATACAGGATTTGACCTTGTATTTTCCATGGAAAATGTTGTACAATTTAAAATTTTCGCATATCATTAGTTGTTGGCATTTGAAAGAATCACTTAATCAGTGATTAAAACGTGAAGTGTGATCATGCGAGGTGTTAGGACAGAAACGAACGCTATTATGTGACACAATATAGAGTAGCGATTACAACACAAGAAAAATACAGGAAATTGGCAAAGGAATGGAAAATTTATTATAAATGAGAAAGAATTACAAAGATTATGTGTTTGTACATGTCAAATCCTAATAATAGTTTTAAAGATGAAAATAACATAAAAAATGTGTGGAATAAAGGAAATAGAATTTGGTCGGGTAACTGTTAGGAGTGATACCGCTTGTTGTGACACCAATCACCGGATTGAGATGTTGAAATTATATGGTAAAGTAATAAAATATTTGATCAAGAATAAAAGAAGAAAAGAATATGACAGAGAAATTAGGAGATTTTATTGTATCAAGAATAATTGAGAAGAGGGAAAAATATTACAATGATCTTAAAAGCTAGTAATCATAAATCTCACACTATAAATTCTATAGAAGAGCCTAATATTTATAGGAAACATGTAGGAGACATCCAAAATCTCTAGGTAGAGTTGTTGATGAAGTAGGATGCCAAAAAATGAGTCCAAAACGAAGTAGGAGAAGAAAAAAGGCGAAAAACACACAATCGGGCCGGGAAACTCGCTGCGGGCCTGGCCCGGCCCGGGCCCCGACGCCTGAGCCTGGCGCCCGGGGTTCTACTCCATAATTTCTTGTGGTGCTTGGCGCCCGTCTCTCGGATTAATGCTACAAAAAATGTCTTTTACCATCCAAAAGTCCTCCTTCAAGTCAAACTCCTAAATTTGATCTTCGTAACTTGACATATGATTCCAATAGCATTCCAAACTTGAATTCTTCATAACGTGCACTTCAATTAGAATTCTTCAATTACTTCAACACTTCAACAAAGGAATTCAGGTCACACCCAAATTCCAACAATCTCCACCTTAACACGAATTTCACCAATGAATGAACTGACTTCTTCAACAATAACAAAAAATTTAATTTCTTACACAAAATACTACACATCTTCCAATGAATCCAAGAACTACTCCGCAGAATTACCTTAGATTCCAAAAAATCATAATGATTTTGAATTAACCAAAATGGGTTGTAACACATCCCAAAGTGGAATCATTACCGAATGTTTTTTCAAAAGGCTCTTTTCTAGATTGTACACCTTCTATTCCACTTAAAGCATACTCAACAAAATTAACATGCACATACATTGTTCCACTTGGTTTGTTTCTAGCAGTCGAATACAATGGCACCGCAGGTGATGATGGTAAAGCGACATTACCCATATCTTCGAAATTCCACTTACATGTATTCTTCAAATCTGACCATTTATGATCTCATAAAGGTATTGTACCAAACTGAATGTCCATCATGGTACTAAACCTGTGCTGATTGACTTTTCTAGATTCTGCACGACCCTGTAAGATGTATAACTGAGACTTTTTCTATCCATCCAATACAACTTGGGCACATTTACAAACATTCAAAGCTCCACCTCCATCAAAGAACTCATAACCCTTTGAATCAAGAGTAGACAATGAGATGAGATTCTTCTTTAAATCTGGAAGATGTCGAACCTAGACAAGTGTTCTAATTGTCCCATCCAAAAGCTTCAATCTGACTGTACCAATTCCAGCAATCCGACAAGATGCGTTGTTTCCCATAACTACGACACATTTGGAAACAGTTTCATATGTAGCAAATAAGTCCTTATTAGGACACATATGAAACACACATGCTAAGTCAAGAATCCAATCCTCTTTCGGTTTAGACTCAATGTCAGAAATAGCTAAGAGTTTTCCATCACTTACAATGTTCTCCACGAGGTTTGCTTTGCTTGAAGTACCTGAATATCTACTTGCAGTCATCCTTTCTTTATTCTGTAATTTGTAGCAATTCTTCTTTAAGTGCCCCTTCTTCTTGCAGTAGTTACAAATTTGATTACTGAACTTAGACTTCGATATGCCCCTTCTAGAACTACCATGAACGATAAGACATTCTCCATCTTTGGCATCAGAAAGTGGATGCTTCATCTTCTCTTTTGAATACAAAGCATCATATACCTTCTTTATAGTGAGAGTATCACGACTATACAAGATCGTATCTCTAAAAGAGGAAAATGAAGCAGGCAACGAACACAATAGGATCAAGGCCAAATCTTTTTCATCATACTTTACTTCCAAAGTTTCCAAATCAGCGACGATCTCTTTAAATACAGTCAGATGATCTTCCAATGATCCACCTTCTGTCATGCGATGAAAGTATAAACCCTGTTTGAGGTTCAACTTGTTTGTCAGACTTTTAGTCATGCACAATTTTTCTAACATCAACTATAAAGTAGTCGTTGAATTCTCCTTCAAAACGTCCTGAAGAATATTTGATAGATGAAGATGAATGTGAGAAATTTCCTTTTTATTCTTTCGTAATTTCTCCTCCGCGGTCAAAGTTGTTGACATCTTGTCAATTCCCAGCAACGCATCATCCAAATCCAGTTGTGCAAGTACTGCACGCATCTTAACCTGCCATAACGAAAATCTAGTGCTCTAATCTAAAATCAGAATGTCACACTTCACGGAAGCCATCACAAACAAAAACTTCGAACAAATCAAACCTTGGGCTCTGTGAAAACGAACATTGGCTCTGATACCACCTGTTAGGAGTGATACCGCTTGCTGTGACACCAATCATCGAATTGAGATGTTGAAATTATATGGCAAAGAAATAAAGTATTTGATCAAGAACAAAAGAATACAAGAATATAATGGAGAAATTATGAGATTTAATTACATCAAGAATAATGGAGAAAAGATAAAAATATTACAATGGTCCTAAAAACTAGTAATTATAAGTCTCACACTATAAATTGTATAGAAGAGTCTAGTATTTATATGAAACATGTAGGTGACGTCCAAAACCTCTAGGTAGAGTTGTTGATGAAGTAGGTGCCAAAAAATGAGTCCAAAACGAAGTAAGAGAAGAAAAAACGCGAAAAACACACATTCGGGTCAAAAAACTTGTTGCGGGCTTGGCCTAGCCCGGGCACGGGCACTACTGCCTAGGCGCCCGGGGTTTTGCTCCATAATTTCTTGTGGCACCTTGGTACCCGTCTCTCAGGTTAATGTTAAAAAACGTGTCTTTTGCCATCCAAAAGTCATCCTTCAAGTCAAACTCCTAATTATCATTGAAATTTGATCTTCATAACTTGACATAGGATTCCAATAGTATTCCAAACTTGAATTCTTCATGACGTGCATTTCAATTAGAATTCTTCAATTACTTCAACACTTCAACAAAGGAATTCGGGTCACACCCAAATTCCAACAGTAACATCGATGCTCGAGAGGTGCTTGACGATAAGCAAGCGTTGCATAACGCTCGAGTGGGAAGTGGACGACAACACTCGGGCGCTACATATATGGCATTAGAGCGCTGATAAAAACTTTGCCACCTTGGCACTCGAGTGGCTAGCTAGAACTCTGTTTTCCTCATTAGTCCATATTTTGATCTCTTCAAAGCTCACTTCAACATATCCACGAATACCTAACATAATTCGGATCAAATTTCAACAAATCATCATCTTGAACCAAATTTCAATGCAACGAACAAACTCCAAAAATTTTCCACTTTTAGACAAACTTTACTGCAAGACAAAAACTGAATTCTACAACAAGAACATCAACCAAACTCGCCAATGAAAAAAAAGGTCTCCACCTCTTTCACAAAATCCAAACACTACGCAATAGAGTTATCTCTGACGCAGAACGGAAGTTCTAAGTTTACAAACGTAAACCCAAACGAGATAAATTGTAATTCACAAAAAAAATAATAATAGTCTCCAAATTCAATGTGTTTATTCAGAAAACAAAAGAGCCTTTAAATAATCTCTGAAAACCTTAATTTAAGCAAAAAGATCAAAATAGACATCCACTAAATCAAAGCAACTAAAAACAGAAAGAACAAAAATAACACTAAAAACTTTGACTACCCGATAATACACTTTAAACGATGTCAAACGGGGTTACTCGAGGCAGAACGGTATGGAGCGTTGAGAGAAGTTTCGAAAATATATTATTATTAAACATCTGACACCGGTGCAAAATGTTATGCCCGTTTCTTCGAAACAACTCTTTTAGCCAATTTTCGATCCAATTCTTCTTCAAACTCTAACGCCAATTCACCTACATCAATCTTGAGCTCCTAAAATTTGCTCAAATTACTACTACGAGCCACCAAATCACAAAATAAATCAATAATCACCAAACAAAACAAAACCACACCTTGAAATATAATCAACGCCGCAAAATACTTTTGTAGAAGGTTTTTCTCTATATTCAATACATTCAATCACACATAAAGTATACGCAACTAAATTAGTTTCTCCGTACCTGTGGAGGCCTAATTTGTTTTTAGGTCTGTCTCGAACAATTGAGTTGTATTCTTCAACAAGGACCCCAAACCAAATTCCAACGGTACTATACCAACAGAATATCCACCAATGTACTAAACCTCTATTGATTGATCTTCAAAGATTCTGCACAACCTTGTAAGACATACAATTAGGACCTTCAGTGTCTCTCCAACACAATATGGACATCTTTACAAACCTTTAGGAATCCACATTCATCAATGAACTTGTACCTTTTTGAATCAAAAGAAGTCAAGGAGATAAGATTTTTCTTCAAATCTAGAACGTATCTCATTGTGTCAAATGTTCTATCCGTCCCATCAAACATCTTAATTTTGACCATTCCAGTACAAACTATCTTACATGGTGCATTGTTTCTTATAACCACGATACCTTTTGTGACCTTTTCATATGTTGAAGATGAATTTTGATTGTGACACATATGAAAAATGCAAGTTGTATCAAGAATTCAATTCTCATTAGGTTTGGAGTCGTCGTAAAAAATAATAAAAAATTCTCCATTACTTAAACAGTTCTCTACAACATCGACTTTCTCAGAAATTTCTCTCTGTCTTTCCTTCTAATTTGCAGCCAACTTTTCTTTATTCCGCAACTTGTAGAAATCTTTCTTAATGTGTCCCTTCTTCTTACAATAGTTACAAATTTGATTACTGAAGTTAGACTTTGATCTGCCCCTTTCATAACCACTTTCAACAACAAGACCATCTATGTGAGCATTATATTCAAATCTTCTCTTTTGAAAACAACAAATCGTAAACTTCTTACATGGTAAGAGTATCATAACTATATAGTATCATGTCTCTAAACGACATATACAAAAATGGGCAACATACAAAAAAAAATTAAATTCAAATCTTCATCATTATACTTAATCTCTAAGGTTCCTAATCAACAACAATTTCTTTAAAAATAATATTGTGATTTTCTAGAGATATACTTTCTGCCGTACGGTGAGAATACAATTGTTTTTTCAGCAACGATAATGCTACTGAGATTTTCTCCTTCAAAACGTCCCGAAGAACTTGATTCAAAAGATGAAGATAATTTTGAAAAATGGCCTCTTGATCCTTACATCGTTTCTCTTTCAACGACCAATTGGAGGGAATCTTGTCAAATCCCAACAAGGTGTAGTTCAAATCCATCTGAGTAAACACTGCTCGTATCTTCACCAGCTACAACGAGAATCTTGTATTACGATCTAAAGTCGAAATAACATACTTCAAGGTGCCATCCCAAAAACAAATAAAAAAATGGCGAAGAACTACGAACTTGGCTATGATATTAGTTTGTTAGGATACAAAAAAAATTATATTACACAATATGAAATATTGATCACAACACAGGAAGAATACAAGAAATTAATAGAGGAATGGAGAATTTATTATAAAGGATAGAGAATTACAAAGATTGCGTGTTTATCACAATTCTAATGAAGTCTAAATTATTCTAACTATGAAGAAGAGCCAACTATATACAGGGGTACATGTCAAACTTTAATAATAGTCTTAAGATGAAAATAATATCAAAAAATGTGTGGAATAATAGCATTCGAGTGGCACCCAGTGATAAGTTGGCGCATAATAGTGCTCGAGCGGAAGGCAAGAGGGAAGCAGGCGGCGGAGGCAGCGACATCACTTAAGCACTACATGTATGGTGCTGGGGCATTGAGTTTCGGTAAAAACATTGACACATTGGTGCTCGAGCGGCTAGCTAGCGCCCCACCTTCGTTTTTCCTTCTTGGTCTATATTTTATTCTCTTTGAGGCCCACTTCAACAAATTGGCAAATACCCAACATAATTTGGGCCAAATTTCAACACGAAAGATAAATATACAGTAAGGGAATCAATATTGTAATCAAATAAAATCGTAAAAAAGACATAAAACATTATTATCATCGTACTTTGAAAGAAACATGGAGAAGCATGCACGTTAAATAAATTTTCCTATCTCGTGACAAGTGGGAATCATTTTGATAGACTTAATTAATACGCAACCGTCCCATGCTTAAATTTTCAGTCGTGCACTATTGGAGAGCGATTGGCCGTGCAATGTGGGTCAATCCTGCATATTATATAGAGCTTGTGATGGTTTTGCCAACCTTGACCCTCTAGTGCTAAGTTTATTTCCTTCGCTTTGATGAGTTCATTTTTACGACTTTGTCCTTTAAGAGTATGTTGTGCATATTAATTCGATTTAAAAAAAAGGAACATTGTGAAAACTGCTATAATCTACGTGCTAAGCGTTTATTTTATAAAGATTGTGAAATGCTCGTTCGGTGTGTTGAAATTTCTTTCTAAGGTCTCAAAAAATCGGTTATAATTATTTTTTTTTTAGCTTTTTCGACAGTTGATTTCACGCAATAGTTCATAGAAACCGATCTAATTATGTGCAACACGCATGAATTAGTTTTTAGATAAATAAGGTGGAAGTAAATAAATATCAATATATAACAAAATTGCATCTTACAAATTTCAACGGCAGAACTTTTTCGAAATTGCTAGATAACAATGCAAAAATTTAAACTTTATATAACCCGGAACTCGAAAAAATATTCTTAACAAACTTTCCTGGAGAAAAAAAAGAGTAAAGAATTCTTGTATTTACAAATCCAAATTAGTCTATTACAGTTAACAGCTTAATTGCATGGATTATTTCTAGTCTTCTTATTGTTAATTTGATGCTCTTTTAAACAAGTATATAACAATGACATTATGAATTAACGTTCAATTACTCGCGTATTATTATTTGCGATAATAATATAAGGTTCCATGATTATCTGAAATACAACAAATTGTATACTTGACTGTTTGGGTATAATGAGACACAATTCGTTATATATAATCAAAAAATATGTCGTTCACAATCGGTACATGAAGTTGGACGCTTTATGTTGATAAGATTGCATTGTTCTTATTAAGATTTGTCTAGATCTGAGAATAAGAACAATAATGTGTTTTTTGAAGCACATTAAACTGGACCACGTGGATGACTCATTTGTGACCACTCGAAATGAGACACCACTCGATTATCGAACAAGTCATCTAAATCCTGAGCAAGTAATGTACCTTTAATTACTAGTTCAAGTTCTTTGAGGTACCAATGAGTAAAGTCTTAATTAGAAGATCGATCTTGGTACTTTGGGAATTTGGGCGAAGTGATTAGAGATCATATACATGCAATAGTGGAATCCGTTAATCATCATTATGAGACGATCGTCACTCTAAGATATTTTCTAAAGTGAATTGAACCAGAGCTTAGTAGTTCGACGGTGAGATCGTTGGATTTGGAGTTGTGATGTGATCACAACAGATTCGCCTTATGAAATGGGACTTAGAGTGTAATACATGTTGAAGGCAAAACGGTCATTTTGTCGACTTCAACATATTGACGGTCAAACGGGGGTTGACTTCTGGAATGGTAGTCGGAGGATATTGTTATCTAATCATAATTGACTTCCATAACTTTCGCTTGACTCAAGAGTGCAATCTCGGGTTTTTGGTATAGTAAACAGGGATTAATATATGTATCTCAATTGGTCAAGAGTTGACCTAATTAGAAGCATATATTGGAGCTTGAGTCTTGTGAGTCCGATTAGGTCCCTCTTTTGGCTCTAATAAAGGTATGTTACTTAATTGGTCTACTACAATAAAGTCCAAGAAAAATTGTGCAAATAAGAAACCCTAGTTGTTGGTTATAAATATGTCCCTTAGGGTACATTTTTCTCAAGTGGTTATTTTGCCAATTTCATTCTTCTAAGAGTGTGAGAAATACCTAGAGAGCACAAGGGAGAAGATCTAAGAGAGGAAACAATTAGCTTGACTATTGAAAGCTCCTTCAAGGTTATCATCTTACCTTAATGTGTGAGGATTCAAAATAAAACACCAATGATCTCAAATAGTTTTCTAAGATCTACCATGCATTTGGGTTTAATCTTCAAAAGAAAATTAATTTCTTATTTTGAGGATTAGATACTCATTTCCAACACTTATTTCATTCTCTCATTTGCTTCTGCGGGAGACTTTTTGGCTTCATCACCGATAGATTCGACAATGCACTCCAGCTTTTCCTCAGCTTCCTGAACCTGCAGATTTAGTTTAATTAATAATTAAATGGTTCATACAAATTAAACTTGGGCTTTGCTACAAGTACATAGGGGGATACATAAGGGTGTCCATAATGGACACCCTTATGTACCCTCCGGCACTTCCTCTAATAGAGGGATGTCGGGTGTTCATTATGGACACCCTTATGTACCCCCTTATGTACCACTATCATTTTCCATTAAACTTAGCTAGGAACTCTAGAGGACAATAATTATGAAAATCTAGAGTAGAATTAGAACAAAGAAATGTTAATATAAGGGTCATATGTACTTATCTATAATATAAATTAATGTAGTGGATTGTTACATAATCAAGCAACAGATCATCTACAATTTGTATTAATCTTATATTTCTTGATACAAATTTAAGTCTACAATTTGTATCTATTCTTTGCTTTTCTTAATATTGTGGGGTTTTTTCCAGTCTTTTTTAACACATAAACATTGCCCATGTTGAGCCAATTTTTGCAAGAAAATGTGTTTTGAAATAGTGATTTTTTAAAGCATGTTTGATTAAAAAATAAGGAAAAATTTTCGATTTACGTATAAAATTATTTTGTAGGAGAATATGTCGAAAATAAGTTTTTAAAAAATGGGAGCGAAATATAGGCATTGTCTTAAGATCCCTCTGAGAAAATTTGTAATGCTGAACTGGATTCCAGACAATCAGATTAAAATATACTCAATTTCATGTGCAAATTATATTAATATATATCCTTTTCCTATGAAGTCGCATTTGCAACTTGGTATTTTTTTAATACTAAGGTGACATTGGCTAAAGTATTCGATGAAGATTAAGACAAAATTAATTATTTTATTAATTAAGAAACAAATTAGGTATACCTTGTCGATTAAATCGCCAATTGAATCAGCATTCTTAGCTGTTTTTTCAGCAATATCTTCAACAAAATGTGCAATATTTTTGAGTTGTCCTTCAGGGAGTTCATCTTCAATATCCTCTGCAATTTTGTCGACTTCTTCAGCCACCTTCTCCACTGCGTTCACTATATTTTCTACAGTTTGCACTGCATTTTCAATTCTATCTACACATTTGCAAAAAATTAAAGCATTATTACTGTTATATATTAATAGTTCTGTTATATATAGCGCAACAAAACTATTAAGATTAGATTTTTTAGCAGATTTAGATCAAAATTGATGAAATATGTGGTTGAAAAGATGTGAACCCATAAAATATTCTTGATTTTGACGTAGATTAAAATTTGAATAAATGGAAATGAACTCATCTAGAAGTTTGAAAATTAAAAGTTAAACCAGAATTTACTTCAAATAGTTTTCTTCTTTAAAATATGGTCCAAAACATACAGTTAATACTTGCAGGCTATAAGAATTATTGAAGAAGGAATATTTTTGAGCCTTACTCTTAATGACCCATAATGGCCCCCATTTGTGTGTGAAAAAGGGTAGAATTATTGATACCACCATTCCTAGAATCCAGCTCCTACTGCATGATCAAATTTCGCAGAAAAATATGAAACAAAATAGAAATAAATCTTTGAATTTACTATTTTGATTCGAATATTCAAACTTACATGGAGTTGGAGGGTGGTCCAGAAGGCGATGAAGCTCCTGGTGCACTGTTAGCATAAACAGCAAAATTCCTAAAACGAAACACACACAAAAATAAAAATAAAAAAGGCAACAATATTAGACAAGATTAAGAAAAAAAAAAAAAATCATATGCACCACAATTAATCCGATAAACGAACTGCCTACGAACCTTTTGTCGTTGTTATTGCACTGCACTAAACTTTTGCTCCAAAAAAAGCTCTGGTCCTTCTGTTTTGAAATGGGATTCCAAGCCAAAACTTGAAGCCTAGAATAAGGCTTGATATGTACACCAGTTGAAATGTGCACAACAATAGAGTTTGCCAATGTTGACATGGCTTCTGCAGATTAATTGATCAAATCAAAATCAAGAATGTTTTTTTCAAAAGTTTGTAATGAAATGAATTTTGTAGTAGCTAATTTTCACAAGGTTCTGTGTGTTTATATAGGAAAATGAGTTGGATGAAATGGTCATCTTCTTGGAATATATTTGTTTGACCATAAGATAGTATATATATTGCCACAGTTTTCTTATTGCATGAAAGGTATTCAATCTTTGTTCATTGTTGAACTATTTTTTTTTTTTTTTTTGGCATTCTTATCATCAATATTTTATTAATTTACATATATTGAACACCGATGGTTTTCATCCGAAAAATCCTTTAGAAATTAGAATGATATAAAAGGATTTACAACTAATTTTAATTTACCCATGTTTGGTATAAATTAAAATTTTAATTTTAATTTAAGTCAAAATTCACAACTAATTTTAGCCACATATTTTATGAAATTCATAATTTTCAAGCACATATTTCATCGACTTTTATCAAAATTTATTAAAAATCTAATTTCAATCCCCACCAAATAAGAACAAGTAAAAATAACAAATACAAAAGTGCACCAGAATACTTTTTCCTTATTTCAAAGAACACTAACATAATATTAATGGGACATAAACTATCATCAAGACGACAAGACTAGATGTGTTAACCACCAAAAAATAAGCATAAAAATGTTACAAAAATAGTTGAGGACATTAGTAAGACAACAATCAAAGATTAATGTCATATCCATATTGTCCCACTAGTAATTATTTCAATAATGTCATATCCATGTACAATCTTTTCGACATCATTCATGTTTTCAAAAATCATAAATGGGGGTGGGGTTTTTTTTAACTGTCGAAATGTGTATGCCATGACACTATTAATGTAAATAATAATATAAAAGATGGAGTTATTTTTATAAATGTTTAGGTAATGGTAAACCTTAGCAGCCACGAGTCTAAGGTCATCTTATTTTTAAATAAAAACCTAAATAAACGCGTGCTCTTGAAACGGTCAATTTTTCCAACCTGTCACATGGCAACTATGATTAAAAAAGTAGCCCAATAAAGTATATTGTACTCTAAGTATTTGGTTTGGCATAGTCTTTCCTTGTACAGTAATTGACTTCCATGTAGGATAAAATTGCATCTTATTTTCTTGATGCCTTTGCGTGTCCTTCTACACAGAATTGAAACGAATATTAGTCAATAGTAATTGGAATTCTATTCTATTTAATCAAATAATTTGTTTAATTCTATCATTGATGACATAATAGTCATTAATTAATGTTTGTAATTTATTTTAATGAAATTGTACTTATTTCTTGTCAGCAACTAAACGTTACGTGTGATAACCATTGTTCATTGATTGTCACGTAATATATATATTGATAGTGAAATTGGATAAATTTATCTTAAATGATATAAAATTGAAGCGTATTTATTTGATTGACCTGTTTGAGCCCTATTTTTAGTGTAGAATACATTTTTGAATAATAGATTGATAGAGAATTTATGATTAAAAATTAAAGAAAAATTTTAGATTTACGTTTAATACTATTTTATTAAAAAATGAGAATTAAATAAGAACTAAAATGTAGTTACTTGATTAAACAAAATTGACAACCATCTGACTGAAATAAAGTGAAAATATAGCTATCTGATTGAAATAAAGGGAAAATATAGAAATTGCGAATGGTATTTACTTATATTTAATTGGACATATCATTTGATGACATGTAATATCATATTATATGTACTAAACACTATTTATGCTACATATGTAAAGCATTATTTTAATAAGAAAATTACACCATTGATCCGCATCTCCAACTTTAAATTTTCATCCATTGAGGACCGATAGTACAACCAATGTAAAACTCGGGCTAGTGTTGTGAAAAAGATAGGTCGAGGATCGAGTTGCAATAAAGGAAATGGGGGTTAGGCAACTGTTAGAATTTGTGTATGACCCGAATTCCTTTATTGAAGTATTTGAAGTAATTAAAGAATTCTAATTGAAGTGCACGCCATGAATAATTCAAGTTTGGAATGCTATAAGAGTCCTATGTCAAGTTGAAATTCTATGTTGGAAACCCATTGGGAGTTGAAGATTTGGTGTTTGGATGATTGGAAGAAGTTTAAAGTATGTGAGTTTGTATAATTTTAAGTTTTGAGAACTTTTGGATGACAAAAGACAATTTTTGGAGCATTAACTCGAGGGACGGGCGCCACGTCGCCAAAGAAATAGCGCTACAGCGCCACAATGAAATCATGGGTAGAACCCCTGGTGCCTAGGCGCTAGGGCCTGGCCTCGACTTGGGCCCACAGGGAATTTCTGGGGCCCGAATGTGTGTTTTTTTGCGTTTTTCTTTGCCTACTTCTTTTTGGACTCAGTTTTTGGCGTCCTACTTCATCAACCATTCTACCTAAAAGGTTTTGGACGTCCCTTACATATTTCCTATAAATACTAGGGTCTTCTATACAATTTTATAGTGTGAGATTTATGATTACTAGCTTTTAGGATTACGGTAATATTTTTCTCTATTTTCCATTATTCTTGTTAGGGGTGTCCAAAAGTCTCGAATCGAACCCGAATCGAATCGAACGGTTCTTCATAATTCAAATATCCGAACAAGTACCCGAATCGAGAATCGATGAATTTGGGTTGGATCTCGGGTCTAGACCAAGAACCGAAAAATTGAATAAAAACCGAAACTAAATAATTTTTTTATTGAATTAGTTGAATTATTTTATTTTTTCTAAATAAATTAGCAAATTAATTTAATAAATCAGATAATTTCATAATTTTAATTTTAGAACTCATTAGCCCATGAATTATTGATATTTCATTTTCTTTATGCAAGCGGGCTGGTTGAAGCAAATGAATTATTGATATAGATCACCGATATTTTAATATTAATATCTACTTTTTGGTATTGTATGTATTGAATTAATGTTATTCGACAGTTAGTTATTTATATATTTTTGAATTGAGTTACGTTAATTTGTAAAAGATACGAATGAAATGTCATTGGTTATATTTATGTAGTGTTGTTGTAAATATTAAAAAAATTAATTATGGTACGTAACCGAACCGAACCGAACCCAAACGGTTCCATAATTATATTTGGATCCGACGGTTCCATTTATTAAATACCCAAAAATTTTAGAACCGACCCGTGGATAACCCTAATTCCTGTAGTACAATAAAATATCATAATTCATCTGTTATATTCTTGTCTTCTTTTATTTTTTTTGTTCTTGATCAAATACTTTATTATTTTGCCATATAATTTCAATATCTCAATCCGATTATTGATGTCACAACTAGTGATATCAATCCTAACAGCATCTTATAAAACCACATGAAATAGCATGTATTAATCATGCATCAAAACATATGACTTGACTTCTTATCAGTTCCCATGAAAAATGGGGAGAATCAAATTATTTAAATTCTCTGCATAAAAAACAAATCTTGAGCTGTTAAACTTTGAAAAAAATGGCTTAAAAATTATATAATCTTGATTTTTTTTTTATTTCGCATTTACAGAGTTCACATAAATATATTATTACAAGTGGTCCATTTCAAATATAAATAAACTAACTTGACCTTTAAATATTGGTTCAGTATGATATTATAGAATACGTCATATCATAGAATACAAATATTCCGATTTTAACTTTCCGATATAAAAATTAGGTCTTGCTCTTGACCTTTTTTTAGCGATTACTACTTGGCAGCTAAAAATAGATATACCATTACATATCTACTCAACATTCATATCACAAGATTTTACTGCTCAAGTTGCGTTATATACTTGTCGACATTAACATATTAAGATGTATTATAATTGCAGCACCTTTTGATATACTGAATTATTCCGTAATAAATCATTCATTGTCGTGCAAAGGACATCACATTGGCCATGAAGAAATAAAAGTACTAAAAGAAATAAATTTTACTGCTCAAGTTGCATTATATGCTTGTCGGCATTAATATATAAATATGTTGTATTATAATTGTAGCGCCTTTTGATATATTGAATTATTCCGTAACAAATCATTCATTGTCATGCAAAGAACATCATATTGGACATGAGTTATTACACGTGCTTATTACACGCTAAGTCTTCGAAAAGCACTAAAAGAAATAAAAATCTGGATCATATGTTGGTACTGGTAAGTGTCTCTCTTTATTCCAAGCATAGTCTTTGAAAGCATGGCAATGCCCTGAAGCTCCAACCCACTTGTCACAAGGAGCAACAATGTCACAAACATAGCAATAGCACTGCAAGGAAAGTTCAAATTAAGAGTGTAGGTTTTTTTTTTTTTTTTTTTTGGAAATGATCAAATTAGTCGTGAAATAAAAATTACGAGTTCACAATGAGTCTCGTGATCAGTCTTGTCAAAAGGATACTTCGCGCAAGTGTGCCTTGAATGCTGATAATCTCTGCAAGCCACCTATTATGCACACATTTAGTTCATTAATGTAAATTATTCATAGAAGAGAAATTAAAACATAAGTTCCGTTTAATAATGATTACCTTTCCCTTTTCATCAATGACGTACAAGTCAGTATCTTCGACATACTCAGAAATATAAAGTTTGAAGTCGTAATCTAAAGAATCATAGGGATCGAATTCTAGGATAAAACAATCTTCTTTTTCCTCAATTTCCTTAACTTTCACCCAATTTTTAAGGCAAAAAATTGATCTCAAAGGGGAGTCATCGTGCTCGGCTACATTTCTCACTTTTCTTTCTTTATCTGCCATTGGCGTGACCTTCATCCTTCTGAGCATTTATAAATAGTAAAAATCCTGGAAACATAGATTATAAATAGTAAAAATCCTGGAAACATTTATCAGCCAAATTACCCTCACCTTTGTCTAGGAAGAATAATTGAATTCATAATATATGTGGATACATTAGATTATAAATATGTTAAATTCCTCTGGGGTTCCAAAATTTTTAAGTGTGACATCCGAGTTCCTAATGTTTTAATGTTACGCGCAAGGTATCTCAACTCAATAGAGACTCAAACTATATCATTTCATAAGCACACGTACCATTGAAAACATAGTCCTGTTAGCCTCCTTTACATGTTAATTATAGTTTCAACATTTTATCTATTAAGCTTTTATCCTTTAACAAGGACTCAGTACTATACCGATATCATTGCATTAGAGAATATGTTATTGTGCTGACCTGACCAACATTAATTATGAGACGTTTGTTGAATCTTGTGCAAGTTAGATTGTGACTGTTAAGGGCATCCTATGTCCAGGGAAGAATAATGATCATTCATACCACAGTTGTCAACAAAAATCATCGCACCATCTATATCAACAAAAACCACTACCTACATCAACAAAATCACCGCCATCGCCACCACCAAATACAACAACGCCACCTTCGATCAAAAATAAAACTTACATCCACCTCTAGATCCACACCACCACTAGATCTACAACTATAGCCACCAACAAAAACCATCGCCAAAACATGTAAACCATTGCCACCACCATTCACTGCACGAGGCGCTTCTGCCACCATAACATCGTCACCACTCATAGACACAGCCCAACACAGACGCACCGAGTCCAACATAGACCAACAACCCAACCCTCTACAGACAAACTACCACCACAACCACCACCACCACTACCAAAGCCCCACAACGCAACACACCCCACCAGCATTACCAATACCATTGCACCGCCACCACCATGCGGTGCGTCGCAGCGACGACAAATTGCAAATCACTACAGGGATGAAGTCATTGTAGCGGCGGCGCACCGCTCAATCTATGGTAAGGGCGATAGGCACGTAGATCGCGGTAGACGGTGGTGCTTGGTGAGGGAGGGAGGGAGGGAAAATGATGAAGGAAATTAATATTAGGGTTTGGGGTGTGGGTATATGATTAATTGAATTTTATAATATTATTATTTAGTATTAAAAATTGTATTATCATTTGATTGTTGTATACATAAATTGTAATTTTGATTTTTGAAATACAGTTTTTAAAAGTGGGCCTCCGTTTAATATTCACTTGGGAAAAATTCATTTATCAGATTTTTACTATATACTATTTCAAAAATAAGAAATAACTTTCAAATTTCAAAAATTAGATATTTGACACACACACACACACACACCCAAACCACTCCGACGGCCATTCCGACGACTACTCCGATTCCGACAATTGTTTCGGCGATCATTTTGGTGACTGCTTCAATTCCGACAATTATTACAGCGATTGTTCCAATTCCGACGACTATTCCGAAGACTATTCCACCACATATTTATTCCGACAATTGTTCTAGCTCCGATGAATATTCCAACGACTACTTCGCCATATTTTTTTGTACGATTGACGTGTTTTCTAACCTCTTGATTGTTGCTTGTGACTAGTAATAAGAAATGTGACCTGTAAATTTGAACCATTACTCTACAAAACAACATGTGACTTGTTAATATTAATCCGTGACCCGTTTATATTGATTTGTGACCTATAAAAAATGATTGACTTATTGATTTCAAACCTGTGATCAGTGAACTATTGCCTTAACAATTCATTCATCGCAAATCGATCACGAACCAAAATTTTATAAGTCACAGATTATTTACCGGTCACAAATCAAAAATTTTATTGGTCACAACTCATTTTAAGGTCAATTCAAAAACCTTATAGGTTACATTTGTTCATCGGTCACAAATAAAATATTTATACGTCACAATTTCTTTATCGGTCACAAATCACAAATATTATAAGTTACGACTTATAGACGGTCACGAATTAACAATTTTTTTGTCACATATTCTTTTTTGGTCAATAATTTAATATATCACAGATTATTTCTCGACCGCAAATAAAATTTTTTATAGGTTACATATTTTTATCAATCACAAAATAAAAAATTTATTGGTCACAACTCAATTATAACATAATAAATTGTAAGTCACAGTAAAAATTTTTAGGTCACACATTATTAATTTGTCAAAAATTAACCAATTTTAGGTAACAATCAACCAAATAATTGGTCATAGACACCCACATCCATCTCATCCCACCCACGACCACCATTACGACACCATACATAACACTGTTGTCAACCACCACGACTACACAGCAACGCACAGCTCCACCTCCACCACACCACTAGTGATCTTCGCTCCCCCCATTACCAAAACATCACAAAACACACACAAATAAGCACACATACCCACAGATCGCCTACCTCCACCACCCACAACCGCACAAACAACCATCACCACCACCAGTCACCCAACCGCACAATCGCACCTACATGCACACATACCCACAGCACCGCACCCGCACCCATAGCAACACAACCATCGCACCCCCTCCGCCACATCGAAGACCTCCACCGCACTACTCAAAAAAAAAAAGGACAGAGAGGAAAACATTGCCGACAGATATGGGAGAAAGAGTGCGTGACATTTCAAAGCAAAGAACATTTCTATTTTTCCCAAGTAACACCACTACAAAACCCTATCCTCCATCACCTGAATTGAAACCCTAGATGGGTGGCGCGGAGTAGTGGCGTAGATTTATCAATGGAAGACGTATGTGAAGGAAAGGACTTCTCATTCCCATTGTAGGAGGAGAGAATTCTCTCGTGGTGGGATGAAATCAAGGCATTCGAGACCTAGGGTGGCGCTACTACCACCGCCACAGACATCTGTTGCCCCACCAAGTAGCAGCACAAGTCATGGGAGAAGAAATTATTCAAGGCGACAGTTTCGGCTGATGGGTAGAGAGAAATGGGGAGTGGGGGGGAGGGGGAGGAGAGAGGGAGAAGAAATGAATTAGGGTTTAATTATATTATGTAATTATAATGTATCAAATTAAAAAATATCTGATTTTTGAAAATTAACACTTCAGATCTGATTTTAAAATATAGATCTTGAAAAGTAGGGAATTGTATGCACTTTTGCTTAATTTTCCCTAAAGGTTATATTTTGGTCCAAATTTAGAATTAGCTTACCATCCACTATCTTTAATATTTTCCCACTTCCAGCCTAATTTCTTAAATGGACCAAATTTTAGAATTAGGATACTTCCAATCTCTTGCTCAAAATAATAGAACTTCTTTCAAAATTTTAATGTAGTAAGTGAAAAAGAAGAACCTTATTTTTGTTGCAATAGTACAAAGAAATGAAACCCAAATGAGGGGACAGAAGTAGATTAATTGATGTTTTAACATCTCCATATCAGAAGGCATATCCCTCTTAGTATGCTTTTATGAGCAAGAAAATTATCTAGCGAAACTAACCATAAATATAAAATAGATATGGCGAGGGACAACAAAAAAAACCATGTAAAACTTTAAGGTAATTAAAATTTGATTTTATATATGTTTCATTCATTAATTAATTATACTTATAAGTTAAAATATACTTATTGAACATGAAATAGATATTATTAAAATATTTAAGTTGGTCTATATTTATTTTTATTAGTAGAAATAATATTTCTTTAAAATTTATTTATTTATAAATGAATATTACTAAAAATGTATTATTGAAGTAATCAAACGTGAAAGCGAAATAAATCCAATTTATGTGGACTTGATATTCCTGGTCAATTTTCTCACTTCATGTGGAATCAAGATTCATTGATATAGAAGACTAAGGCTTATATTAGATAATATTTTCAGAATGATGTGTTTTGATTGAAAACCTTTAATAGTTGGAATGACTTAATGCTCTTTTTTGGCCCTGAGTCTCATAATAGTGTTTAATAGGTTATTATTATTTTTTTATTGTGAGTATACACCATTTGTTCATATCTATGATGTTTTCACACATTTTATATTTTTCTAGGGAGGTGTCGATTTTTTATTTGGCCAGAAAAGCTACGAAGGTCTAATATGACACCTTAATGATTGATATGTTGATACTTATTTGAGTATCCCATTTTGTCATAAGTTTCATGAGTTTAGCCTTTTAAACTAGATTTGGTATGGTATGGAGCATCTCCCATGGCGTGAGTTTATTGAATTTTTAAAAATTTCAACCTACATCAACCTCTTTTCGTGGCTTCGCTCTAGATTGAATAATGCATTGAACAATTATACAAGTTCTTTTATTTCGTAATACTATCTAGTGTTAGCCAATTTATCTTATAGAACATATCATTCTCGTATAGTGTTCATTATCATGGACTTAAATAAGCTTTAATCAACTAGATGGTTGAAGAAGGTTAAGTGATTTCTCTTATGAGTCGAATTAAATGTAAAGCAGCCATGGATAATGATGACATGTGAGAAACACATTTTTATACGCCACATTGCCCTGCCACATTTAATATAAAGAGATCATTCTCAATAAAACTCCCACGATTAGCGATATCCACGCGTGCAATTGGCACGATTAGTATAGAAATTAACAAGATTCATACATCTTAAGAATTTTAGATTTCAATTAAATGCATTGAGATCTTGTAAATACAATTAAGTTATTGATTATAGTGGATTTTTTCCTCCTCTCCCCGTGATTTTTTTCCGTATTGGGTTTATACGTAAATCTTTATGTGTATTTTCTTTTTATTTTTTTCATTATCATCATTATCTTACGATAACAGTTAAGCATGTTTGTGTTATTTGAGAGTAATTTTTTTTTTTTTTTTTCATTTGGACATTATTTTAATGTTAAGATTTCTTCTCCTAAGAGTATTTCCAAAAAAAAAAAAAAAAAAAAATTCTCTAAACACAAAATACTCTTTATTTTAGAGAGTCAATGCTTAAAAATAGATTCCAAGAGATTCTCTATTATTACTTTTTAAAATAGAGCATGACTTCGACTCTCCAAATTTAGAGAGCAAAACTCTATTTTTAATGTACAATAATTGTATTTAATAAATTATATATTTCAATACTCTACTTCTTAAACTATTCAAATGACATTTAAATTGATTGGTCAATTGACATATAAAAAATTATGTTAAATAAAATATAAAGCGAAATTAATAAGTATTTTTTGAGAAAAGTAAAATGGAGAAGTAAAATAGAGAGTTTGTTGGAGTGTTAAAAATTTTGACTCTCTAAATTTAAAAATGTTCTCTATAATATATAAGATATTATTTATAAATAAATAGTCAATTGGAGATGCTCTACGCGTATTGATGAGTTGTAAACTACTTAGAGAAAAGAAATTAAGCAAATTTTACAACTAGAGAGCATGAATCTAGAAGTGAGGAACAAATATTAATTTGCAACGTTCGGACGCTGCTTGTTGAAGTTCTCAATATGACTCTATAAGAAGTTTGATGGACATGTATTTTGCAACTTGAGAGATGCTTGGGTCATTGCCATTGTCCAAACATAATAACTCGGGCAGATTGTAGCATTCACAAAAACTTTGCAAGGTCTGCATTTGTGTTCATCTTGAATTTATTGCATAGCATTATGAATTACCAAAGTTTTTGTCAAAGCCTTCAAAAAATCCCAATATATGTTGACTGTCATAAAAGTTGTTTCTACTAAACTTATATAGGCCATAGCAAAGAATATCAAAATCAATAAGGCCCGTTTGACTGTAAATGTGAAATTTGGGTGAAAAAAAAATAAATTACAGAGAATTGAATTTTTAGAATTTATTTTACTGGGAATTGTAATTAATTGTCTTTGATTGGTATAATTTTCCACCTGAAAATGGTTAAAAGTTTGATGTCCGTTTAGCTTCTTTTTCGTGAAAATTGTTCATTTAAGTGATAATTTTTTTACCATTGGGTCTAGAAATTGTTCCAATTACAAAAAAAAAAAAAAAAAAAAATTAAATTAAATTAAATTAAATTAAATTTTTTAAAAAAATTACCATACCGAATACCATTTGTTTGGCTTTGTTTTGCATGAAAATTGTCAATAAAAGTGATAAATTTTTTTACCATTGTGTTTATAATTTTTTTCAATTGCCAAAAAAAAAAAAAGCTGGAAAATCAAAAGTTTGAGACAAATGTAAATGATGTCCATCATCTCAAAATCAAACATTAAGTTCTGATAGCTTCAACTGAAGCTTTGGCTCAATTTCCCACGAGAACAAATTTTATGATGTAAACCCACGTAGCGAAGAATTACGAAACCCACAATTAGATTGAAATCGAACCCAAGAGAGTAAAAGTAATCAAAGTTTTGGATTTGATTTGAAAATAACGAATCAAAATAACCAACAATACGCAAACGATATGTTAATCCTTTTGATTGAATATTTGAGAATTTCACCCGGTTGATTGGAAGGCCACAAGAAGAATCTTGATAAATTCGTGATTTGTCCAATGAAAGACAAGAATTTGAAAGCAAACTTGCCTCTCAATAAATCTCAATAATAATATTGTGTGTATAAAATCTAACTAAAAATCAAATTTAAGCATTAAAGATATGAAAAACATTCCATAAAAGAGTTTTAATTTTATTAGAAGATTACGAAAAAATTGGAAAAAATCGCTCCCAGAATGAACTATCCAACCACATAGTGTTACTCTATGTGGTCACATAAATGAAACAGAAAGCCCTCATTTGGTTTTAGTATAGAGGCATGCGGACAACTATGGGGTCGCATAGTTGTTTCTTTCGGCTTTCTCATTCGCTGCTTGAACCAAGTTGATCTATCTTAGTTCTTCTTCCGAGCTCAACATGAAACTTGTTCCCTTACTTGTTGTGATCGACATTTCGTCCACTATAGATTGAGCAAGCAATAATATCACCTCTTTCACCCGCTTTGATCTCGACCTTGTCATCTGACCTCCTTTGATAATCAACGGATCATTTCCCTACCTTGACTTTGACGCGTTCGACCCTATGCTTACATAATTCTCTCCATCTTCAAAAGGATTCATCATCGAATCTGTACCTACATCAGAGAGAGAGAGAGAGAGAGAGATAGATCAGACACATTAAAAGTAGCCGACACATTATACTCGCCAGGAATATCCAGCTTGTATGCATTGTCATTGATTTTCTCGAGAACTTGAAATAATCCATCTCCCCGTGGTTGGAACTTTGATTTCCTTTGCTCTGAAAAGCGCTCCTTTCTCAAATGTAACCGAAACCAATCATTAGGTTCAAATGAAATGCTCTTTCAACACTTGTTAGCTCATGAAGTATAATGTTTGTTTTTGTTTTCAATTCGCAATCTCATATTCTCATGTAGTGATTTCACTATCTCGACCTTCTTTTTCCATCTAAACTTGCACGTTCATTCACAGGTAAAAGAATTAAATCTAATGGTGTTAGTGGATTAAAACAATAAATAATTTCAAACGATGAACATGAAATAATAGAATGTATAGTCCTATTGTATGCAAACTCAATGAAAGGTAAGAATTCTTCCTAACGTTTTCAAATTTTTATTAATCACAGTGCTCAATAATTGAATTATAGTCATATTGACTACTTCGATTGGCCCATAGGTTTGTGTGACATGAAGTAGAAAACAACAATTTTGGTCTAACTTATCCCTACAAAACCTACAAAAAGTGACTAAGAAATTTAACATCTCTATCCGACACTATACTCTTAGGGGTCATGTAAACGCACTATTTTCTTAAAGAACAAATCAGCTATGTTAGTTGCATCATCGGTTTTATGACATGTAATGAAATGAGTCATCTTGGAAAACCTATCGGCCACTACAAATATTAAATCACGACCCCTTTTAGTCCTAGGTTAACCTAAACAAAATCCATGGAGATATCAACCCAATTCTCACTAAGAACGGATAAATGAGTATACAATCTGTGGGGTAGAACCTTAGACTTAGTTTGTTTACAAGTTATGCATCGATTACAAGTTCGTTCTACTTCAATCCTCATTTTAGGCTAATAAAATTATTCCCTTAACATCTCTAAAGTCTTTGCAACCCCAAAGTGACTCCCCACTGTGTGCTTCTCTAACCAACAATTCACGTATGAAATAATTAGGAACACATAGTTTATTTTCCTGAAACAAATAATCCTCATACTTAGAGAATTTGTCTACCGCACCCTTATTACATTATTTATATATGCTGGAAAAATCTAAATCATTCACATATATGTCTTTAATTTACTTAAAACCAAGCAATTTCGCACTTAAAGAAGTAAGAAGCATATACCTTTGGGACAACACATCTGCCACCACATTTTCCTTACCTTGTTCATACCGGATGACATAGGAAAATGTCTCAATAAATTGCATCCATCTAGCATGCCTTTTGTTTAGCTTACCTTAACTCCGCAACTACTTCAATAACTCATGATTAGTGTAAATCATGAACTCCTTCGACCATAGGTAATGCTACCATGTTTTCAAATCTCGAACAAATGAATAAAGCTTATTGTCATATGTAAGATAGTTAAGTTCTGCTCCACTTAGATTTTCACTAAAATAAGCTATCAGCCTCCTATCTTGCATCAAAATTACTCCAATGCCTATACCTTATGCATCACACTCATTCTTGAAAGTTTTGTCAAAATTAGGTAGTGCTAAAATTGGTGCTTTACACAACCTATCCTTAATAATGTTGAATGCATGCTTTTGTTCATCGCCCCATTTAAAACCTACACTCTTTTTAATAACTTCAGTGAGTTGTACGGCAATTGTGCTAAAATTTCTTACAAATCGCCTATAAAAACTAGTCAAACCATGAAAACTTCTTACCTCAATTATATTTTTAGGTGATAGTCATTCTTTAATAACTTTATTTTCTCTTCATCTACCTCAATTCCCTTAGCACTAACCATATATCCAAAAAAACGCAACATTTTCTATACAAAATGTGCACTTTTTAAGTTAGAAAAAGTTGTTCTTTTCTTAAAACTACTAGCATGGATCACAAATGTCCAATATGTTCATTGAGGTCATTACTGTAGATTAAAATGTCATCAAAGTAAATAACAACAAACTTGCATATAAATGCACGCAGAACATGGTTCATTAAATGGATAAAAGTGCTCCTTACATTATTGAGTCCAAGCGGCATGACCAACCATTCATACAAACCATATTTAGTGTTAAATACAATTTTCCATTCATCACATTTCCTCATTCTAATTTGATGGTAACACCTCTTAAGATCAATTTTGCTAAATATGAATGCACCAAATAATTCGTCCAACCTAAGAATGGGATGACGATATTTTACCATTATATTATTGATGACTTTGCAATCTACGTACATTCTCCAAGTTTCATCATTCTTTAGCACAAACATGACTGGTACAACACATTGACTCATCCTCTCTCTTACATGCCCCTTGCTCATCAATTCCTCCACTTGCCTTTGAAGTTCATTTATCTCCTCGGGATTACTTCAGTAAACTAGTCTGTTTAGAATGAATGCACTCAGTACGAAGTCAATTGGTTGTTCAATATCTCGAATGGGTGGCAACCCACTAGACATGTCCTCTGGGAATACATTTCCAAATTTCTCCAATAAAGAAATAGCCAAGCTAGGGAGGGGTGGGTTAGATTTCTCAAAATTGAGGAGTGACTCCTTGTATGCCAACAAATCATTTGTTGTCTCATTACTATCGTTCTTTTCAACTCACTTCGTTTTGTAAAGAAATGTGCTCTCAACTTTTCTCTCGTCTCGAAAGATCCATTTTCTTTTCCTTCGTGTGGCTCTTCTTTCATTTTCTCTCTTATTTGTCAACTCATTGTTTTCTCTAACTTTTTCCGTCTCTTTTCTTCCTCATTTTTCAGTTTGATTTGACCTTTATACACTTGTGCTGGTGTTAATTGTGCGAGTGTAATGGACGTTCCAATCTTGACAAAGCTGTACCTATTTCTATATCCATCATGTATCACCTTCCTATCGTATTATCATAGTCACCTTAACAAGATATGGCCATCATGAATAGGTACTATGACACACAATATTTTATCATGATAACTACCAATTGAAAAATTTATCAACACCATTCTATTCACTTTTAACTTCTCCACATTTATTCAACCACTATAACCTATAGGGCCTAAGGTGTTTAAGCATAGTTTATCTCAATTTTCTACCAGATTAGTGCTAGCTACATTTGTACAACTCCCACCATCAATGATCATGCTACATACCTTATTATTGATGTGGCACCATGTATGAAAAATATTTTCTCTTTGCTGCTCCAAGTCATTCATCCTGATTTGAGTGATTAGAGCTCGTCTTGCAATAGCTCGCCATAGCAAATTTCACTCTGCCTCCATCACTAGCCTCCTCCAATTCTAGCATGCCTTCATAATCACTCTCACTTTCACTCACCACCTCTCCATTATCTTACAAAATCATCACTCTTTTGTTTGGACATTGAGAAACGACGTACCCCAACTCCAAACACCTAAAGCATTTGATGTCTCGACTCCTTGATGGCTGTGATTCCATTTTTTTTGTTAGCATTCTATTCCTTATCCTTTATCCAATTCAGTTTTACCCCTAGAAACAGCCCCATCACCTTTGTTGTTGTCTCACTTCGATTTCAAGGATGAGTTAGAATCTGAACCACCTGATGAGCACCTTGATGTCCCTTTCCTCTTCAACTGCCTCTCCACTTTCATAGCCATGTGTAGCATGTCTTCTAATTCCATGTAGCATTGCAACTCCACTACATTAGCTATGTCTCGATTCAACCCGTTCAAAAACCTGGCCATGGTAGCCTCCCGATGCTCCTCCACATCAGTCCTAAACATCAACAACTCCATCATTGGTAGAGGCTTTGTAGTTTTTTATGAAGCTCTCGATATTAGTAATTAGGTACAAACCTCTTCCACATGACAGCTTTCAAGTCCTCACATGTATGGATCGGTCATTCTCTATTTCTCATCCTCATTGTCATCACTTGATCTCACTAAGTGATTGCATAATCAATAAATTCAATAACAGCTATCTTCACATTCTTCTCCTCCGAATAGTTGTGGCAATCAAAGATAAATTCAACATTTTTCTCCCACTCCAAGTAAGTCTCCGGATAACTCATTCCTTTGAATGGTAGAATGTACATTTTTATGTTGCCCATATTCCAATCTACCTCGTCTCCTACTAAGTTTCTACCTCTTCGTTCAAGCTTAGCTCCTCTATTTCTCATCCTATCCATTTCAGCTTCGATTACTACCTCCTCATCCACATCACTCCCATAATTATATTCTTCACGAACCTCCATCCTAGGCTCCCGCTTACCCTGTCTTCGTATATTTGGAACTCCCCTACGCAAGTTGGCAACCTCCGTGTCTTATCTATCCGCACATCTTCAAATAATTGCTCAAACTTATGTATGTTTTTTGGTTGTTATTTTGGCCTGGTGTTGATCTGTCCCTGTTAAACATCCTAAATCTAAAATTTATCTCTACCTCACAAATATGCAATCCTGTATCACTCAATTCGACTTTTTCCCTCCATTGATCTTACCACTCTACCTTTTTCACTAAAAGCTTTAACCCAAGTACTTCAAAGGACAAATTCAAACTTAACCAGAAATTATTCTTGTATAATTCAAACCGGGGTTTGAGTGAGATTTTTTTTTTTGAAAATTTTGAAAACTCAAGAAAAAAAATGAATCGAATGAAATTTGAATCCAAAAAGTGGTTCTTGAATTTTACACAATAGATAACGTAATTGGCTGGTAATTTTTGAGATAAATAATAACAAATATACTTTTTTGTATTTGACTTTTCACAGAATTTTCTGAATTTTTGAAGTTTTTTTCGATTTTTTTACTTAAAATTCAACTATAATACCAGCAAAGAAAACGAAATTTGATTTTGATACAAAATGAGCACAAAAATAACTTTTGAATTTTTTACGGAAAAATTACGAATCAAAAGATTTAAATAGATTAAACACGAAGAATACAAGAAAAAGGAAATAAATATTCAAACAAAAAAGGAAAATGATATAACCTTGATTTTGGATCCTAAGTTCTGATATCAATTGATGTGAACCCGCATAGCGAAGAACTACGAAACCCACTATTAGATGGAAATCGAACCCAAGAAAGTCAAAGTAATCAAAGTTTTGGATCTGATTGAAAAATAACGAATCAAAATAACCAACAATACGCAACGATATATTGACCCTTTTGACTGAATATTTGAAAATCTCACCAGATTGATTTGAACGCCACAAGAAGAATTTTGATAAGTTCGTGATTTGTCCAACGAAGGACAAGAATTCGAAAGCAAATTTGCATCTAAATAATAATGTTGTGCGTTACAATGAAAATAATAAGTTCTATTTATAGAGAACCCATAAAACCTAGCTAAAAATAGAATTTGAGCCTTAAAGATATCAAACACATTCCATAAAAGAGTTTTAACTTAATTAGAAGATTATGTGAAAAATTGGAAAAATCTGTGCCCAGAATGAATTATGCGACAGCATAGTGTTACTCTATGCGATCGCATAGATCAAACAGAAAGCTCCCCTTAGTTTTGGTATAGAGGTATGCAACCGCATGACTAGGACAACTATACGGTCGCATAGTTGTTTCCTCTTGCTTTCTTGTCTGTTGCATGAACTAAGTTGATCCATCTTGTTTTTTCTTCTGTGCCCAACATGAAACTTGTTCCATTATTTGTTGTGATCGACGTTTCGTCCACTGTATCTTGAGCAAGAAATTCCATCGCCTTTTTCACCCGCTTTACTCTCGACCATGTCATCGGACCTCATTCGATGATAAACAGATCCTTTCACGACGACCTTGACTCTGACGTGTTTAAATTCGCGCTCACATCATCTTAATTTGAATTTATGGTCTAAATTTATTGTGTCGGTAACTTACTAGCTGTTTGGAAATAGTCTTCCACAAATTGCTTTAATATCTATAAATATTTTCAAATAGCTATATGTTGAACGAAAATTTAAGAAATTGAAAGGTATAAATTGTAAGATTATTGTTTTTTTTTTTACGAGGGTATTAGGTAGATAGATATATGATCTTATTTTCATTTCTTTAAAAATATAAACATTTGTGAAAAATATTCTTCATTGTTCTCTAAAATTTGTTTTAGTTTTTTCGAAAAATTAATTTTATACAAACATTTTGTTTTCAAAGTCGTTACATAAGAATCTAGGCTTACAAACCCTCTATCCTTTGGACCTATTGTTGAATATCCTCTATTCTTTCAGATTAGTCGAAAATCCCCATTATTACCTTTAAGGTGCAAAGATCCCATTTTTTCTGTTTTCTCAATGAATTATTGTGAAATAACGAATATATCCTCATATTTAAATAAATTAAAAAGAAAATATAAAGAAATAATTTTAACTTCAGTCCCAAATTTTTTAAAAAGGTGCAAATGAGTTCCAAATAAAAATCTAAGAAATTAAATCATCCACCTATCCTATAGTCCTCCAACCCCCATAACCCTCTACATCCAAATTTTGACCTTGGTCTAGTTTCTTCCATCAATTGCTCTAAGCCGTCGGCCACCTATACAATCCCACCATTCAACTCGTTGGCCAAACCCAACCAATCGTCGACCATGCCAAACAAACAATCCACACATTCCTTATTTTCAATATGTCGCCATCGTCCCTTCTATTTACAGAGAACCCTTACATATAGTTCATTCAACAACACCTATTCCAATTCCCACATCATTCACCACCTTCAAGCTCTGAATTCAGTCTCAAACCTGGCACCCATACATAGTAACTTGCGGTTGAATTCACCCGTTGTGTGTAGCTCTTATTTCCATCCTCTACCATATCTTCCATTCATGAACTCTACAAAGTCTTTCGTTGTCACCTCCATACACCAATATTCATCAAATCGCCCAATCTCATTGGCCATAATCCAACTTCACAACTGTTGGATAAATTAGTGCATGAATTATATTCGATTAATCAAAAACACGTGCATGCAAATAATGAGCAAATCATTATTTACTCAAATGTAGAAAATAAAAAAAAATCGATGGAGATAAAATAAAGGGGGGTATGCAAATGCAAATCTTCTTCAAAAGGATTTCGCCTTTGCACTAGTGCTAATAGGATCAAATGGACGTTCAACTCTCAAAATACAACGCTTATTTCAAAACTAATATCACACAGGATTAATTTTGCCGGATGAGCCAACGCTTAACTGTATTCTTTTAGAATGGAAGATATCGAATAATAAGTATTGAACACAAAACTCAAAATAATATGAAAATTATTTTAATAGAATTTAGAGAAAAGGAAGAATTAAAAATCAATTATAAGGAATGGATTTAGAGTGAAGAAAATGGAATTATGAAAGTCATATTTATAGATTTTCACGTGTCTCTTCTTAACAGTCGCATCTTTTGGCGAAATTCATTTTAACCATTAGACCGCACCATTTTCATATTTAATGGTGTAGATTGCACCTTATCAAATGGTCGTGACTTTTCATTTAGTGTCTTTTGTACTTAATTAAGTAATACCCAATCAATGTACCTATAGGAAACTTTTCCAATTCACGCGTTTAAATCCATTTATATACCCTAAAATTCCAACAACAGCTACACAATTCCCACCATAGCAGACAAACCAACACTGAACACATCAACGCTCAACAGTTAGTCACATCTTCCAAAAACCCACGTCGGCATTCCAAATTACCGACACCCAATACAACAATCCAACCCCTCGCTACATCTCTCCTATCAACCTGATCTACAATTATAACCATCACCTACCATCAGGATTTGTTTCTTCCTTCATTACCATAATCTCTGTCACCCAAGCCAAACCAACAGTCTCACTCCATCCCAGCCATTGTTGTACCATCGCTTATCCTCTTAACACTACCGTCTCTACTCTTAGTTATATGTTTCGACCTCATTTGGTCATTTGATTATAGGTAGATATTGTTGGAAAAATTGGTTTTTATTAGTTGGTTTGACCAATTTTTTTAGTAGATCCCGACAGTTGGACAAAATATTTCTTTGGTCGAATGTGTTCTACTCCATAATTAGATTAATGTAGTATATTTATTTTCTCAAAACCAATTTAGGGTGAATGAGAAATTAAGGCCAAAGATGACCACTTGAAGTTGAAATAACTTAGAATAAAAATTGGTGGGAAATTGAAAAAGTGCTTACCCTATATAGGAAAGTTAGAAGATTATAAACCACTTTATATTGCTCAAGTTTGGGAGTTTGGTTTGGAGCATAATGGGTACTAATAGTTTTTGAAGGAGAGAGAACCTACACACTAGTAGGTTGGGCCAAAGCTCACACGCTCGCGTCACCATCTGTATGATCGGTCGGTCAGCTCGGCTCGACATGGGACGAGCACGGGCACGGATCGTTGGCTTGGGCTGATATATATTTTTGATAAAATAATATTTGATTTATATTACTTTATTATATTTTAAAACAATAATATATTTAATTTATATTATTCCTCCCTCATGATTTTTCTTTGTCTATTGGATTCTTCTAAAATGGCGATTGACAGTTCCTGTCCAAATGGGTTGTGTCTGTTGAAGAAACAACTTTTCGACTGTTGTGTCTTTTGGACACAACCTTTCGACTTTTATAAATAGGCCCTTATACCTCGATTTTCATTCACTCTAAAATCAATTCTGATTTTATTCTTCTTCCGAAATTATTCATTCATCCATGTATTATTCATATTTTACAATTCAGCCTTGAGAAATCATTTTCGTGCATTTTAGTCCTTCGATTTTTAGAGAAATCAAAATGTGAGTAGTGCTACTATTACAATTCGAAGTCATTGTATCTTGGAAGATGAGTGCCGGAATACCTTGAGCACTAGTGTAGGGCATTATTGTCTTAAAGAGAAAGAGTCGAACTCTTGCCTTAACTATTTTTTAGCATTTATTTTTTATGACGTTATTCTGCCCAAATTAATTCATGGTGATATAATTACTTGTCACCTTCCAACAATCTTGAGACGGTAATCGAAAATAATATATCATCTATCGTACCCCTAATAATGCTCATGGAAAAAAAATCGAAAAAATTCACGGGAGTAGATTTTAAGAGATAGAAACACAAAATGTTGTTTTATCTCACGACTCTAAATTTGGAAAAATTCTTGAACGAAGATGCTCTTACTATTGAGGAGAATGAAATAGATTCTAAAAAACGAGCAGCATTCGATGCATGAAGTCATAGTGATTTTTTGTGTAGGAACTACTTTCTCAATTAACATGACAATACACTATATAGTGTATACCATTTGGTCAAGATAGCTAAATTACTGTGGAAGTCATTGAAAAAGAAGTACAAAACGAAAAATGTCAGATCGGAGAAATTCGTTGTGGGCAAATTCTTGGACTTCAAAATGATAGAGTCTAAAATAGTAATGAATCAAGTCCAAAAACTACAAATCATCTTGCACGATATACATGTAGAAGGAATGAAGCTCTGTGAGTCGTTTCAAGTTGCTGCGATTATCAAGAAATTACCACCAATGTGGGAAGACTTCAAGAAATGCCATAAATGCAAGGAAATTGGACTTGAAGATCTCATTGTACGGTTAAGAATTGAGGAAGATAATCGCAATTCTGAAAAGAAATTCGAAAAGTTGCAAATGGAGGCTAAAGTCAATTTGATAGAGCTAAATACTAGCAAGAAAAAAGAAGTACTAAGGTAATGGCCAAGAAATTCAAAAGAGACTGCTATAACTGCGATAAGCCTGCTCACATTGTAAATGACTGCCAATAGAAAAATCAAAACAAAAAGGACCAAGTACACTTGATCGAGGAAGACGGATTGTCTAATGGTGTGTTTGAACTAATGCTATCAGCTGTTGTATTTGAAGCAAACATGGTGGACAATCCGAGAGAATGGTTCGTTGATACTGGCACTACTCATTACGTTTGTGCTGATAATGAGATGTTTTCATTTTACACTCCTATCAATGGACGAAAGCTATTCATGGGCAACTTAGCAACATCAAAAGTTGTTGGTCTAGGTAAAGTAGTGCTAAGATTCTTCGGTGACAGGGGGTTTGCCAAGCTCTATACTGAGTACTATCTGCCCCCGAACTTCAATGGGATCTCTAGAGAATCTTTGCAGTCTCCTGGAATATGGTTGAAGATACTGCTATTGTATTGCCATCTGCTCTAGAGTTCGAGAGTATAGTACGTTTACCGAACTTCCATTGTCTATTAAGGTCTGATGTATTTGTACTCCCGCTACATTCATGGCTGACTAGCGCATCATTTTGATCTTGTAAGACTCCATGTGCGTCACTTTCTGAAAATTCAAACCATTCTAGGTGTGGTGAGGTGACGACCTCCGACTCTAGACACACTATACTGTAATTTTGGCAATATGGGCATCACGTGCCAATCTGTGTCTAGTTCTTCATGAACCCTCAAGGCATTGATTCCCGCTTATCAATTTTCGGATCTCGACACGAGGTTGTAGGTCGCGAGCTTGGGAACCAGGCCGAGCTTGTTGAGCTGCTCCTTGCGGATTAGGTTGTTGAAACCTAGCTAGATTTGCCTCTCGAGGTTTAGCTACAAATTCCCGCAGGTGACCTCGTTGGATAAGTGACTCCACCTCTTCCTTCAGATTTCTGCAGTTGTCGGTATTGTACCCTACCATTATGTGAGACAGACGGTATTTTCCTTGATTTTTCCTAGTTACTTCTTTCCCTTGGGATAGAGATCGGCGAAAGGCTTCTTTTTCCTTAGTTTGTAGAAAGACTTCTTCTAAGGTTGCATTTAGAGGGTGATATTCATGAAATTTGTCGGGATAAGGTCTTGAGCGGCCTTGATCCCTTCTATCCCTTCTTTTTTCCCAACCTGAATCCTCATCTGTTTGTTTTCCCTTAGTTCGTTGTGGTGATTGAGGAGCTTGCTTAGTATCTTCGTGATCTGATGTAGCATCCTCTGCACTTATATATTTCTCAGCTCGGCCCAAGAGCTCGTGATATTTCTGAGGTCCATCTTTATCAACAGACCACCAGAATCTTATTTTCGGCTTTAATCCTGAAAGGACCGCCATAAGTGCAACGTCGTCAGAGATTTTCTCCACCTCAATAGATTATTTTTTAAACCTGTTCAAATAACTCTTGAGCGATTCGGTTTTCCCTTGTTTTATGATTACCAACCTCTTCTTTGGTGTAGTTCTTACCTTTGAACTCATAAACTGAGCTAGGAATGATGTGGCGAGGTCATTCCAATTTTTTATAGATCTTTGGTGTAGTCTTCTGAACCATCTCCGAGCTTTGTCTCATAGGGTTAAAGGGAAGGCACGACACATAATGGCGTCTGCAGCTCCCTGCAGCTCCATCCAAGAGGCATATTTTTCTAAATGACTGACGGGGTCTTCTTCCTCATCATACCCAGTCAGTTACAGCGTCTTCAACTTTTCAGGCAGTGGTTCTGCAAGGATGTCCTTAGTAAAAGGTGAGTGACGTTTTATAAGGTATTCTTCTGTGCTTCCTTTATTTTTGGCTTCCAGGTCAGCTATGCACTTCCTGAGAGCGCTCATTTCAGGTTCAGTTCATTCAGTAGGGCGGTTAATATGAGGCTCCTCATTTTTATTTGGGGGTGTTAATGAGTGTTGAGAACCTAATCTATTGAATATACTATTTGTTCTCATGGCAGTTGGTTTTGTTGTGGCGGGAAAGCTTCTGACCTCTTCGGTTCGACTCTTGGAAGATTCTCCACTTAGAACTGGAGAGTTCTGTTAGTGGGGAGTCGCCTGGTTCTTTCTTGTTGAGGGGATTCCACCTCAATATCCTGTAGCGGATTTCGAACTTGTTTTTTCTCCAGTCTATTGACAACGTTTGTTAGTTTTTCAATAGCTTCTGTCATAGCCGCCATTTGAGGATCAGTAGCTTCATTGCAACCTCGTCTTTCATCGTTTGTTGGGTTATCGATTTATCCGGGACAAGTATGGGATCGATTTTCTGATGCTGAAAATTCGTCCATTATATTGATCTGCAGACTTTGTGGAAAGATAGGACTATTTTCCCAAGTTGGGCCCTCCTTCTAGCGCCAAATTGTTGACGTTGAAAAGTGCATAGAAAATATTCAAGCCAATCAAGGAATGAACGTGGATTTCTTATTGTAATGATCAAGTGTTTACAATAAAGTAATATAACAATTCTTCATTTTTACTGATAGGAGATATTTGAAATATGAGAAAAGTGTTAAATAGTTTTTTTTTGTATGCTTGTATCCACATCCTTCTCTTTTCTTTCTGGGCGTTGATTCTCCTTTTATAGGAGAAAATGCATGCATGATGCGTCCCTTGTCTTTTCTCTTTAATTACGAGCTAAGGACGTACGGTTGCTGGTGCGATAAGATTGGTTGCCTAGTTGGATTCTGTCAGACTTCTTTTGAGCATTAATGGCTGGTGGCCCCTATCAATTAATGCATGACTTAGAGGAGGAAGCTATCATTTTTAATTGGATAGTTATGTGGGTGCTGACGTGGGACATTTTCAAGTGTGCTTCCATGATTGGTAACTCATATATTCTTCCAGTGATCCTTAATCATTATATTCATTTTGTCTTGGAAGATTACACAGGCTTCTCGAGTAAGCCACTCAGGATTCGAGCTAACCTCAGACATCCGAGTTCACATTATCATCCCCCTATTGGGTATACCAATTCGAACTAAGTGACCTCGGAGGCCGGTGTCGACAAATAAGAAGTAACACGGATGACAACATAAGAAAAATAAAGCAAATGTTGACACGATCATCAAGAATGACCTCAATACTTAAGTGTATCAAACTATCTTTTTCCTATGAAGTCACATGTGCAACTTGAAATTTTAATAATATTGCACAATGGCAACTATCTTTTTCCTATGAAGTCACATGTGCAACTTTGGTACTTCTTTAATACTATTCAAGTTTCGTTAAAATTATTAAATCAAAATTAGAACAAAAATGTACTATATAATTAAGACAAAATTAATTGCTTTATTAATTAAGAAACAAATTAGGTATACCTTGTCGATTAGATCTCCAATTGAATCGGTATTCTTAGCTGTCTTTTCAGCCATTATATTATCTGTGATTTTTTCAACTTCTTCAACCACTTTCTCCACCACTTCCACTATTTGTTCTACACGTTCCACGGCATTTTCAATTCTATCCGTACATTCCAAGTTTCGCGAAAAAGCTAAAACGATTAGTTAATTCAACTTATTTAAAAGTTTATATTGTTAAAGAATAGCAACGTGCTCTCTCACGTGCAAACCAGTCAACGGTTTTGACAAGTGAAGTTTTCATAAATAGGTTTTGGTGAAATTTGACGTTCATTTATCTTCAACTAACTCGTCTAAAAGTTTAAATGTTTAAATAATTTATTTAAACTTTCTTTAAAATATGGTACAAACATGTACTGAGAAAGAAGTTCATAATGGAGAAAGAATCTTTGCAGAGTTTTACTCAAGTACCCACAATGGACCCAATTTGTGTGTGAAAAAGGATACCACCATACCCAGAATCCAGCTTTTACTGGATGAAGAAATTTAGCAGAAACATTTGTCTAATTAGATAGAAGAAATATGATTCGATTTACTGTTTTCATACATGAAATTTAACTTACATGGAGTTGGAAGGTGGTCTAGAAGGCAAGGTGTGTATTAATTTTAGGGAGTTGAGTATATGAGTTTGAGAGAGACGTGTATTTATTTTAGGGAGTTGAGTATATAAGTTTGGGGGAGATATATGTATTTATTTCAAGGAGTTGAGTATGAGTTATGTGAAGAAATTTTAAAAATTTGACTTGGGGGGAGTCATTTGATATATTTGCTGGAATGTTATTATTGATATATTGTTGAGTTTTTTCTACATTGATATAAAATTCTATGATTTATTTTTAAATTTATAATTCACATGATATTGCATGTTTCAATGTTGTGCATGTTTTATTATGTTGTTTTATTTAATTTAATTATATGTTTTTGGTTTTGTTAGTTTTATCTTACTTTTCACATAGCCCCTGTTTGACACCCATTAATTTCTATTTCTCATTCTCATTCTCATTCTTCATTTCAACCACACATTCTCCAAATAAAATAATATTACACACAAATCAAAAACTTTTCATCACTTTTCCACCACACATTCTCACATCAATCACTATTCCAAAATTTCTATTTATCCTAAAATGGGTTTCAAACAAGGGCATAGTATTATGATTTTCATGTGTTTCAAAAAAACATGTTGATCAAGCATTGAAGAGAATTTAGGGAATTTTTTTTTTTTTTTTTTGGGTAGTTTTGGATTTTTTGACTTTGAAAAAAAAATATGATTTTGTCACATAATGCCAAATGGAGAGATTTTAAAGTCTATTTTGTCATTGACAATTTCTCAATTTGTAATTGACATTTTTTTAGTTAAAATCATGTTCTAATTGAATTGTATTAAGAATTTCTCAAGTTGTAATCGAAAGTCAAAATATGAGTTATTGAGTTCTAATTATAGAAAAAGAGTTGGAATTGGTAGTATAGGTCTTGAATGAGTCCAAAATGTCAAGATGTACAATAAGATCACATATAGTCAAATGAATGCAGTTAGAAATTTAAAAAGTGTCAAAGAACCGCAAAAGTTATGCTACAAATTCTCAGTAGCAATTTGCAACGTGTTTTACACAGAGAAAACATTCGAATTTGGAGAATACTATCTCTAGAGGAATTGTAGCATTTGAGTTAGCTTCTAATGCATTTTGAATTACCTCATTTGGACTTTTGGAGAGAAAGTTATGATATAAATACTAATGACTGCTTAGACAATGCTCGTTCGCCACCCACTTGGCGCTAAAGCAATGAGTCGATGTCTAGAATTTATTTTTATTATCATTATTTTTTTTTGTTTGCTTCAAACACTTTATTTTTCAATCTTTTTTCATTCGAAATATTTCCCCATTATAAATATATAGTCCTATAAACTCAAAATTCCTAGATATAAAAATGCAAAAATTTATCCTTTATTTAATTCTTTGCTCGGAACTCGAAAAATAATCTAAGGGTCCGTTTGATTCAAAGAATGAATTTGGGTGAAAAGAAAACGAATTGTAGGGAATTGAATTGCCTAGAACTTATTTTATTAGAAATTGTCAATTAATTGTGTTTGATTGGTATAATTTTCCACCAAAAAAATGTTGAGATTTTCTATCTTTTTGTGTTCGTTTCACTTTGTTTTTCATGAAAATTATCAATTAAAGAGATAAAATTTCTTACAATTGGGGATATAATTTGTTTATATTGCCAAAAAAAGAGGAAATTTTTTCGTGTTCGTTTTGTTTTGTTTTACATGAAAATTGCCAATTTAAGAGATTTCTATTTTTTTTTTTTTAACAATTGGGGATAGATTTTTATTTCTATTGCCAACAAAAAAAAAAAAAAAAACAGATGACAAAAACCACCTAAAAGGTGGAAATTGAAATTCCACTAAGGGTCCGTTTGATAGAAAGATGGAAAATGGGTGGGAAGAAAATGTTTTACACGGAAAAGATTTTCTTAGAAATTGTTTTGTTGGGAATTGTAATTAATTGTGTTTGATTGGTATAATTTTCCATGGAAAATATTGAAAGTTTGGTGTCCGTTTGACTTCATTTTTTTATGAAAATTGTCCATTAAAGTGAAATGCTTTCTACCATTGGATCTAGAATTTGTTCTAATTGCCAAAAAAATAAAAAACAAATTGAAAAAAAAAATAATCATACTGAATATCATTCGTTTGACTTTGTTTTACATGAAAATTGTTAATAAAAGTGATTTTTTTTTTACCATTGGGTCTACAAAAAATTTCAATTGCAAAAACAAAAAAAAAATAAAAAAAAAAATTGAGAAGTGGGAAAATATTTTCTCACCAAAACATCAAGAATTTATTTTCCTCAAAAATGTGGAAAATATTTTCTCGGGAAAATTTCGCCAATCAAACACTACAAAAGTTGGAAAAGGGAAAAAAATTTCCTACTTCCCTAGAAAACTTTGCCAATCAAACGGGGCCTAAAACTAAGAAAAGAGGGGCAAAGGTAGAAAACCAATTCTATGGGAAAAAAAAGTGCCATCAAACATGACAAAAGCGGGAAATGAAATTTTAATTCCATTTTCTATGGAAAAAAATGACCTATCAAACTGGCCTTAACAAACTTTCCTGGATGTACATGGAGAAAAAGTAAAGAATTCTTGTATTTACAAATCCAATTTAGTCTATTACAGTTAACAGCTCATAATCAAATAATTGCATGGATTATTTCTAGTCTTCTTATTTCATTCTCTCATTTGCTTCTGTGGGAGACTTTTTGGCTTCATCACCGATAGATTCAACAATGCACTCCAGCTTTTCCTCAGCTTCCTGACCCTGCAGATTCAGTTTAATTAATAATTAAATGGTTCATACAAATTAAACTTAGCTAGGAACCCTAGAGGACAATAATTATGAAAATCTAGAGTAGAATTAGAAGAAAGAAATATTAATATAAGGATCATATGTACTTTATCTATAAATATAAATTAATGTAGTGGATTGTTACATAATGAAGCAACAGATCATCCACAATTTGTATTAATCTTATATTTCTTGATACGAATTTAAGTATACAATTTTTATCTATTCTTTGCTTTTCTTAATATTGTGGGATTTTTTTTTTCAGTCTTTTTTAATACATAAACATAACCCATGTTGAGCCCATTTTTGCAAGAAAATGATTTTTGAAATAGTGATTTTTTGAAGCATGTGTGATTAAAAAATAAGGAAAAAATTTTGATTTACGTATAAAATTATTTTGTATGAGAATATGTTGAAAATAAATTTTGAAAAAATGGGAGCTAAATATAGGCATTGTCTTAAGATCCCTCTGAGAAAATTTGTAATGCTGAACCGGATTCCAGACAATCAGATTAAAATGTACTCAATTTCATGTACAAATTATATTAACATATATCCTTTTCCTATGAAGTCGCATTTGCAACTTGGTATATTTTTTTAATACTAAGGTGACATTGGCTAAAGTATTCGATGAAGATTAAGACAAAATTAATTCTTTTATTAATTAAGAAACAAATTAGGTATACCTTGTCGATTAAATCACCAATTGAATCAGCATTCTTAGCTGTTTTTTCAGCAATATCTTCAACAAAATGTGCAATATTTTTTAGTTGTCCTTCAGGGAGTTCATCTTCAATATCCTCTGCAATTTTGTCGACTTCTTCAGCCACCTTCTCCACCGCGTTCACTATATTTTCTACAGTTTGCACTGCATTTTCAATTCTATCTGCACATTTGCGAAAAATTAAAGCATTAATACTGTTATATATATATTATGCAAGCGCAACAAAACTATTAAGATTAGTTTTTTGGTAGATTTAGATAAAAATTGATGAAATATGCGGTTGAAAAGATGTTAACCCCATAAAATATTCTTGATTTTGATTTAGATTAAAATTTGAATATTAATTTCTATCAAACATTGGCTGAGCCTCTTTCCTATATAAAAAAAATTGTTTTTGAAGTTTGAAAATTAAAAGTTAAAACTAGAATTTACATCAAATAGTTTTCTTCTTTAAAATATGGTCCAAAACATACAGTTCATACTTACAGGCTATAAGAATTATTGAAGAAGGAATATTTTTTAGCCTTACTCTTAATGACCCATAATGGCCCCCATTTGTGTGTGAAAAAGGGTAGAATTATTGATACCACCATTCCTAGAATCCAGCTCCTACTGCATGATCAAATTTCGCAGAAAAATATGAAACAAAATAGAAATAAATCTTTGAATTTACTATTTTGATTCGAATATTCAAACTTACATGGAGTTGGAGGGTGGTCCAGAAGGCGATGAAGCTCCTGGTGCACTGTTAGCATAAACAGCAAAATTCCTAAAACGAAACACACACAAAAATAAAAATAAAAAAGGCAACAATATTAGACAAGATTAAGAAAAAAAAAAAATCATATGCACCACAATTAATCCGATAAACGAACTGCCTACGAACCTTTTGTCGTTGTTATTGCACTGCACTAAACTTTTGCTCCAAAAAAAGCTCTGGTCCTTCTGTTTTGAAATGGGATTCCAAGCCAAAACTGGAAGCCTAGAATAAGGCTTGATATGTACACCAGTTGAAATGTGCACAACAATAGAGTTTGCCAATGTTGACATGGCTTCTGCAGATTAATTGATCAAATCAAAATCAAGAATGTTTTTTTCAAAAGTTTGTAATGAAATGAATTTTGTAGTAGCTAATTTTCACAAGGTTCTGTGTGTTTATATAGGAAAATGAGTTGGATGAAATGGTCATCTTCTTGGAATATATTTGTTTGACCATAAGATAGTATATATATTGCCACAGTTTTCTTATTGCATGAAAGGTATTCAATCTTTGTTCATTGTTGAACTATTTTTTTTTTTTTTTTTGGCATTCTTATCATCAATATTTTATTAATTTACATATATTGAACACCGATGGTTTTCATCCGAAAAATCCTTTAGAAATTAGAATGATATAAAAGGATTTACAACTAATTTTAATTTACCCATGTTTGGTATAAATTAAAATTTTAATTTTAATTTAAGTCAAAATTCACAACTAATTTTAGCCACATATTTTATGAAATTCATAATTTTCAAGCACATATTTCATCGACTTTTATCAAAATTTATTAAAAATCTAATTTCAATCCCCACCAAATAAGAACAAGTAAAAATAACAAATACAAAAGTGCACCAGAATACTTTTTCCTTATTTCAAAGAACACTAACATAATATTAATGGGACATAAACTATCATCAAGACGACAAGACTAGATGTGTTAACCACCAAAAAATAAGCATAAAAATGTTACAAAAATAGTTGAGGACATTAGTAAGACAACAATCAAAGATTAATGTCATATCCATATTGTCACACTAGTAATTATTTCAATAATGTCATATCCATGTACAATCTTTTCGACATCATTCATGTTTTCAAAAATCATAAATGGGGGTGGGGTTTTTTTTAACTGTCGAAATGTGTATGCCATGACACTATTAATGTAAACAATAATATAAAAGATGGAGTTATTTTTATAAATGTTTAGGTAATGGTAAACCTTAGCAGCCACGAGTCTAAGGTCATCTTATTTTTAAATAAAAACCTAAATAAACACGTGCTCTTGAAACGGTCAATTTTTCCAACCTGTCACATGGCAACTATGATTAAAAAAGTAGCCCAATAAAGTATATTGTACTCTTAAGTATTTGGTTTGGCATAGTCTTTCCTTGTACAGTAATTGACTTCCATGTAGGATAAAATTGCATCTTATTTTCTTGATGCCTTTGCGTGTCCTTCTACACAGAATTGAAACGAATATTAGTCAATAGTAATTGGAATTCTATTCTATTTAATCAAATAATTTGTTTAATTCTATCATTGATGACATAATAGTCATTAATTAATGTTTGTAATTTATTTTAATGAAATTGTACTTATTTCTTGTCAGCAACTAAACGTTACGTGTGATAACCATTGTTCATTGATTGTCACGTAATATATATATATATATTGATAGTGAAATTGGATAAATTTATCTTAAATGATATAAAATTAAAGTGTATTTATTTGATTGACCTGTTTGAGCCCTATTTTTAGTGCAGAATACATTTTTTGAATAATAGATTGATAGAGAATTTATGATTAAAAATTAAAGAAAAATTTTAGATTTACGTTTAATACTATTTTATTAAAAAATGAGAATTAAATAAGAACTAAAATGTAGTTACTTGATTAAACAAAATTGACAACCATCTGACTGAAATAAAGTGAAAATATAGCTATCTGATTGAAATAAAGGGAAAATATAGAAATTGCGAATGGTATTTACTTATATTTAATTGGACATATCATTTGATGACATGTAATATCATATTATATGTACTAAACACTATTTATGCTACATATGTAAAGCATTATTTTAATAAGAAAATTACACCATTGATCCGCATCTCCAACTTTAAATTTTCATCCATTGAGGACCGATAGTACAACTAATGTAAAGCTCGGGCTAGTGTTGTGAAAAAGATAGGTCAAGGATCGAGTTGCAATAAATTAAATGGGTTAGGCATCTGTTAGAATTTGTATATGACCCGAATTCCTTTGTTGAAGTATTTGAAGTAATTAAAGTGTACGACATGAATAATTCAAGTTTGAAATACTATAGGAGTCATATCTCAAGTTGAAATTCCATTTTGGAAACCCATTGGAAGTTGAAGATTTGGTGTTTGGATGATTGGAAAAAAGTTTAAAGTATGTGGGTTTGTATAATTCTAAGTTATGAGAATTTTTGGATGACAAAAGATAATTTTTGGAGCATTAACTCGAGGGACGGGCGCCATGGTGCCAAAAAAATGGCGCTACAGTGCCACAATGAAATCATGGGCAGAACCCTCGGTGCCTAGGCGCCGGGGCCTGGCCCCGACCTGGGCCCACAAGGAATTTCTGGGCCCGAATGTGTGTTTTTTCTCATTTTTCTTCGCCTACTTCCTTTTGAACTCGGTTTTTGGCATCCTACTTCATCAACAACTCTACCTAAAGGTTTTGGACGTCCCTTACATATTTCCTATAAATACTAGGGTCTTCTATACAATTTTATAGTGTGAGATTTATGATTATTAGATTTTAGGATTATTGTAATATTTTTCTCTCTTTTTCATTCTTCTTGTTAGGGGTGTCTAAAAGTCTCGAATCGAACCCGAACCGAACCAAACGATTCTTCATAAGTTAAATATCCGAACGAGTACCCGAATCGAGAACCGATGAGTTTGGGTTGAATCTCGGGTCTAGACCAAGAACCGAAGAATCAAATAAAAATCGAAACTAAATAATTTTTTTATTTTTTATTGAATTAGTTAAATTATTTTATTTTTTCTAAATAAATTAACAAATTAATTAAATAAATCAGATAATTTCATAATTTTAATTTTAAAACTCATTAGCACATGAATTATTGATATTTTTCTTTATATAGGCGGGCTGCTTGAAGCAAATAAATTATTGATATGGATCACCGGCATTTTAATATTAATATCTACTTTTTGGTATTTGTATGAATTGAATTAATGTTATTCGACAGCTAATTATTTATATATTTTTGAATTGGGCTACCTTAATTTGTAAAAGTTACGAATGAAATGTCATTGGTTATATTTATGTAGTGTTGTTGTAAATATTAAAAAAATTAATTATGGTACGGAACCGAACCGAACCGAACCCAAACGGTTCCATAAATATATTTGGATCCGACGGTTCTATTTATTAAATACCCAAAAATTTTAGAATCAACCAGAACCGAACCGAACTGAACTGAAACGACCCACGGACATCCCTAATTCTTGTAGTACAATAAAATATCATAATTCCTCTGTCATATTCTTGTCTTCTTTTATTTCTTTTATTCTTGATCAAAGACTTTATTATTTTGCCATATAACTTTAACATTTCAATCCGATTATTGATGTCACAACAAGTGATATCAATCGTAACATCATCTTATAAAACCACATGAAATAGCATGTATTAATCATGCATCAAAACATATGACTTGACTTCTTATCAGTTCCCATGAAAAATGGGGAGAATCAAATTATTTAAATTCTCTGCAGAAAGAAAACAAGGCTTTTTTCTTTTTTTCTTATTATATTTTCTTCTGCTCAGAAGCGCATAAAAAACAAATCTTGAGCTGTTAAACTTTGAAAAAAATGGCTTAAAGATTATAATCTTGAATTTTTTTATTTCGCATTTACAGAGTTCACATAAATATATTATTACAAGTGGTCCATTTCAAATATAAATAAACTAACTTGACCTTTAAATATTGGTTCAGTATGATATTATAGAATACGTCATATCATAGAATACAAATATTCCGATTTTAACTTTCCGATATAAAAATTAGGTCTTGCTCTTGACCTTTTTTTAGCGATTACTACTTGGCAGCTAAAAATAGATATACCATTACATATCTACTCAACATTCATATCACAAGATTTTACTGCTCAAGTTGCGTTATATACTTGTCGACATTAACATATTAAGATGTATTATAATTGCAGCACCTTTTGATATACTGAATTATTCCGTAATAAATCATTCATTGTCGTGCAAAGGACATCACATTGGCCATGAAGAAATAAAAGTACTAAAAGAAATAAATTTTACTGCTCAAGTTGCATTATATGCTTGTCGGCATTAATATATAAATATGTTGTATTATAATTGTAGCGCCTTTTGATATATTGAATTATTCCGTAACAAATCATTCATTGTCATGCAAAGAACATCATATTGGACATGAGTTATTACACGTGCTTATTACACGCTAAGTCTTCGAAAAGCACTAAAAGAAATAAAAATCTGGATCATATGTTGGTACTGGTAAGTGTCTCTCTTTATTCCAAGCATAGTCTTTGAAAGCATGGCAATGCCCTGAAGCTCCAACCCACTTGTCACAAGGAGCAACAATGTCACAAACATAGCAATAGCACTGCAGGGAAAGTTCAAATTATGCGTGTAGATTTAGTTTGTTTTGGAAATGATCAAATTAGTCGTGAAATAAAAATTACGAGTTCACAATGAGTCTCGTGATCAGTCTTGTCAAAAGGATACTTCGCGCAAGTGTGCCTTGAATGCGGATAATCTCTACAAGCCACCTATTGTGCACACATTTAGTTAATTACTGTAAATTATTCATAGAAGAGAAATTAAAACATAAGTTCGGTTGAATATTGATTACCTTTCCCTTTTCACCAATGACATACAAGTTAGTGGTGTCAGTATCTTCGACATGCTCGGAAATATAAAGTTTGAAATCGTAATCTAAAGAATCATAGGGATCGAATTCTAGGATAAAACAATCTTCTTTTTCCTCAATTTCCTTAACTTTCGCCCAATTTTTAGGGCAAAAAATTGATCTCAAAGGGGAGTCATCGTGCTCGGCTACTTTTCTCACTTTTCTTTCTTTATCTGCCATTGGCGTGACCTTCATCCGTCTGAGCATTTATAAATAGTAAAAATCCTGGAAGGTGAAGAGTTTTGAGAGGTCAGCCACGAAGAAGTGAAAGGGTTTCCTTGATTAATTCAACAAAATACGTTTATATCGATGTATATTAGTAGCCAAATTACCCTCACCTTTGTCTAGGAAGAATAATTGAATTCATAATATATGTGGATACATTAGATTATAAATATGTTAAATTCCTCTGGGGTGGTTCCAAAATTTTTTAAGTGTGACATCCGAGTTCCTAATGTTTTAATGTTACGCGCAAGGTATCTCAACTCAATAGAGACTCAAACTATATCATTTCATAAGCACACGTACCATTGAAAACATAGTCCTGTTAGCCTCCTTTACATGTTAATTATAGTTTCAACATTTTATCTATTAAGCTTTATCCTTTAACAAGGACTCAGTACTATACCGATATCATTGCATTAGAGAATATGTTATTGTGCTGACCTGACCAACATTAATTATGAGACGTTTGTTGAATCTTATGCAAGTTAGATTGTGACTGTTAAGGGCATCCTATGTCCAGGGAAGAATAATGATCATTCATACCGCAGTTGTCAACAAAAATCATCGCCACCACCGTCTATATCAACAAAAACCAATACCTGCATCAACAAAATCACCGTCATCGCCACCACCAATACAACAACGCCACCTTCGATCAAAAATAAAACTTACATCCACCTCTAGATCCACACCACCACTAGATCTACAACTATCACCACCAACAAAAACCATGGCCAAAACATGTAAACCTCTGCCACCACCATTCACTGCACGAGGCGCTTCTGCCACCATAACATCGTCACCACTCACAGACACAGCCCAACACAGACGCACTGAGTCCAACACAGACCAACAACCCAACAATCTACAGACACACTACCACCACAACCATCACCACTACCAAAGCCCCACAACGCAACACACCCCACCAACATTACCAATACCATTGCACTGCCACCACCATGCGGTGCGTCGCAGCGACAACAAATTGCAAATCACTACAGGAATGAAGTCATTGTAGCGGCGGCACACCGCTCAATCTATGGTAAGGGCGATAGGCGCGTAGATCGTGGTAGACGATGGTGCTTGGCGAGGTAGAGAAAAGAAGAGGGAGGGAGGGAAAATGACGAAGGAAATTAATATTCGGGTTTGGGGTGTGGGTATATGATTAATTGAATTTTATAATATTATTATTTAGTATTAAGAATTGTATTATCATTTGATTGTTGTATACATAAATTGTAATTTTGATTTTTGAAATACAGTTTTTAAAAGTGGGCCTCCGTTTAATATTCACTTGGGAAAAATTCATTTATTAGATTTTTAATACATACTATTTCAAATATAAGAAAACAACTTTCAAATTTGAAAAATCAGATATTTGACACACACACACACACACACACACACACACACACACACACACACCTGCACCACCCAAACCGCTCTGACGGCCATTCCGACAATTGTTTCGGCGATCATTTCGGTGACTGTTTCGATTCCGACAATTATTCCAGCGATCGTTCCTGCGATTGCTCCAATTCTGACGACTATTCTGAAAATTGTTCCACAACCTATTTATTCTGGCTACTGTTCCGATTCCGACAATTGTTCCAACTCCGACGAATATTCTGGCAACAACTTCGCCATATTTTTTTTGTACAATTGACGTGTTTTTTTACCTCTTGATTGTTGCTTATGACTAGTAATAAGAAATATGACCTGTAAATTTGAATCATGACTCTACAAAACAACATGTGACCTGTTAATATTAATCTATGACATATAAAAAATGATTGACTTATTGAACTCAAACCCCGGGATCAGTGAACTGTGACCTTAACAATTCATTCATTGCAAATCGGCCACGAAGCAAAATTTTATAAGTCATAAATTATTTACCAGTCACAAATCAAAAATCTTATTGGTCACAACTCATTTTAAGGTCAATTCAAAAACCTTATAGGTCACAATTTGTTCATCGGTTACAAATAAAATATTTATACGTCACAATTTTTTTATTGGTCACAAATCACAAATATTATAAGTTACGACTTACAAACGGTCATGAATTAACAATTTTTTCTGTCACACATTCTTTTTTGGTCAATACTTTCATATATCACGGATTATTTCTCGGTCACAAATCAAAAAATTTATAGGTCACAGATTTTTATCAATCACAAAATCAAAGTTTTTATTGGTCACAATTCGATTATAACATAATAAATTGTAAGTTATAGTAAAACTTTTTAGGTCACACATTATTAATTTGTCAAAAATTAACCAATTATAGGTAACAATCAACCAAATAATTGGTCATAGACACCTACGTCCATCTCATCCCACCCACGACCACCGTCATGACACCGTACATAACACTGTCGTCAACCACCACCACTACACAACAACGCACAGCTCCACCTCTACCATACCACTAGTGATCTTCGCTCCCCCTATTACCAATACATCACAGAACACACACAAATAAGCACACATACCCACAAATCGCCTACCTCCACCACCCGCAACAACACAAACAACCATCACCACCACCAGTCACCCAAGCGCACAATCGCACCCGCACGCACGTACACCCACAGCATCGCACCAGCACCCACATCAACACAACCAACGCACCCCCTCCGTCGCACCGAAGACCTCCACCGCACCACTAAAAAAAAATAGAAAGGACAGAGAGGAAGACATCGCCGATAGATATGGGAGAAAAAGTGCACGACATTTCAAAGCAAAGAACATTTCCATATTTCCCTAGTAACACCACTACAAAACCCTATCCTCCATCACTTGAACTGAAACCCTAGATGGGTGGCGCAGAGTAGCGGCATAGATTTATCAATGGAAGACGTATGTGAAGGAAATGACTTCTCATTCCCGCCGTAGGAGGAGAAAATTCTCTCGTGGTGGGATGAAATCAAGGCATTCGAGACCCAGGGCGGCGCTACTACCACCGCCACAGACAGCTGCTGCCCCACCAAGTAGCAGCACAAGTCATGGGAGAAGAAATTAGTCAAGGCGGCAGTTTTGGCAGATGGAGAGAGGGAGAGTGAGTGAGTAGAAATGAATTAGGGTTTAATTATATTATGTAACTATAATGTATCTAATTAAAAAATATCTGATTTTTGAAAATTAACACTTCAGATCTGATGTTAAAATATAGATATTGAAAAGTAGGGAATTGTATTCACTTTTGCTTACTTTTCCCTAAAGGTTGTATTTTGGTCCAAATTTAGAATTAGCTTGCCGTCCACTATCTTTAATATTTTCCCACTTCGAGCCTAATTTCTTAAATGGACCAAATTTTAGAATTAGGGCAACTTTCAAATCTCTTGCTCAAAATAATAGAACTTCTTTCAAAATTTTAATGTAGTAAGTGAAAAAGAAGAACCTTATTTTTGTTGCAATAGTACAAAGAAATAAAACCCAAATGAGGGGACAGAATTATATTAATTGATGTTTTAACATCTCCATATCAGAAGGCATATCCCTTTTAGTATACTTTTATGAGCAAGAAAATTATCTAGCGAAACTAACCATAAATATAAAATAGATATGGCGAGGGACAACAAAAAAAAAAAACCATGTAAAACTTAAAGGTAATTAAAATTTGATTTTATATATGTTTCATTCATTAATTAATTATACTTATAAGTTAAAATATACTTATTGAACATGAAATAGATATTATTAAAATATTTAACTTGGTCTATATTTATTTTTATTAGTAGAAATAATATTTCTTTAAAATTTATTTATTTATAAATGAATATTACTAAAAGTGTATTATTGAAGTGAATCAAACGTGAAAGCGAAGTAAATCCAATTTATGTGGACTCTTGATATTCCTGGTCAATTTTCCCACTTCATGTGGAATTAAAATTCATTGATATAGAAGACTAATGCTTATATTAGATAATATTTTCAGAATGGTGTGTTTTGATTGAAAACCTTTAATAGTTGGAATGGCTTAATGCTCTTTTTATGCCCTGAGTCTCATAATATTGCTTAATAGGTTTTTATTATTTTTTTATTGTGAGTATACACCATTTGTTCATATTTATCATGTTTTTGCACATTTTATATTCTTCTAGGGAGGTGTTGATTTTTTATTTGACCAGAAAAGCTAAGAAGGTCTAATAGGACACCTTAATGATTGATATGTTGATACTTATTTGAGTATCCCATTTTGTCATAAGTTTCATGAGTTTAGCCTTTTAAACTAGATTTGGTATGGTATGGAGCATCTCCCATGGCGTGAGTTTATTGAATTTTTTAAAATTTCAACCTACATCAACCTCTTTTCGTGGCTTCGCTCTTAGGTTGGATAATACATTGAACAATTATACAAGTTTTTTTTTTATTTCACGGTACTATCTAGTGTTAGCCAATTTATCTTATAGAACATATCATTCTCGTATAGTGTTCATTATCATGGACTTAAATAAGCTTTAATCAACTAGATGGTTGAAGAAGGTTAAGTGATTTCTCTTATGAGTCGAATTAAATGTAAAGCAGCCATGGATAATGATGACATGTGAGAAACACGTTTTTATATGCCACATTGCCCTGCCACATTGAATATAAAGAGATCATTCTCAATAAAACTCCCATGATTAGCGATATCCACGCGTGCAATTGACACGATTAGTATAGAAATTAACAATATTCATACAACATCTTAAGAATTTTAGATTTCAATTGAGTGCATTAAGATCTTGTAAATATAATGGCTATTGATTATAGTGAATTTTCTCCTCCTCTGTCCGTGATTTTTTCCCGTATTGGGTTTATACGTAAATCTTTATGTTCATTTTCTTTTTATTTATTTCATTATCGTCATTATCTTACGATCCAAAAACTTAAATAGTTAAGCATGTTTGTGTTATTTGAGAGTAATTTTTTTTTTTTCATTTGGACATTATTTTAATGTTAAGATTTCTTCTCCTAAGAGTATTTCCGAAAAAGAAAATTCTCTAAACACAAAATGCTCTTTATTTTAGAGAGTCAATGCTTAAAAATAGATTCCAAGAGATTCTCTATTATTACTTTTTAAAATAGAGAATGAGTTTGACCCTCCAAATTTAGAGAGCAAAACTCTATTTTTAATGTACATTAATTGTATTTAATAAATCATATATTTCAATACTCTACTTCTTAAACTATTCAAATGACATTTAAATTGATTGGTCAATTGACATATAAAAAATTATGTTAAATAAAATATAAAGAAAAATTAATAAGTATTTTTTGAGAAAAGTAAAATAGAGAGTTTGTTGGAGTGTTAAAAATTTTGACTCTCTAAATTTAAAAATGTTCTCTATAATATATAAAATATTATTTATAAATAAATAGTCAATTGGAGATGCTCTACGCGTATTGATGAGTTGCAAACTACTTAGAGAAAAGAAATTAAGCAAATTTTACAACTAGAGAGCATGAATCTAGAAGTGAGGAACAAATATTAATTTGCAACGTTCGGACGCTGCTTGTTGAAGTTCTCAATATGACTCTGTAAGAAGTTTGACGGACATGTATTTTGCAACTTGAGAGATGCTTGAGTATGTCATTGCCATTGTCCAAACATAATAACTCGGGCAGATTGTAGCATTCACAAAAACTTTGCAAGGTCTGCATTTGTGTTCATCTTGAATTTATTGCATAGCATTATGAATTACCAAAGTTTTTGTCAAAGCCTTCAAAAAAATCCCAATATAGGCCATAGCAAAGAATATCAAAATCAATAAGGCCCGTTTGATTGTAAATGTGGAATTTGAGTGGAAAGAAAATAAATTACAGAGAATTGAATTGTTTAGAATTTATTTTACTGGGAATTGTAATTAATTGTGTTTGATTGATATAATTTTCCACCTGAAAATAGTTAAAAATTTGATGTCCGTTTAGCTTCTTTTTCATGAAAATTGTTCATTTAAGTGATAATTTTTTTACCATTGGGTCTAGAATTTGTTCCAATTACAAAAAAAAAAAAAAAAATTAATTTTTTTTAAAAAATTACCATATCGAATACCATTCGTTTGGCTTTGTTTTGCATGAAAATTATCAATAAAAGTGATAAAAATTTTTACCATTGTGTTTATAATTTTTTTCAATTGCAAAAAAAAATAAAATAAATAAATAAATAAAAATAAATAAAAATAATAAAAATAAAAAAAGCTAGAAAATCAAAAGTTTGAAACAAATGTAAATGATATCCATCATCTCAAAATCAAACATTAAGTTCTGATAGCTTCAACTGAAGCTTTGGCTCGATTTCCCACGAGGACAAATTTTATGGTGTAAACTCACGTAGCGAAGAACTATGAAACCCACAATTAGATTGAAATCGAACTCAAGAGAGTAAAAGTAATCAAAGTTTTGGATTTGATTTGAAAATAACGAATCAAAATAACCAACAATACGCAAACAATATGTTAATCCTGATTGAATATTTGAGAATCTCACCCGGTTAATTTGAAGGCCACAAGAAGAATCTTGATAAATTCGTGATTTGTCCAATGAAAGACAAGAATTTGAAAGCAAACTTGCCTCTCAATAAATCTCAATAATAATATCGTGTGTATAAAATCTAACTAAAAATCAAATTTAAGCCTTAAAGATATGAAAAACATTCCATAAAAGAGTTTTAACTTTATTAGAAGATTACGAAAAAATTGGAAAAAATCGCTCCCAGAGTGAACTATCCAACCACATAGTGTTACTCTATGCGGTCACATAAATGAAACAGAAAGCCCTCATTTGGTTTCAGTATAGAGGCATGCGGACAACTATGCAGTCGCATAGTTGTTTCTTTCGACTTTCTCATTCGCTGTTTGAAACAAGTTGATCTATCTTGGTTCTTCTTCCGAGCCCAACATGAAACTTGTTAGTTGTTCCCTTACTTGTTGTGATCGACGTTTCGTTCACTATAGATTGAGCAAGCAATCATATCACCTCTTTCACTCGCTTTGATCTCGACCTTGTCATCTGACCTCCTTTGATTATCAATGGATCATTTCCTAACCTTGACTTTGATGCGTTCGACCCTATGCTTACATAATTCCCTTCATCTTCAAAAGGATTCATCCTCGAATCTGTACCTATATCAAAGAGAGAGAGAGAGAGATAGAGAGAGAGAGAGATACATTAAAAGTAGCCGACACATTATACTCACCAGGAATATCCAGCTTATATGCATTGTTATTGATTTTCTCGAGAACTTGAAATAATCCATCTCACCGTGGTTGGAACTTTGATTTCCTTTGCTCTGAAAAGCGCTCATTTCTCAAATGTAACCGAAACCAATCATTGGGATCAAATGAAATGCTCTTTCAACACTTGTTAGCTCATGAATCATAATGTTTGTTTTTGTTTTCAATTCACAATCTCATATTCTCATGTAGTAACTTCACTATCTCGACCTTCTTTTTCCCATCTAAACTTGCACGTTCATTCACAGGTAAAAGAATTAAATCCAATGGTGTTAGTGGATTAAAACAATAAATAATTTCAAACGATGAACATGAAATAATAGAATGTATAGTCCTGTTGTATGCAAACTCAATGAAAGGTAAGAATTCTTCCTAACGTTTTCAAATTTTTATTAATCACAGTGCTCAATAATTGAATTATAGTCATATTGACTACTTCGATTGGCCCATAGGTTTGTGTGACATGTAGTAGAAAACAACAATTTTGGTCTAACTTACCCCTACAAACCCCACCAAAAGTGACTAAGAAATTTAACATCTCTATCCGACACTATACTCTTAGGGACCCCGTGTAAACGCACTATTTTCTAAAAGAACAAATCAATTATGTTAGTGGCATCGTCGGTTTTATGACATGTAATGAAATGATTCATCTTGGAAAACCTATCGGCCACTACAAATATTAAATCACGACCCCTTTTAGTTCTAGGTTAACCTAAACAAAATCCATGGAGATATCAACCCAATTCTCACTAAGAACGGATAAAAGGAGTATACAATCTGTGGGGTAGAACCTTAGACTTAGTCTGTTTACAAGTTATGCATCGATTACAAGTTCATTCTACTTCAATCCTCATTTTAGGCTAATAAAACTGTTCCCTTAACATCTCTAAAGTCTTTGCAACCCCAAAGTGACTCCCCACCATGTGCTTCTCTAACCAACAATTCACGTATGGAATAATTAGGAACACATAGTTTATTTTCCTGAAACAAATAATCCTCATACTTAGAGAATTTGTCTACCGCACCCTTATTACATTATTTATATATGCTGGAAAAATCTAAATCATTCACATATATGTCTTTAATTTACTTAAAACCAAGCAATTTCGCACTTAAAGAAGTAAGAAGCATATACCTTTGGGACAACACATCTGCCACCACATTTTCCTTACCTTGTTCATACCGGATGACATAGGAAAATGTCTCAATAAATTGCATCCATCTAGCATGCCTTTTGTTTAGCTTACCTTAACTCCGCAACTACTTCAATAACTCATGATTAGTGTAAATCATGAACTCCTTCGACCATAGGTAATGCTACCATGTTTTCAAATCTCGAACAAATGAATAAAGCTTATTGTCATATGTAAGATAGTTAAGTTCTGCTCCACTTAGATTTTCACTAAAATAAGCTATCAGCCTCCTATCTTGCATCAAAATTACTCCAATGCCTATACCTTATGCATCACACTCATTCTTGAAAGTTTTGTCAAAATTAGGTAGTGCTAAAATTGGTGATTTACACAACATATCCTTAATAATGTTGAATGCATGCTTTTGTTCATCGCCTCATTTAAAACCTACACTCTTTTTAACAACTTCAGTGAGTCGTACGGCAAGTGTGCTAAAATTTCTTACAAATCGCCTATAAAACTAGTCAAACAATGAAAACTGCTTACCTCGATTATATTTTAGGTGCTAGTCATTCTTTAATAACTTTATTTTCTCTTCATCTACCTCAATTCCCTTAGCACTAACCATATATCCAAAAAAACGCAACATTTTCTATACAAAATGTGCACTTTTTAAGTTAGCAAAAGTTGTTCTTTTCTTAAAACTACTAGCACGGATCACAAATGTTCAATATGTTCATTGAGGTCATTACTGTAGATTAAAATGTCATCAAAGTAAATAACAACAAACTTGCATATAAATGCACGCAGAACATGGTTCATTAAATGCATAAAAGTGCTCCTTACATTATTGAGTCCAAGCGGCATGACCAACCATTCATACAAGCTATATTTAGTGTTAAATGCAGTTTTCCATTCATCACATTTCCTCATTCTAATTTGATGGTAACCCCTCTTAAGATCAATTTTGCTAAATATGAATGCACCAAATAATTCGTCCAACCTAAGAATAGGATGACGATACTTTACCATTATATTATTGATGGCTTTGCAATCTACGCACATTCTCCAAGTTTCATCATTCTTTAGCACAAACAGGACTGGTACGACACATTGACTCATCCTCTCTCTTACATGCCCCTTGCTCATCAATTCCTCCACTTGCCTTTGAAGTTCATTTATCTCATCGGGATTACTTCAGTAAGCTAGTTTGTTTAGAATGAATGCACTCAGTACGAAGTCAATTTGTTGTTCAATACCTCGAATGGGTGGCAACCCACTAGACATGTCCTCTCGGAATACATTTCCAAATTCCTCCAATAAAGAAATAGCCAAGCTAGGGGAGGGTAGGTTAGATGAGTGACTACTTGTACGCCAACAAAATCATTTGTTGTCTCTTTACTATCGTTCTTTTCAACTCACTTTATTTTGCAAAGAAATGTGCTCTCAACTTTTCTCTCATCTCGGAAGATCCATTTTTTTCCCTTGTGTGGCTCTTCTCTCATTTTCTCTCTTATTTGTCAACTCATTGTTTTCTCTCTTTTTCTCTAACTTTTTCTGTCTCTTTTCTTCCTCATTTTTCAGTTTGATTTGACCTTTATACACTTATGCTGGTGTTAATGGTGCGAGTGTAATGGACTTTCCACTCTTGACAAAGCTGTACCTATTTCTATACCCATCATGTATCACCTTTCTATCGTATTATCACAGTCCCCTTAACAAGATATGTCCATCATGAATAGGTACTATGACACACAATATTTCATTATGATAACTACCAATTGAAAAATTTATCAACACCATTCTATTCACTTTTAACTTCTCCACATTTATTCAACCACTATAACCTATAGGGCCTAAGGTGTTTAAGCATAGTTTATCTCAATTTTCTACCAGATTAGTGCTAGCTACATTTGTACAACTCCCACCATCAATGATCATGCTACATACCTTATTATTGATGTGGCATCATGTATGAAAAATATTTTCTCTTTGCTACTCCAAGTCATTCATCCTGATTTAAGTGATAAGATCTCATCTTGTGACCAATAGCTCGCCACAGCAAATTTCACTCTGCCTTCATCACTAGCCTCCAATTCCGGCATGCCTTCATAATCACTCTCACTTTCACTCACCACCTCTCCATTATCTTACAAAATCATCACTCTTTTGTTTGGACATTGAGAAACGACGTACCCTAACTCCAAACACCTAAAGCATTTGATGTCTCAACTCCTTGATGGCTGTGATTCCATTTTCTTGTTAGCATTTTGTTCCATGTCCTTTATCCAATTTAGTTTTACCCCTAGAAATAGCCCCGTTGGCTTTGTTGTTGTCTCACTTCGATTTCAAGGATGAGTTAGAATCTGAACCACCTGATGAGCACCTTGATGTCCCTTTCCTCTTCAACTGCCTCTCCACTTTCATAGCCATGTGTAGCATGTCTTCTAATTCCATGTAGCGTTGCCTTCTAATTCCATGTAGCGTTGCAACTCCACTACATTAGCTATGTCTCAATTCAACCCGTTCAAAAACCTGGCCATGGTAGCCTCCCGATCCTCCTCCACATCAGTCCTAAACATTAACAACTCTATCCTTGGTAGAAGCTTTGTAGTTTTTGATGAAGCTCTCGATATTAGTAATTAGGTACAAACCTCTTCCACATGATAACTTTCAAGTCCTCACATGTATGGATCGGTCATTCTCTATTTCTCATCCTCGTTGTCATCACTTGATCCCACTAAGTGATTGCATAATCGGTAAATTCAATGACCGCTATCTTCACATTCTTCTCCTCCGAATAGTTGTGGCAATCAAAGATAAATTCAACCTTTTTCTCCCACTCCAAGTAAGTCTCCGGATCACTCATTCCTTTGAATGGTAGAATGGACATTTTTATGTTGTCCATATTCCCATCTACCTCGTCTCCAACTAAGTTTCTACCTCTTCGTTCAAGCCTAGCTCTTCTATTTCTCATCCTACATATTTCAGCTTCGATTACTACCTCCTCATCCACATCACTCCCATAATTATATTCTTCACGAACTTCCATCATAGGCTCCCGCTTACCCTGTCTTCGTATATTTGGAACTTCCATACGTAAGTTGGCAAGCTCCGTGTCTTATCTATCCGCACATCTTCAAATAATTGTTCAAACTTATGTATCATCTTGTCTAATATGTTTTTTGGTTGTTATTTTGGCCTGGTGTTGATCTGTCCCTATTAAACATCCTAAATCTAAAATTTGTCTCTACCTCACAAATGTACAATCGTGTATCACTCAATTCGACTTTTTCCCTCCATTGATCTCACCACTCTACCTTTTTCACTAAAAGCTTTAACCCAAGTACTTCAAAGGACAAATTCAAACTTAACCAGAAATTATTCTTGTAGAATTCAAACCGGGGTTTGAGTGAGATTTTTTTTTTAAATTTTGAAAACTCAAGAAAAAAAATGAATCGAATGAAATTTGAATCCAAAAAGTGGTTCTTGAATTTTATACAATAGATAACGTAATTGGCTGGTAATTTTTGAGATAAATAATAACAAATATACTTTTTTGTATTTGACTTTTCACAGAATTTTCTGAATTTTTTAAGTTTTTTTCGATTTTTTTACTTAAAATTCAACTATAATACCGGCAAAGAAAACGAAATTTGATTTTGATACAAAATGAGCACAAAAATAACTTTTGAATTTTTTACGGAAAAATTACGAATAAAAAGATTTAAATAGATTAAACACGAAGAATACAAGAAAAAGGAAATAAATATTCAAACAAAAAAGGAAAATGATATAACCTTGATTTTGGATCCTAAGTTCTGATACCAATTGTTGTGAACCCGCGTAGCGAAGAACTATGAAACCCACTATTAGATTGAAATCGAACCCAAGAAAGTCAAAGTAATCAAAGTTTTGGATCTGATTGAAAAATAACGAATCAAAATAACCAACAATACGCAACGATATATTGACCCTTTTGACTGAATATTTGAAAATCTCACTAGATTGATTTGAACGCCACAATAAGAATTTTGATAAGTTCGTGATTTGTCCAACGAAGGACAAGAATTCGAAAGCAAATTTGCATCTGAATAATAATGTTGTGTGTTACAATGAAAATAATAAGTTCTATTTATAGAGAACCCATAAAACCTAGCTAAAAATAGAATTTAAGCCTTAAAGATATCAAACACATTCCATAAAAGATTTTTAACTTAATTAGAAGATTATGTGAAAAATTGGAAAAATCTGCGCCCAGAATGAATTATGCGACAGCATAGTGTTACTCTATGCGATCGCATAGATCAAACAGAAAGCTCCCCTTAGTTTTGGTATAGAGGTATGCAACCACATGACTAGGACAACTATACGGTCGCATAGTTGTTTCCTCCAGCTTTCTCGTCTGCTGCATGAACTAAGTTGATCCATCTTGTTTTTTCTTATGTGCCCAACATGAAACTTGTTCCCTTATTTGTTGTGATCGACGTTTCGTCCACTGTATCTTGAGCAAGCAATTTCTTCGCCTCTTTCACCCGCTTTGCTCTCGACCATGTCATCGGACCTCATTCGATGATAAACGGATCCTTTCCCGACCTTGACTCTGACGTGTTCAAATTCGCGCTCACATCATCTTAATTTGAATTTATGGTCTAAATTTATTGTGTCGGTGACTTACCAGCTGTTTGGGAATAATCTTCCACAAATTGCTTTAATATCTATAAATATTTTCAAATAGCTATATGTTGAACGAAAATTTAAAAAATTGAAAGGTATAAATTGTAAGATTATTGCTTTTTTTTTTTTGCGAGGGTATTAGGTAGATAGATATATGATCTTATTTTCATTTCTTTAAAAATATAAACATTTGTGAAAAATATTCTTCATTGTTCTCTAAAATTTGTTTTAGTTTTTTCGAAAAATTATTTTTATACAAACCTTTTGTTTTCAAAGTCGTTACATAAGAATCTAGGCTTACAAACCCTCTATCCTTTGGACCTATTGTTGAATATTCTCTATTCTTTCAGATTAGTCGAAAATCCCCATTATTACCTTTAAGGTACAAAGATCCCATTTTTTTCCTCTGTTTTCTCAATGAATTATTGTGAAATGACGAATATACCCTCATATTTAAATAAATTAAAAAGAAAAAAAGAAAATATAAAGAAATAAGTTTAACTTCAGTCCCAAATTTTTTAAAAAGGTGCAAATGAGTTCCAAATAAAAATCTAAGAAATTAAATCATCCACCTATCCTATAGTCCTCCAACCCCCATCACCCTCTACATCCAAATTCTGACCTTGGTCTAGTTTCTTCCATCAATTGCTGTAAGCCGTTGGCCACCTATACAGTCCCACCATTCAACTCGTTGGCCAAACCCAACCAATCGTCAACCATGCCAAACAAACAGTCCACACATTCCCTATTTTCAATATGTCGCCATCGTCTCTTCTATTTACAGAGAACCCTTACATACAGTTCATTCAACAACACCCATTCCAATTCCCACATCATTCACCACCTTCAAGCTCTGAATTTAGTCTCAAACCTGGCACCCATACATAGTAACTTGCGGCTGAATTCACCCATTGTGTGTAGCTCTTATTTCCATCCCCTACCATATCTTCCATTCATGAACTCTACAAAGTCTTTCGTTGTCACCTCCATATCAATCTCGTTGGCCATAATCCAACTTCACAACTGTTGGATAAATTAGTGCATGAATTATATTCGATTAATCAAAAACACGTGCATGCAAATAATGAGCAAATCATTATTTACTCAAATGTAGAAAATAAAAAAAATCGATAGAGATAAAATAAAGGGAGGTATGCAAATGCAAATCTTCTTAAAAAGGATTTCGCCTTTGCACTGGTGCTAATAGTATCAAATGGATGTTCAACTCTCAAAATACAACGCTTGTTTCAAAATTAATATCACACAAGATTAATTTTGCTGGATGAGGCAACGCTTAACTGTATTCTTTTAGAATGGAAGATATCGAATAATAAGTATTGAACACGAAACTCAAAATAATATGAAAATTATTTTAATAGAATTTAGAGAAAAGGAAGAATTAAAAATCAATTATAAGGAATGGATTTAGAGTGAAGAAAATGGAATTATGAAAGTCATATTTATAGATTTTCACGTGTCTCTTCTTAACAGTCGCATCTTTTGGTGAAATTCATTTTAACCATTAGATCGCACCGTTTTCATATTTAATGGTGTAGATTGCACCTTATCAAATGGTCGTGACTTTTCATTTAGTGTCTTTCGTACTTAATTAAGTAATACCCAATCAATGTACCTATAGGAAACTTTTCCAATTCACGCGTTTAAATCCATTTATATACCCTAAAATTCCAACAACAGCTACACAATTCCCACCATAGCAGACAAACCAACACCGAACACATCAACACTCAACAGTTAGTCACATCTTCCAAAAACCCACGTCGGCATTCCAAATTACCGACACCCAATACAACAATCCAACCCCTCGCTACATCTCTCCTATCAACGTGATCTACAATTATAACCATCACCTACCATCAGGATTTGTTTCTTCCTTCATTACCATAATCTCTGTCACCCAAGCCAAACCAACAGTCTCACTCCATCCCAGCCATTGTTGTACCATCGCTTATCCTCTTAACGCTACCGTCTCTACTCTTAGTTATATGTTTCGACCTCATTTGGTCATTTGATTATAGGTAGATATTGTTGGAAAAATTGGTTTTTATTAGTTGGTTTGACCAATTATTTTAGTAGATCCCGATAGTTGGACAAAATATTTCTTTGGTCGAATGTGTTCTACTCCATAATTAGATTACTGTAGTATATTTATTTTCTCAAAACCAATTTAGGGTGAATGAGAAATTAAGGCCAAAAGATGACCACTTGAAGTTGAAATAACTTAGAATAAAAATTGGTGGGAAATTGAAAAAGTGCTTACCCTACATAGGAAAGTTAGAAGATTATAAACCACCTTATATTGCTCAAGTTTGGGAGTTTGGTTTGGAGCATAATGGGTACTAATAGTTTTTTAAGGAGAGAGAACATACATACTAGTAGGTCGGGCCAAAGCTCACACGCCCGTGTCACCATCTGTATGATCGGTCGGTCGGTCGGCTAGGCTCGACATGGGACGAGCACGGGCACGGATCGTGGGTTTGGGCTGATATATATTTTTGGTAAAATAATATTTGATTTATATTATTTTATTATATTTTAAAACAATAATATATTTAATTTATATTATTCCTCCATGATTTTTCTTTGTCTAACACATGGATTCTTCTAAAATGGCGATTGACAGTTCCTATTCAAACGAGTTGTGTTTGTTGAAGAAACAACTTTTCGACTGTTGTGTCTTTTGGACACAACCTTTCGACTTTTATAAATAGGCCCTTATACCTCGATTTTCATTCACTCTAAAATCAATTCTGATTTTATTCTTCTTCCAAAATTATTGATTCATCCATGTATTATTCATATTTTGCAATTCAAGCTTGAGAAATCATTTTCGTGCATTTTAGTCCTCCGATTTTTTGAGAGATCAAAATGTGAGTAATGCTACTATTACAATTCGAAGTCGTTGTATCTTGGAAGATGAGTGCCGAAATACCTTGAGCACCAGTGTCGGGCATTATTGTCTTAAAGAGAAAGAGTCGAACTTTTGCCTCAACTATTTTTTAGCATTTATTTTTTATGACGTTATTCCGCCCAAATTAATTTATGGTGATATAATTACTTGTCACCTTCCAACAATCTTAAGACGGTAATCGAAAATAATATATCATCTATCATACCCCTAATAATGCTCATGGAAAAAAATCGAAAAAATTCACAGGAGTAGATTTTAAGAGATAGAAACACAAAATGTTGTTTTATCTCACGACTCTAAATTTGGCAAAATTCTTGAATGAAGATGCTCCAACTATTGAGGAGAATGAAATAGATTCTAAAAAACGAGCAGCATTCGATGCATGGAGTCATAGTGATTTTTTGTGTAAGAACTACATTCTCAACTAACATGACAACACACTATATAGTGTATACTATTTGGTCAAGATAGCTAAATTACTGTGGAAGTCATTGAAAAAAAAGTACAAAACGAAAAATGTCAGATCAGAGAAATTCGTTGTGGGCAAATTCTTGGACTTCAAAATGATAGAGTCTAAAATAGTAATGAATCAAGTCCAAAAACTACAAATCATCTTGCACGATATACATGTAGAAGGAATGAAGCTCTGTGAGTCGTTTCAAGTTGCTGCGATTATCAAGAAATTACCACCAATGTGGGAAGACTTCAAGAAATGCCATAAATGCAAGGAAATTGGACTTGAAGATCTCATTGTACGGTTAAGAATTGAGGAAGATAATCGCAATTCTGAAAAGAAATTAGAAAAGTTGCAAATGGAGGCTAAAGTCAATTTGGTAGAACTAAATACTAGCAAGAAAAGGAAGTACTATGGTAATGGCCAAGAAATTCAAAAAAGACTGCTATAACTGCGATAAGCCTGCTCACATTCAAATAACTGCCAATAGAAAAAGCAAAACAAAAAGGACCAAGTACACTTGATCGAGGAAGACAGATTGTCTAACGGTGTGTCTGAACTAATGCTGTCAGCTGTTGTATTTGAAACAAACATGGTGGACAATCAGAGAGAATGGTTCGTTGATACTGGCACTACTCATTATGTTTGTACTGATAATGAGATGTTTTCATTTTACACTCCTATCAATGGACGAAAACTATTAATGGGCAACTCAGCAACATCAAAAGTTGTTGGTCTATGTAAAGTAGTGCTAAGATTCTTCGGTGACAGGGGGCTGTTCCTTGCGGATTAGGTTGTTGAAACCTAGCTGGATTTGCCTTTCGAGGTTTAGATACAAATTCCCGCAGGTGACCTCGTTGGATAAGTGACTCTACCTCTTCCTTCAGATTTCTGCAGTTGTCGGTATTGTACCCTACCGTTCTGTGAGACAGACGGTATTTTCCTTGATTTTTCCCAGTTACTTCTTTCCCTTGGCATAGAGATCGGCGAAAGGCTTCTTTTTCCTTAGTTTGTAGAAAGACTTCTTCTAAGGTTGCGTTTAGAGGGTGATAGTCATGAAATTTGTTGGGATAAGGTTTTGAGCGGCCTTGATTCCTTATATCCCTTCTTTTTTCCCAACCTGAGTCCTTATCTATTTGTTTTCCCTTAGTTCGTTGTGGTGATTGAGGAGCTTGCTTAGTATCTTCGTGATCTGATGTAGCATCCTCTGCACTTATATATTTCTCAGCTCGGCCTAAAAGCTCATGATATTTCTGAGGTTCATCTTCATCAACAGACCACCAGAATCTTATTTTCGGCTTTAATCCTGAAAGGACCGCCATAAGTGCAGCGTCATAAGAGATTTTCTCCACCTCGATAGATTATTTTTTAAACCTTTTTAAATAACTCTTGAGCGATTCGGTTTTCCCTTGTTTTATGATTACCAACCTCTTCTTTGGTATAGTTCTTACCTTTGAACTCATAAACTGAGCTAGGAATGATATGGCGAGGTCATTCCAGTTTTTTATAGATCTTTGGTGTAGTCTTCTGAACCATCTCTGAGCTTTGTCTCATAAGGTTAAAGGGAAGGCACGACACATAATGGCGTCTCCAACTCCCTAGGGCTCCATCCAAGAGGCATATTTGTCTAAATGACTAAGGAGGTCTTCTTCCCCATCATACCCAGTCAGTTACAGCATCTTCGGCTTTTCAAGCAGTGGTTCTGCCAGGATGTCCTCAGTAAAAGGTGAGTGACGTTTTATAAGGTATTCTTCTGTGCTTCCTTTATTTTTGGCTTCCAGGTCAGCTATGCACTTCCTGAGAGCGCTCTTTTCAGGTTTAGTGTGTTCAATAGGGCGGTTAATATGAGGCTCCTCATTTTTATTTGGGGATGTTAATGAGTGTTGAGAACCTAATCTATTGAATACACTATTTGTTCTCATGGCAGTTGGTTTTGTTGTGGCGGGAAAGCTTTTGACCTCTTCGGTTCGACTCTTGGAAGATTCTCCACTTAGAACTGGAGAGTTCCGCTAGTGGGGAGTCGCCTGGCTCTTTCTTGTTGAGGGAATTCCACCTCAATATCCTGTAGCGGATTTCGAACTTGTTTTTTCTCCAGTCTACTGACAACGTTTGTTAGTTTTTCAATAGCTTCCGTCATAGCCGCCATTTGAGGATCAGTAGCTTCATTGCAACCTCGTCTTTCAGCGTTTGTTGGGTTATCGGTTTGTCCGGGACAAGTATGGGATCGATTTTCTGATGCTGAAAATTCGTCCATTATATTGATCTACAGACTTTGTGGAAAGATAGGACTATTTTCCCAAGTTGGGCCCTCTTTCTAGCGCCAAACTGTTGACGTTGAAAAATGCATAGAAAATATTCAAGCCAACTCAAAGAATGAACGTGGATTTCTTATTGTAATGATCAAGTGTTTACAATAAAGTAATATAACAATTCTTCATTTTTACTGATAGGAGATATTTGAAATATGAGAAAGTGTTAAATAGTTTTTTTTTGTATGCTTGTATCCACTTCCTTCTCTTTTCTTTCTGGGCTTTGATTCTCCTTTTATAGGAGAAAATGCATGCATGCTGCCTCCTTTGTCTTTTCTCTTTAATTCCGAGTTAAGGACGTACGGTTGCTGGTGCGATAAGATTGGTTGCCTAGCTGGATTTTGTCAGACTTCTTTTGAGCATTAATGGCTGGTGGCCCCTATCAATTAATGCATGACTTAAAGGAGAAAGCTATCATTTTTAATTGGATAGTTATGTGGGTGCTGACGTGGGACATTTTCAAGTGTGCTTCCATAATTGGTAACTCATATATTCTGTCAGTGATCCTTAATCATTATATTCATTTTGTCTTGGAAGATTACACAGGCTTCTCGAGTAAGCCACTCAGGATTCGAGCTGACCTCAGACATCCGAGCTCACATTATCATCCCCCTATTGGGTATACCAATCTGAACTAAGTGACTTCGGAGGCCGGTGTCGACAAATAAGAAGTAACACGGATGACAACATAAGAAAAATAAAGCAAATGTTGACACGATCATCAAGAATGACCTCAATACTTAAGTGTATCAAACTATCTTTTTCCTATGAAGTCACATGTGCAACTTGAAATTTTAATAATATTGGTGGTCGGAAGTTGCCGAAAAATTACCTCAAACTTGGCCAAAAAATCTAAAAATTCAGTGATCGTTTTGAAAGAAATTTCAAATTTCAGTGACCGTTTCTGAAACTTTGAAACTTCAGTGACTGTTTTGAAATTTTCAGATAACTTGAGTGACCATTTGTGAAATTAACCCTTGTCTAATTAGATAGAAGAAATATGATTCGATTTACTGTTTTCATACATGAAATTTAACTTACATGGAGTTGGAAGGTGGTCTAGAAGGCAAGGTGTGTATTAATTTTAGGGAGTTGAGTATATGAGTTTGAGAGAGACGTGTATTTATTTTAGGGAGTTGAGTATATAAGTTTGGGGGAGATATATGTATTTATTTCAAGGAGTTGAGTATGAGTTATGTGAAGAAATTTTAAAAATTTGACTTGGGGGGAGTCATTTGATATATTTGCTGGAATGTTATTATTGATATATTATTGTGTTTTTTCTACATTGATATAAAATTCTATGATTTATTTCTAAATTTATAATTCACATGATATTGCATGCTTCGATATTATGCATGTTTTATTATGTTGTTTTATTTAATTTAGTTATATGTTTTTGGTTTTGTTAGTTTTCTCTTACCTTTCACGTAGTATTATGATTTCCATGTGTTTCAAGAAACATGTTGATCAAGCATTGAAGAGGATTTTGGGTTTTTGGTCACATAATATGATTTTGTCACAGAATGCCAAATGGAGAGATTTTAAAGTCTATTTTGTCATTGACAATTTCTCAATTTGTAATTGACATTTTTTTTTAGTTAAAATCATGTTCTAATTGAATTGTATTAAGAATTTATTAAGTTGTAATCAAAGTCAAAATATGATTTATTGAGTTCTAATTATAGAAAAAGAGTTGGATGAGTCCAAAATGTCAAAAATGTCCAATAAGATCACATATAGTCAAATGAATGCAGTTAGAAATTTAAAAAATGTCAAAGAGCTGCACAAGTTATGCTACAAATTCTCACTAGCAATTTACAACGTGTTTTACACAGAGGAAACATTCGAATTTGGAGAATACTATCTCTAGAGGAATTGTAGCATTTGAGTTAGCTTCTAATGCATTTTGAATTACCTCATTTGGACTTTTGGAGAGAAAGTTATGATATAAATACTAATGACTGCTTAGACAATGCTCGTTCGCCACCCACTTGGCGCTAAAGCAACGAGTCGATGTCTAGAATTTATTTTTATTATCATTTTTTTTTGTTTGCTTCAAACACTTTGTTTTTCAATCCTTTTTCATTCCAAATACTACCCATTATAAATATATAGTCCTATAAACTCAAAATTCCTAGATATAAAAATGCAAAAATTTACCCTTTATTTAATTCTTTGCTCGGAACTCGAAAAATAATCTAAGGGTCCGTTTGATTCAAAGATGGAATTTGGGTGAAAAGAAAACGAATTGTAGGGAATTGAATTGCTTAGAACTTATTTTATTAGAAATTGTCAATTAATTGTGTTTGATTGGTATAATTTTTCATCAGAAAAATGTTGAGATTTTCTATCTTTTTGTGTTCGTTTGACTTTGTTTTTCATGAAAATTATCAATTAAAGAGATAAAATTTCTTACAATTGGGGATATAATTTGTTTAGATTGCCAAAAAAAAAGAGGAAATTTTTTTGTGTTTGTTTTGTTTTGTTTTACATGAAAATTGCTAATTTAAGGGATTTTTTTTTTTTTTTTTTTAACAATTGGGGATAGATTTTTATTTCTATTGCCAAAAAAAAAAAAAAGATGATAGAAAACCAAAAATCACCTAAAAGGTGGAAATTGAAATTCCACTAAAACTAAGAAAAGAGGAGCAAAGGTAGAAGACCAATTCTATGGGGAAAAAAAGTACCATCAAACATGGCAAAAGCGAGAAATGAAATTTCAATTCCATTTTCTATGGGAAAAAAATGACCTATCAAACTGGCCTTAACAAACTTTCCTGGATGTACATGGAGAAAAAGTAAAGAATTCTTGTATTTACAAATCCAATTTAGTCTATTACAGTTAACAGCTCATAATCAAATAATTGCATGGATTATTTCTAGTCTTCTTATTTCATTCTCTCATTTGCTTCTGTGGGAGACTTTTTGGCTTCATCACCGATAGATTCAACAATGCACTCCAGCTTTTCCTCAGCTTCCTGAACCTGCAGATTCAGTTTAATTAATAATTAAATGGTTCATACAAATTAAACTTAGCTAGGAACCCTAGAGGACAATAATTATGAAAATCTAGAGTAGAATTAGAAGAAAGAAATGTTAATATATATGATTTGTTTGAGCCACATTATTTTGAAAGAATGTATTCTGAAATAGTAAATTGATGAAGAATGTGCAGTTGAAAAAAAAAGAAAAGTTATTGATGTGATGGAAAATATTATTTTATTGAAAAATGTGTGGTGAAAATAAGTAGAAAAATTAGAATAAAATTTTTAATGTGTACCAAACAAGGGCATATATAAGGATCATATGTACTTATCTATAATATAAATTAATGTAGTGGATTGTTACATAATGAAGCAACAGATCATCCACAATTTGTATTAATCTTATATTTCTTGATACGAATTTAAGTATACAATTTGTATCTATTCTTTGCTTTTCTTAATATTGTGGGATTTTTTTTCAGTCTTTTTTAATACATAAACATTACCCATGTTGAGCCCATTTTTGCAAGAAAATGTGTTTTGAAATAGTGATTTTTTAAAGCATATGTGATTAAAAAATAAGGAAACGTATAAAATTATTTTGTATGAGAATATGTTGAAAATAAGTTTTAAAAAAATGGAGCGAAATATAGGCATTGTCTTAAGATCCCTCTGAGAAAATTTGTAATGCTGAACCGGATTCCAGACAATCAGATTAAAATGTACTCAATTTCATGTACAAATTATATTAACATATATCCTTTTCCTATGAAGTCGCATTTGCAACTTGGTATATTTTTTTAATACTAAGGTGACATTGGCTAAAGTATTCGATGAAGATTAAGACAAAATTAATTCTTTTATTAATTAAGAAACAAATTAGGTATACCTTGTCGATTAAATCACCAATTGAATCAGCATTCTTAGCTGTTTTTTCAGCAATATCTTCAACAAAATGTGCAATATTTTTTAGTTGTCCTTCAGGGAGTTCATCTTCAATATCCTCTGCAATTTTGTCGACTTCTTCAGCCACCTTCTCCACCGCGTTCACTATATTTTCTACAGTTTGCACTGCATTTTCAATTCTATCTGCACATTTGCGAAAAATTAAAGCATTAATACTGTTATATATATATTATGCAAGTGCAACAAAACTATTAAGATTAGTTTTTTGGTAGATTTAGATAAAAATTGATGAAATATGCGGTTGAAAAGATGTTAACCCCATAAAATATTCTTGATTTTGATTTAGATTAAAATTTGAATATTAATTTCTATCAAACATTGGCTGAGCCTCTTTCCTATATAAAAAAAATTGTTTTTGAAGTTTGAAAATTAAAAGTTAAAACTAGAATTTACATCAAATAGTTTTCTTCTTTAAAATATGGTCCAAAACATACAGTTCATACTTGCAGGCTATAAGAATTATTGAAGAAGGAATATTTTTTAGCCTTACTCTTAATGACCCATAATGGCCCCCATTTGTGTGTGAAAAAGGGTAGAATTATTGATACCACCATTCCTAGAATCCAGCTCCTACTGCATGATCAAATTTAACAGAAAAATATGAAACAAAATAGAAATAAATCTTTGAATTTACTATTTTGATTCAAATATTCAAACTTACATGGAGTTGGAGGGTGGTCCAGAAGGCGATGAAGCTCCTGGTGCACTGTTAGCATAAACAGCGAAATTCCTAAAACGAAACACACACAAAAATAAAAATAAAAAAGGCAACAATATTAGACAAGATTAAGAATAAAAAAAATCATATGCACCACAATTAATCCGATAAACGAACTGCCTACGAACCTTTTGTCGTTGTTATTGCACTGCACTAAACTTTTGCTCCAAAAAAAGCTCTGGTCCTTCTGTTTTGAAATGGGATTCCAAGCCAAAACTGGAAGCCTAGAATAAGGCTTGATATGTACACCAGTTGAAATGTGCACAACACTAGAGTTTGCCAATGTTGACATGGTTTCTGCAGATTAATTTTATCAATCGAGAATGAATTTTGTAGTAGCTAATTTTAACAAGGTTTTGTGTGTTTATATAGGAAAATGAGTTCGATGAAATGGTCATCTTCTTGGAATATATTTGTTTGACCTAAAGATAGGGCTATATTGCCAAAGTTTTTTATTTTTTTATTTTTTTTTTGCATGAAAGGTATTCAATCTTTGTTCATTGTTGAACAATTCTTTTTTTTTTTTTGGCATTCTTATCATCAATATTTTATTAACTAAGATATATTGACACCGGCGGTTTTCATCCAAACAATCCTTTAGAAATTAGAATGATATAAAGAGATTTACAACTAATTTTAATTATTCATGTTTGGTATAAATTAAAATTAAAATTTTAATTAAAGTCAAAGTTCACAATTAATTTTAACCAAATTTTATGAAATTCACAACTTTTAACCACATATTTCATCAACTTTTATCAAAATTTATTAAAAAAATTGATTTCAATTCCCACCAAAAAAGGACAAGAAAAAATAATTAATACAAAAGTGCACTAGAATACTTTTCCCTTATTTCAAAGAACACTAACAAGATATTGGGACATAAACTAAGTAAAAATTATTAACTTTTGAAACGTGATTCGTTGGAATGTCATATCCATATTGTCCCACTAGTAATTATTTCAATAATGTCATCGACATCATTCATGTTTTCAAAAAATTATAGATGAAATTTTTTTTAACTGTTCAAATGTGTATATCATGTGATATGATTGTACTTATTTTTGTAAATATTTAGGTAATGGTGGTTATCTTATTTTTAAATAAAAACCTAAATAAACTCGTGCTCTTGAAACGGTCAATTTTTCCAACCTGTCACACGGCAACTATGATTAAAAAAGTAGCCCAATAAAGTATATTGTACAAAAGTATTTGGTTTGGCATAGTCTCTCCTTGTACAATAAAATTGACTTCCATGTAGGGTAAAATTGCATCTTACTTTCTTGATGCCTTCGCGCGTCCTTCTGCACAGAATTGAAACGAATATTTAATCGAATAATTTGTTTAATTCTATCATCGATGACATAATAGTCATTAAATAATGTCTAAAATTTATTTTAAGGAAATTGTACCTATTTCATGTCAGCAAACTAAAAGTTACGTGTGACAATATATTGATAATGTATTTTGGAATAGTTGATTGATGGAGAATGTATGATTAAAAAATAAAAAAAATTTAGATTTTCATGTAATATTATTTTATTAAAAATTGTATGGTGAAAAGATGGGAAAAAATTTATTTAAAAAAAACTAGGAATCAAACAAGGGCTAAAATGTAGTTACTTCATTAAACGAAATTGATAGCTATCTGATTGAAATAAAGTGAAAATATAGAAATGGTGTATGGTATTTACTTATATTTAATTGGACATATCATTTGATGACATGTAATATCATATCATGTGTACTAAACACTAGTTGTGCTACATATGTAAAGCATTATTTTAATAAGAAATTACACCATTGACCCGCATCTTCAACTTTAAGTTTTCATCCATTGAGGACCAATAGTACAACTAATGTAAAGCTCGGGCTAATATTGTGAAAAAGATAGGTCGAGGATCGAGTTGTAATAAAGACAATAGGTTAGGCATCTTTTACTGAATTATAATTGCAGCGCTTTTTGATATATTGAATTATTCCGTAATAAATCATTCATTGTCGTGCAAAGGACATCACATTGGCCATGAAGAAATAAAAGTCCTAAAAGAAATAAAAATTTGGATCATCTGTTGGTACTAGTAAGTGTCTCTCTTTATTCCAAGCATAGTCTTTGAAAGCATGGCAATGCCCTGAAGCTCCAACCCACTTGTCACAAGGAGCAACAATGTCACAAACATAGCAATAGCACTGCATGTCAAAATGTAGAGAGAAAAGAAATGGAAGAGAAAAGAAAAAAAGGGGGGAAATTCTGTTTCATTCAATACAATACAAAAGTGAACCAGCTGGCTACATATATACACGTATACGCCTCTAATATAATGAAGATAGAATGTACAAAGACTAAATTAACCCTGTGATATACAATGTAATTCAACATGCCCCTTCAAGATGGAGAATGAATATTCAAAATTCCCATCTTGAATAACAAAGATTTGAACTTGGCTCCTCCTAATGGTTTCGTTAATAAATATGCCAACTGCTCCTGTGAAGCAATATGTAGTGTCTTTACCTCACCTGATTGGACTTTATCACGTACTAAATGACAATCAATTTCTATATGTTTTGTACGTTCATGAAATACGAGATTACTAGCTATATGTATAGCTGACTGGTTATTGCAAAACAACAATGCTGCCTTAGTGTGTTGCACTCCCAAATCTTTAAATATGTTCCTCAACCAACTGAACTCACAAACAACTGCTGCCATGGACCGATATTCTACCTCAGTGGAGGACTTGGAAACTGTGTGTTGTTTCTTGGATTTCCATGACACCAGTGAGTTTCCCAAGAAGATGCAATAACCGGTAACAGACCTCCTTGTGTCGGAGCATGCTGCCCAATCAGCATCGCAGTAGCCCTTAAGATGTAAGTCAGATTTCTGAGCAAAGAACATACCTTGCCCAGGTATTCCCTTTAGGTATTGCAATACATGATATGTTGCCTCCAGATGAGGCTACCTTGGCGTTTGAAGAAATTGACTGAGGACCTGGACGGCATATGACAAGTCAGGCCTCATGATGGTCAAGTAAAGAAGCCTTCCTACCAATCTCCTATACATGCTTGCATCCTCAATAGCTTCACCAACATCTTTACTAAACTTCAGATTATGTGGTAATGGACTGCTAGCTAGTTTTGCACCAAGATATCCTGAGTCTGTTAATATTTCCAGTGCATATTTCCTTTGATAAATAGATATGCCATCAGAATTTCTTGCCACCTCAAGTCCTAAGAAGTATTTTAGGACGCCAAGATCTTTCAGTTTGAATTTTTCATTCAAACCGTGTTTGAATTTTTCAATGTAAGTTAGGTCATTGCCTCCAATGATAATGTCATTGACATAAATGAGAAGTGTGGTGAATGAGCAGCCTTCTTGTTTGCTAAACAAAGAATAATCAGATTTCGATTGCTGAAAGCCTAGATAAGTGATGTAGGTAGACATCTTGGTGTTCCATTGTCTTGACACCTGTTTAAGGCCATAAATGGATTTGTTTAACTTGCAAACCAATTTCTCACCATTAACCCCCTGTTGCTCATAGCCCTGTGGCATCACCATGTACACTTCATCCTCCAAATCACCATGTAGGAAGGCATTATTAATGTCAAGTCGATAGAGGTGCCACTGTCTCTGTGCAGCAACAGCTAACTTGGCAACGGGTGAAAATGTCTCCTCATAATCAGAGCCAGCATGTTGGGTAAACCCCTTGGCCACAAGCCTGGCCTTCTTTCACTCTTCAGTACCATCAGAATTTAACTTTACCTTGAAAATCCACTTGCAAGCAACAGGAGTTTTATGTGCAGGCATAGGGACAACATACCAAGTATTATTGGATACTAGAGCATGATATTCGGCATCCATGGCTTTGCACCAATCTAGATCTTTAGTAGCATCAACAAAAGACTGAGGTTCACTGATGGTGGACAAGGCGATAGCATAGTGTCTGTGAGAAGAAGACAACATTCCATAGTCCAAGTAATCTGCAACAGGATACTGAGATCCAGAGATAGGATGATCTACCATGGGAATTGATTAGGGAGGAAGTGTCTGAGATACCAGGCCACAATGATAGTCATGTAGATAAGAAGGAGCCTTTTTGATCTGTTGGATCTTTGAGTAAAGAGAAGAGGTAAAAATGAAGAAATGTTAGTAGAAGACGTGTCAGAAGAAGAAGAAATGTGAGACGAGTAGTGTTATCTGAAGGAAAATGAGATGCAGGTTGGGAAAGATCAGGAGAATGAGGAATATGCGGAGAAGAGGCGGGAGAAACCTCCTCACCAGAGATATGTGGAGAAGATGATGGATTAAATATATCATGAAAGGAATAAGGTAGATTAGAAAAGAGATTTTGATCCCCATGATAAGACATAGATGTGGTGGACAAAGAATTAAGGAATGTAGGATGTTGATAAGGAAAAATGGTCTCATGGAAAGACACATCTCGTGAGGTAAAGTTCACATTTGTTTGAAGGTTATAAAGTCTGTAAGCTTTCATCCCATAGGGGTAACCAAGGAAAACACAAGGAGTAGCTCTAGGATCAAATTTTGTACGATTTCGCTTAAGAGTAGAAGCATAGCAAAGACAACCAAGGACCTTAAGATGATTGTAAGAAAGAGTAACTTGATATAACATTTCATAAGGTGATTTGTTTCCAATGACCGAGTTGGGTATCCTATTGATCAAATGTGTGGCCGTAAGAATGCAATCTCCCCAAAATTGGTGAGGTAAACTCGCCTGAAACTTGAAAGCCCTAGCTATGTTGAGGAGATGTTGATGTTTTCGCTCAACTACCCCGTTTTGTTGTGGTGTCTCTACACAACTTAGTTGGTGAATGATGCCTTTATTATGATAAAAATCAGGCATGATGAACTCTAATCCATTATCAGAACGAAGGTTTTTGATATTACATTGAAAAGTGTGTTAAAACCAAGGCATAGAAAGACTCGATGATAGATTTAGTTTGAGACTTTTCACGTAAGAGATAAGTCCAGGTCACTCTACTGTAATGATCGACAATCGTTAAGAAATATTTTGATCCATCTAGAGAAGGGACAGAATACGGCCCCCAGATATCGCAATGAATAAGATCAAAGATTTTAGATGATTTTGTCTCACTATTTGAAAAGGGTAGTCTGTGTTGTTTAGCTAAGGGGCAAATGGAACAATGCAAATGCTTATTAAAAGTAACATTTGGAACAACTCTATGTATAGAAGATAATTTTGAGATAGGTAAATGTCCTAAACGACAGTGCCAGACATCAATCTTATTGTAAATAGCAATATTGTCAACAGAATTACAAACAATAGATGTTGAATTATTACATTTCAAAAGTGAACTGGTATTGGAAGAAACTACAAAAATGGAAGAGACTTGTTGTTGAAGAAGTGATGACTGATCATTGCACTGATACTCAGACTGTTGAAGGTTGTAAAGCCCATTCTCAAGCCTGCATGTCCCAATCATCCTCCATGTTGAAAGATCCTGAATAAAATAATGATTACGAATGAATATGATGAAGCAATTGTGTTGAATGATCAATTTGCTAGCAGAGATCAAGTTGAATTGGAAAGATGGCACAACTAAAACACTCTTCAATATTAAATCATTAAACAACTTCACTGTCCCAATATGTGTAGCTGTGGCAATGGAACCATCTGGTAGTCTTACAGAAGCATTAATTTTTGCATTCATAGTAATAAGGTATTTGATAGAACAAACCATGTGCTCTGAAGCTCCTGTGTCCAATATCCATTTTTCTATAGCTATGGAATCATTAAGACATACACGATTACCTGAGAAAGCAAAAGCTTCCGGTATTTGAGGTGATGGTGAAATCACTTGTTGTTGACTGCCAGTAGAGATTTGCTCATTTAGATGTGGTGCAAGCATGGCTAATATTTGTTGGCACTGCCCTGGAGTGATGGTAATGTTTGATAAGGGATTCACAATATCAAAATTAGAATTGTGAAATGTTGAACTAACAGCATTAGCAACTGGATCATTTCCCTTTTCTAGCCTGTGACTTGGAGGATAGCCAATTATTTTGTAGCATTTGCTCCTAAGATGTCCAATCATTCCACAGTGATTGCATATAGGCTTGTCCTTCCTCTGTGACTGATTAAACAAGTGAGTCCTTTGATTGGTAAATGAATTGTGAATCATTCTACCAACAAAGGCAGCAGCATCAAAATTCTACTGTTTCTTAGCAACTACTTCCTTCTGTCTTTCATCTTGTAGAATTAGGGCAAAAACTTTATTGATTGGGGGAAGTGGATCCATCAGTAAAATCTGACTCCTGGCATTCCAAAATTGATCATCTAATCCCATTAAAAATTGTATGACTTGATCCTCAGATTTGTAATCAACCTTATCAACACTAGGTCTATAGTTTTCAAGTTCTTCCCAAAGTCCTTTCAATCTATTGAAATATGAATTTACAGAATTGTTTGTCTGAGAAATAGAAGCAATTTGCTTCTTAATTTCATATATTCTAGGACCATTACCTTAGCTGTACCGATCTTTCAACTCGATCCAGATCTGTCTTGCTGATTCTTTGTGCATCACACTTGGGTATAATTCCTTTGGAATGGAATTAATAATCCATGAAGAAACCACATGGTTACATCTCCTCCAAGCACAGTGAAGAACATCCTCATGAGGTGGTTCTACAATTGACCCATTAATAAATCCCTCCTTGTTCTTCACACTAAGCGCCATGATGACAGCACGGCTCCATGTCGCGTAATTATCCTCAGCGAGCGTGACTGAAATGAGCTGCATTCCAGTATTATCACCATAATGCAGGTAGTATGGGCTATTTGGATCGTTGATCAATCTATTCATCATGGAAATCACATTTTCAGTAGCTGTTTCTCCAGCAATTCGATCGACTGGATAATTAACTTCGATCTCTACTTGAGCATCAAAATCCTTCGCCATTAGCGTGTGGAAGCTTCAATTCTCAGATACCATGTCAAAATGTAGAGAGGGAAGAAATGGAAGAGAAAAGAAAAAAAGGGAGAAACTCTGTTTCATTCAATACAATACAGAAGTGAACCAGCTGGCTACATATATACACGTATACGCCTCTAACAGAATGAAGATAGAATGTACAAAGATTAAATTAACCCTGTGATATATAATGTAATTCAACACTGCAAGGAAAGATTAAATTCAGTGTCTAGGTTTATTTATTGGAAATGATTAAATTAGTCGTGAAATAAACTTTACGAGTTCACAGTGAGTCTCGTGATCAGTCTTGTCAAAAGGATACTTTGCACAAGTGTGCCTTGAATGCGGATAATCTCCACAAGCCACCTATTGTGAACACATTTAGTTCATTATTGTAAAGTATTCATAAAAGAGAAACTAGAACATAAGTTTGGTTGAATATCGATTACCTTTCCCTTTTCGCCAATGACGTACAAGTCAGTGGTGTCAGTATCTTCGACATGCTCAGAAATAGAAAGTTTGAAGTCGTAATCTAAAGAATCATAGGGATCGAATTATAGGATAAAACAATCTTCTTTTTTCTAGATTCTCTTAACTTTCGCCCAATTTTTAAGCCAAAAAATTGATCTCAAAGGAGAGTCATTGTGCTCGGCTACTTTTATTTCTTTATTATCGGCCATTGGATTGACGTTCATTCTTCTGAGCATTTATACATAGTAGAAATCCTAGAAAGTGAAGAGTTTTGGTCTCGATTCAGAATTTGAAATTTTGAGAAGTCAGCCATGAAGAAGTGAAAGGGTTTCCATGATTAATTCAACAAACTGCATTTATATCGATGTATATTTGTAGCCAAATTACCCTCACCTTTGTCTAGGAAGAATAATTGAATTCACAATAAAAGTCAACATCCTTTAATATATGTGGATACATTAGATTAGAAATATAGTAAATTCCTTTAGGGTTCCAACATTTTTAAGTGTGACATCCAAGTCCCTAATGTTTTAATATTGTGCGCAAGGTCTCTCAACTCAATTAAAAGTATCTGAATAGACAGTAAAAGGTCATGCAATAGACATGTGATAAATGTTTGATGGGTATAATTGCCTGAAAACTATCTTTTTCCACTTTGCATATTATACAAAATACTTGACTTCGAAGATCTTTAAATAAAAAGAGACAATTAGGGGAAATAAAGTGAGTGGGACAACCTCGATAAGTTAGCAGACCTAATTTAAGTCCCCAACGGATCGGTCTATAAATATGGTTCGGGGCTTGAATCAGATCATCTTCTAAATTTGTGGAGTAGATACAAACCGTTTGCGGTTTCATTTACTACTTTCTTGACGTGCTTATCTAGTTCAATTTCAACAATCAACCTTTGCGATTTCATTTTTTCCCTTTAAAAGTTATCAAGATTGAGTTTTCGAACACTTGCACTAATAACTAGATAAATGGAGTCACCATGTGCATATCAAATTGAACTATTATATACTTAATGAACATGGAGATTCAAACTATATCATTTCATAAGCATACGTATAGTTGAAAACAAAAACCACCGTCTACATCAACAAAATCAATATCATCGCCATTGCCACCACCAAATCCAACAATGCCATCGTCGATCCAAAACAAAACCTACCTCCACCTCTAGATCCACCACCACCACTAGATCTACCATATCTCCACCAACAAAAACCATCACCAAAACATGTAAACCACCGCCGCCACCATTCACTGCGTGAGGCGCTTCTACCACCATAACATCGCCACCACCCACAAACACAATCCAAGACAAAGGCACTGAGTCCAACACACATGAACAACCCAACCCTCTACATACACACCACCACCATTGCCACTAACACAACCCCACAACGCAATATACCCTACCGCGCCACCAATACCATTTCACCGCTACCACTATGAGGATGGCAGGTGCGTAGATCGCTGCCGACAATGGTGCTTAGTGAGGTAGAGAGAATAAGTGTTAGTAGAGAAATATAGATAAAGATAGGGAGAGATAATTCATTAAAAATGAGGAAGGAAATGAATATTAGGGTTTGGGTGTGGGTATATAATTAATTGAATTTTATAATAATATTATTATTTAATATTAAAAATTGTATTACGGTTTGATTTTTGTATATATAAATTGTGATTCTGATTTATGAAATGCACTTTTTAAAAGTAGGCCCCATGTAACATTCACTTTTGCTTAATTTTCCCTAAAAGTTATATTTTGGCCCAAATTTAGAATTAGCCTACTATTAACTATCTTTAATATTTGGAAACAATACATTTATAAGGTATTTACTTTACACCATTTCAAAAATACAAAAACAAGTTTCAAATTTCACAAATAAGGTTTTTTAAATTTTTTTATTTATGAAATAATGAATTATTAAATCAATTTATTATTAAATATTTAAATCTAATATAATATAATTACCCCACCCCTACCGCTCTGGGGAGTATTCCGACTACCGTTCCGGTTACAACTCTTCTTCGACGACCATTTCGGCGACTGCTCCGATTCCGACGACTATATTAAGGTCACAGATCTATGGAATTTGGTCACAATTAAAAAAAAAATTTAGGTCACAATTCAAAATTTTTTAGGTCACAGTTCGTTCATCAGTCACAAATTAAAATTTTAAAAGTCACAATTTGTTCATTGGTCACAAATCACAAAATTTATAAGTCACGCAACTTATTTTATGGTCACAAAATATCAAATTAATTGATCACAAAATTATTTCGAGGTCTCAAATTAAACATTTTATAAGTCACAATTTAATTCATTGGTCATAGATTAAAAAATTATAGATCACAGTTTATCGAAGGATAACAATGAACCAAAATGTCGGTCACATACACCACACAGTCCCAGTCCCAGATCCTCCGTCAATATTTTGGTCACAAACCAACCAAATAATTGGTTACAAACACTACCCCACTCCTATCCTCGTCACAACACCACCCAAACCACCACCATCACCCCCGTCACACTACCACCGCCATCACCTGCACCGTAACACCAAAAAAATCGCCATCGCATGTCGTTCACCCGCTACAAAATCCACCACAACCACTGCCACAATAACAACACCGTCTGCAACGACACCACACCTCACCGAGACCATCACCAGATCTTCCGCCACCCAAACACCACCACAAAATGAAAACATACCCAAAAACCACATCATCCCGACCATGGCAGGCAAACCACAGCCATACGAGCATCACCACCATAACCCAACCGCGAGTACCACAGCCACGCGAGCAACCCCACCACAACAACCCAACCGCAACTTCCAGCAATATCTTCCAGCAACATCTACAGCACCACCGTGCACATCCCCGCAGCACCCATCACCACACCACTCACTACAAGGGAAAGAAGAATCGGAGAAAAGACAGCCCACATCTCTTCACTCCGTGACGTTCAAATCGCACAGCTGAAAAACAACTGGATCTGTGGCTCTCGTACGCAGTCGAGGAGATATGTGGTTGGGCGGCGGATCTGTGGGCTCTCCCTGGCGAGGGGATATGGGTCTGGATCTGTGGGTTCAAATCGCGCTGCTGAAAAAACCCACAGATCTGGATCTGTAGGCTCTTGCCGGCGAGGAGATATGTGGTTGGATGGCGGTTTCTAAGCACAGAGACGGAGAAGAGAGAATGGGACGGAGGGGAGAGAAATCGTGGGCTCTCGCCGACGAGGAAATGTGCGGTTGGACTGAGATGGGGATGAGAGAATGGGACGGTAGGTTGAATGAATTTTAGGGTTGATTTGGGTTATTTTAATTGGGATGAAAATTAAATAATTAATTATAAAAAATATGATTTTTGAGAAGTTAAACTTGTGATAGGATTTTTGAAAATGAAAATCTAAAAGTAGGGCTGTGTGTAATTTCCTCTTAATATTTTCTCACTTCTAGCCTAATTTCTTAATTGGACCAAATTTTAAAATTAGGCCACTTCCAAACTCTTGCTCAAAATAATATGTACAAATTACATAAAAACATGTGTTTAAAGATCCATTTTTATAAATCAGGTTTGTAATTTATTTATTCAATTTTCAGGTTTATAAATCATTTTAATTAAATAATAAATATTTTAATTAATTGATGCGTGTATCCCGTTAATGTTGGGTTTCAAATTAGTTCATATCCTAACTTCCATTTTTATTAAAGCCTTATTTTCTCTCAAGCACAATTTCATCTCCACCTTATTCGCGCTCAATTTCCATCTCGTTTCCAAAATCAGCCGTGATATATCTTCAAACTCCACTCAAACTCCGGTGCATTCCCTTCTGTTTACAATGTGATTATCTCTCTCTAGTGGGTAGTGATTATAAATGGCGAAAAAATGATGAAGAGAAGGGGAAAAAGACGATGCAAACGTCGGGTCGAACAAGTAAAAAGAAGATATTGGACAGTTCGAATAAAACTCCAGAAGCAAAGAAAAAAATTGCCCGGATCAAGTACCAATCAGTCTGGGAAGAAAGTAACTTAACTTTTTGTTCGTTTATGATACGGAACAGTGACATTGGACATGGTTTAGGTGTTTCAGAGTTATACATTTGTTTGTTTATTTCATTTGTAAACTGTAATTTGTCTAAGAATTAGTATTGAAGGTTGGGGGGTTATACGTTGGAAGTGTTTTTTGGAAGTTCCATTCGCACAAAGTGTAGTGGATATGTGACCTACTTCCCTTCTGAGATTTTAATGGGTCTGTGACCTCATTTGGTCACATGTTATATAATTATACACGTATGTGACCTAAGTGTTTTATGTAATGTGTGGTTGTGACCGCTGTAATGTTGCATTTGTGACCTGATATATACTTCTGCTGCAGGTTGGGGGTTTGTATGTTGGAAGGGTTTTTTGAAATTGAATTTCAAACAGTGTAATGGATCTGTGACCTATATTCCCACATGTCATTAAGATTATAATGTGTCTATGATCTAACTCTGTCACATGTTATATGTTTATATGCGTATGTGACTGAGTGTATTATGTAATTTGTTGCTGTGACCTCTGTCATGTTTTATCTGTGACCTGATATAAACTTTTGCTGCATGTGTGGAAATTCATACTACTGCAACATAAATGGTTTCCAAGGAAAATAACCACGTCCATGGCAAAGGGTTATCACCAACCTGAAAAAATATTTAAGCGAAGCCTAATAAAGAATACGAATGGGTACATGCTTTGCACATTTTTTTGGAGTGCTACGACATAGTTCTTCAGCCACAGTTGATCTACTACTTTATTCTCAAATAGGTGCATACGCCGAATGAAGATGAACTGTGGTTTTGCATATCAGGTAGATTTGTTAGGTTCTCCACGGTTGAATTATGTTTAGTAACGGGTTTGCGATGCACGAGGAACAGTGACATAACTACACTTGAAAACAGTCATTCAAGATTGAAGGAAAAATATTTTAGCCAATTGAACATTGTTACACATAAAGATGTGAGAGATGTATTCATATCGGCCTGTCAACTTCTAGAACAAAATGTGGTTGAAGTGCTTGTAGACAAAGATGTTGCAAAGCTTGGAGCACTGTATTTTATTACATCCTACCTGTTTCCAAGAGACTACAAGAAGGTCGTTGATCACTATTTGTTTGTGCATGTGGAAGACTTTTCTGTGATGGACACATTTCATTGGGGAAAGATCCTTTGTGAAACCACTCTGAATCACATGAAAGAGGGCTTGAGTAAGAGGATGAGCTATTACAGGTTGAGAGGTCTGTTAATACCGTTTCAAGTATGGATATATGAGACTATTCCTAGTCTGGCTGAAATTATTATCACAAGGATGTCGGAATCCCATCCTCGAATCCTAAACTGGAAGGCAGATGAGAAGCTATCTGCAGCTAAACTTGAAGGATCTGAACGATTCTCAAACCACGATGTAATCATTTCAAATTTATGGAATTAATAGATTCTTAAGATGTTTATCATTTTAACCATGCTTTTTTGGTTTTTTTGTCAGATTCAAATCTGTGACCTTGACCCATCAGAGAATGAGATGTATATGTTGTATATGATTGGGGTTCAGTACATCAAACCAATTCAGCCAAGTGTGTCACGCGATGGTGGGAGAAAGAAGTGAAGGATGGAAAGGTCAGTTGCTGGAACGAGTGGAGAGGCAGGTGTGTCAGGTGGAAAAACGTCTACAACGGTTCTTAGGATAATCGATGGTAGAACTGATGATGCTATTGTAGATAAAAGTGATGACGATTTTCCTGATATTCTACCAATGTGGCATGAGATACATGCACATGTACACTCTCCAGTCGATGAGGGTCTATCAGCTGAGCCTCGTCATGTGTAGGAACCTCGTTCAGATGTCCCACCGATGGATGACATAAGTTGTCATTAAACAAATATCATGGATGTACTAACTTGGGTCAGATTACTAACATAGGTCACATGTCATTTAAACCAATGAAAGTCACACATCTGTATCCACAAGTCACATTTTCATTTAAAATTTGTCACGGATGGTTTAAATTGCAATATGTTCATGTCATTATAATCAAATCACACACATTACTGGACACAACCCATTTTCACTTGCGTTGGCAAACTAGTGTCTTTCATATATCATATTGTACAATTTCTACGTAACTGAGTTATTGTACATACAATGTAGGCGATCGAGGATTCAAGGAAAGAACTAATCGGGCAAATTTCTGAACTTATCTCAAAGAACGAGGTCCTCACCGTTCAGATGGACGAGATGAGGTCACATTTGGCATCCACACAAGTTGAACAAATGAGAAACATGGATGACATTGTAAAGAAACCGAATGAGATTAGAAGTGACATGCTAGAAATCAGGACAAACATGTAGTTCATGTTTGAATCTGTAACTGCGTTGATATGGAAGAGATGATGAAAAAACTCGATGAAAGATCCAATGATGATCAGGAAGGTATCGCTGTTAAGGTGTCTGAGAAGTCTGCTGCAGTAAATATGACATAGTATTTTTATTTTTTGAATGACATACGGTTTCATTATAATTTTCATATTTGGTCTAATTTCAGACTGAAGAGATGGGATCGATTATGGACAGGAAAGGTAAGAGGAAGATGATTCATGATGACGACCCCAAGATCTAACCCAGTCTACAGCCTCCTTCCTTCGATTTGGGTATTGGATTTACGCAACATGAGCCGCAAACTCCAATTGAATCCAAAACAATTCAATAACAGATTGAATCCATCGTAGACGCCGCTGCCCAGGACACAAAAACGACAGAGACAGTCTAATTTTGGAGACCACAATTCCTTTTGTTATCCATGCAGGTCACAGATGTGAAATGAAACTATGAAACAAGTTCCATTTAGGTCACAAATCTCTACAGGCATTAGGTTAGGAGTCTAAGCAGGTCATAGATGTAAACTGGTACTATGACTCGAGTTCCATTCAGGTCACAAATCTCTACAGACATTAGGTCACGAGTCCATGCAAGTCACAGATGTCAATTGACATTAGTTCATCAATCCATGTAGGTCACATATGTCAATTGTCATTAGGTCACTAGTCCATGCAGGTCACATATTTCAATTGACATTAGGTCATGAGTCCATGCAGGTTACATATGTCAAGTTGTGCTACTCACGAGTTACTTACAGGTGGTAATAGACAGTAGGTAACGACTTCATGCAGGTCATAGATGTCAATTTGTGTTAGGTCACGAGTTACTTGCAGGTCACATATGTTAATAGGCATTAGGTCATGAGTCACACATAGGTTACATAAGTAGTATTATACCAATAAGCTACAATATTTAAATGTTTACCAATATGCAGGTATCCCCGGTGTTTGAACCCAGGATTACCAATTAAAAAGGTTTCCAAACCAGCGAAGATACTACAATCTCTATTCATTGCTGCTGAAGGAAAAGTCTCAAGCAATCTGAGAATGTTTTGGTTTTTTAGCATTATAATTGCAACGCAGAAGATGTAGATATTGCTACATTCTAGAGTTGGTTTCAACGTGGATACAAGCCCAAAAATAAGTAAGTTCAATTTCTACTAATGAAGTTGTTTAATACCTCAATGTAAAAATATTCTGATGGATCATAACTCATTTACATGAAAAAGTTCAACGATACTGATGATCTTATCATTTCCCCATTTTTGTTTGGTCCTTTCAAAGTTGGAAGTAAAACCTGGTTCTATGAGCTCATGAGTTCTGAGGCCTCACTCAGCAGCACGGTAAGAATGAGTATATGCACCTTTTCTCATAGAATGACTAAAACAGAAGTCACACATGGTTTATATTGAGCAAAGGCGTGAGGTCACAGGTCATACCAATAGGTCACAGTTCATTTCTATGCCTCATAATCGATAATATTTTTTTTCTTATACCACAGTACATAGACGGTTGTTTCTACTACATCCGCTAGTTAGCAAGATATGGGAAGAATGTCAAATTGAAAGCAACCACCACAGACTCGTGGTTCAATATGAATCTAAAAAACATATATTCCAAGTTCAAGCAAGATGCTACTGTTTTGCTTTCAGAGTCCAGCCTGATAGACGTTACAAAAGGTAACCTACCTTTAAGCTCTCCCTGGCACATGGTGGATTTTGTATTCATGCCCATTATACCAACAAACAGGGCACATTGGATGCTTGCTATCTTGGAATTCAGGACACACACAATGTACGTGTTCAACTTTGCTGGGAAGACATATCGTGACTACCTTATTCGTATTGGCATTGAACCGTTTGTGAAAATTATCCCTTATCTCCCAAACTCCATTGGACTTTGGAAAAAGCACATTGACTATGACGGTGAAGATCGTATGGACTTGAGGTTAATGGTTGACAGTAGCATTTCTCAATAGAAGAACAGGTTAGTCGGTGACCGAATATCTAATTTTAAATTGTTTTGATTATATTCCATACCTATTAATTTATGTTACTTTAGTTTTAGGCATGACCGGGGCATCTTCACCGTCAAATATGCTGAATATATGCTACACGATGATAAGGATTCTATGCCGATGAAATTTGACGCATAGAGATGCAGGCTGGACATAGCATCACAGATGTATAAATACCGGGGTATATAAAAGCCTACAAAAACGGGGAAACATAAAAAATGAGAGGAGATTGTAATTGATTGATGGATATAATTTGATTTTTATTTTGAAATGATGAATGCAATCTGTACAGTTTCTGAAAAAGTCTATTTTTTTTATTTTTTTTGCATTTGGTTTGTGGATAGAACTAGCTGAACAATGAACATCTGAAAATTGTTTACATCAATATACCTTAATTTTTAGTTTTTGGTCATTGATTGTTGGGCACGGGTCATTGAGATGTCTGTATGTCAATGTTTATTATGTCATTACTTGTTGATCATAAGTTGTTGAGATGTCACAGTATGGAATACAAGGATGCAGTTAGTAATCACAGGGGATATTAAGGGTCACTGAACGTTATATCATGTTACATTTAGCGCAATAGTTCATTGTTATACTAGGGGATAATCCATTGCATTACGGAATATATCATACTATTCATGCACGAAGCAGGTCATATGGGTTAATACAGGTCACAGAGTGGTATATCAGGTTACAAATTGCTATATCAAGTCACAGACGCACGAAACAGGCCACATTGGTTAATACAGGTCACAGATTGATATATCATGCCACAGATTGGTATATCAGGTCACATATTGATATATCAAGTCACAGATACCCCAATCATCATTGGAAACATTTGCGTTGTATATCCAGATGTCACAGGTTGCAAATATAATTTATTTAACAGTTATTTAGGTCACATTTAACCCATTTTCCTTGTATTACATTAAACATTGTATTTGGTCACACCGTCAGTGTTTATAGGTCACAGTGAATGGTTTGGTCATTGATTGTTATATTCGATGAGATGCTGATAGGTCACATTTCATACTAGTTAAGCGTAGGCAGGTCACATGGGATAATGAAGGTCACAAACATTTGCCCTGCATATCTAGAAGTCACATACAACAAATACAAGTTCTTTAAGTGTTCTTTAGGTCACATTTTCTTCGCTTAACCCATTTTCCTTGCATTATAGAAAATATTTCATTTTGGTCACACAGGCATTGTGTACATATCAATTGATAGCTGGAACAAATTAATGGAATGTAAAAGAATATCTTAATATTTATCAGGTCAGACTTATTCAGTTCAATATGAAAATGAAAAAGATACCCCCATTTTCCTCAAATCTATGCTCATTTTCCTCATAAATTTCTCGTAATTGTTTGTCAACCTCGTGAACGTGCCACGTACATCCTCGTTATGTTTACAAAATCAGGTCTGTAAAGTTTGTCTCAAAGATTCTAATAACGACACGATAGGGTAATTCTTTGCTGCTTTTGTGACCATGTTAACTGATTCTACTATATTTGTGGTCATTATAGAATACCAATTTGCTGGCATGTGAAACTGTGACACTTTTCAAGTCCAACCTCCTTCTAAGAACACCAATCATGTACATGAATATCGAATAAACTACATATGTGACCATTTTTTAAATGTATGGAAATTGTAAAGTAGTATATTATCAGGTATCGCCTAATCTTTTTGTTCATCATGTCAAGCTGGTGCATGTTGTATTCAAACTCTTCTAATGTATATGATCGGATGGCCGAATTGAAAGCCTGAGTTATGTTGTGACCTGATTTACCGTAGTATGATTTCAAATTCTGCAACAAATGATAAGAACAAATCCCATGACAGGTTCCCGAATAAACATGATCTATAGCCTTCTTGATACTAATATGGCGATCTAATACGAAACACAATCCATCTCTGTAACCATAAGCCTTCTTCAAGTTCTTGAAAAACCATGTCCAAGATCTGTCGTTCTCACTACCTCCAACCTCAAATGCAAGAATAAAAATGTTGTTTACATTCTGTGAAGAAAGTGCCCCATAGTGTCCATTCAAGTAGTTGCCATCAACCACAATTACATGTCTGCAATGCTTCCAACCTTGAATTGATACACCAAGGGCCATGAAGCAATATTTAAACCTACTGTGACTATCAAGCTCCAATTATGTGACTGTTCCAGGATTCCTTTGTTCAAGCATATACAAGTGGATATGTATCTTACCAAATGACTCAATTGGATCATCCCTAATGAGTTTTAAAGTTTGCTCACGAGATCTCCAAGCTTTGGAATAGTTCATCGAAACACCATACGTATGAAACATATCAGAATTGTACTGTGATCGGAGATTACCACATCTGAACTGTAATCGGTAATGTCGAATTTACTGCCATTAATTGTCAGCCTGAAGGAACTCCACTGACCAGAATCTGAATTTGTGACCCGTTATTAACACCTTTGAATTGTGACCTCGAAACCTGATTGTACTACCATCAATATCAAATGAGAGGGAGACCATTGAAACGAAGTTGAAATGGTATTTTAGGGAGGTGATTGGATATTTTAGGGAGTCTTAATTTCAAGCGCAATTCATGGAATGTAATGTAACAAAAAAATCCTGGATCGATAGAATGTTGGAGCTTGATTTGTTAATATATTACAATTAATATTTAACTAATTACTAATTACCCGAGTTTTGCAACTATGAAACTTAACGCCTGAATATTGATTTTGTTATAGTTAATGTCTGATCCATGAATTTTTCTCAAATAATATAACTGTTTTCAAAATTTAATTTAGTAAGTGAAAGGTAAAGAACAACCTTATTTTTGCTGCAGTAGTACACAGAAATAAAACTCAAATGAGAGGACAAAATTAGATTAATTGATGTTTTAACCTCTCCACATCGGAAGGCATATCTGTGTTAGTATGCTTATGAGCAAGAACACATTACAAACACTACCAAATAAAAAATGTCACGTTCTTTACCATTATTCCAGCAAGAACATACTTTTATTTCATCAAGTTTCTCTTAAACTAATCTGAAATTATCACGTCAATTTTAATCGGTAGAATTAATATTCAAGTGCAACCCAAAACACATGGATACAATTTCATCTATGTGGACCAAAGTAGATTAAAAATGGATCATAATGTGGGGTGTATTCTCTGCCGATGATCGCAACCCACCCACACACAAGCTGCAGCAACCGTCACAAGCGCCCCCGCAAATTAGCAGCAAGAAATAGACCTTACGAGAAACATTTTTAGACGTCATATAGAAAATCTCTAAGTCCTTTTCAATCTCTTATCTCTTCTTCTTCTCTTTGGTCAAGATAGTCTATTCGACAAATCATTTCAACAGGAAATCCATATTTTTATCGAGGAGCTCCATTTTTTATCGATTGTTAAGTCCAAAGCTCTAATTTGACTTAAGTAGATCACATAGTTGGGCAATAGGTTTCTGATGCCACGAATTCAAAGATTCAAAGATGTTGAATTCTCATATTTGCAGATTTGGGGTGGGATGGGGTGGGTGGGTGGTGAAGAAGAAGAAGAAGAAGGTGGAAATTAAAAAACGTAAAATTATCATTTTAACATTTTAAAATCAGTCAACATTATTGTCAAAGTCTATTATTTGGTCAGTTAACGGTCAAACTAACAAAAACCATCCATTTGAACTTCAACTGCGTAAATTTTGAAATGTTTAGTACCATTGGTAGCAAAAATGAAATGTTTGGTATCGTGGGTGACACAAATTAAATGTCTGGATAAAGTTTATACTAAATGAAAGGTTTTATACCGCTGCTGCAATCATCCCTTCATTTAAAGATAGTGACTTACATACCGGTTTGCCCCAAACCATACCTGACCGGCCCCATTGAACAAGTTAGCTCCACATTCGGCACTGCGAGCATGCTAATAGCTAGGCGCGATGTCTATCTTACCAACAGCGCACTAATGATATATGATCATATGCAGGTATTCTCCTTTACATCCTACTCATAACATGCGTGTATGCCAGTTGTTCGGGCTTGCCGGCCACAAAATGAGGGGAGGGCAGTTTTGAGGCGTTGAACCTCGGGAGCCAAACCTGCGATCCGTGAAAGTTGTTATCAGAGCGGGACCGCTCAAGTATGCAGCGTTGTTATGGGACAATGTCGTGTACTTTTGCGGAGAAAAGATTTTGAGCCACGGATCGTGTCAGCAAGCTGGCAGGACACGACGAAGAAAGCTGTGGGGAAGAAGGATAAAGAGGGCAGCGTTGCGCAATTGTCAAGGTGCATTTCAAGGAGTTTTCGAAGAGTGCACCGTTCAGGGCACAATTCGACATGCGTTAAGGCGCTGCAGTTTGGAGACTGTCCACCAAGGGAACCAATTCTCATAGGGGCGGAGGGTGAAGGTTGGTGTCGGAGGCGACAAGTACGAGTTACTGCAGGTTTGGATGCCTGTCCATATGGAATGGTGCCGTTGTTATCCTTGCAACGAGACGGATGTGCGTTGATGCGAAACTCTCTTCTCGCTACGAGGACGTAAGCAAAATCGAACGGGGGAGATGTCACGCGGTGAGAATGCTTAGCTCCCCATTCGACACGGCAAGCACGCTAACAGCTAGGCGCGATGCCTATCTTACCAACAGTGTACAAATGATATATGATCATATGCAGGTATTCTCATTTACATCATACTCATAGCATGCGTGTATGTCAGTTGTTCGGGCTTGCTGGCCACAGAATAAATGGAGGACAGTCTTGATGCGTTGAACATCGGGAGGCAAACCTGCAATCCGTGAAACGGAGGATGTGAATCCAAAGTTTGGGAGTGATAGCAACGATGATGTGGCTGAGTATGAGAAACCTGATTTTGATTAGGAAGATAGGTTGCTTGGACTTCCAAATGGTTGGAACGAGGAGAAGGAGACTGGAGATGGATTCTTGTCAGCCAGGCAAAGAATTTTGTAAAGCATGTTAGAGATGAAAGTGAGCTTGTAGAAGATGAAGAAAATCCTAAAGAGGGTAAGCGGAAGAGAAAGAGGAAGCCTAGCGAAGTGGAGAACGCAGTTAGAAAGTAATTGATGGAGGAGTATTATAAGTTGGATTATGAGGATACAATAGGAGACTTGAAAACGAGGTTCAAGTACAAACCTGTCAAGTCTAGAAGATTTGGACTCAGCACCGAGGAGATTTTGATTCTGGATGAGAAGGAGTTGAATCAATACGTCTCTTTGAAGAAGTTGGCTCCTTATAGGGAGAAGGAATGGAAGGTACCTCGTATTAAAACATACCAGCAAAAACTGAGGAACAAGGCACTCCTCGAAGGAGAAACATCAAATACCAATAATAAAGTTAATAACAAGACTCGACGTAATGGTCTGGAAAAACCAAAAGTAGTTAGTGTGGCAGAAAATGAGAAATCACAAATGGAAGAATCAAATGGTGATACAACCAATCTCTCCAGACGAAGTAAGAGAAGGCGTCGTCAAGCAGAACTCAAATTATCACCGTTCGAGGATTATGGCATATGGGAAAATCCATTCCAAATCTAAGAGTAAGATGCACTATAGCAGAGAATGGTCAAAATTTTGCCAATCAAAGGTAATACCTGCCATGATCTCAGACTTGTGTATTTCTCCAATTATTCATCTTCTTAGTTAACTTTTTAACAAAATTTGACTAATCTTTTATTGAACAAATTTTGACAAGAAAAGAAATATGTACATACGTACTTCTGTAAAATAAAGTAATGTTGAAGGAAGAAGCTTATATTGAACTTCAAAATTGTGGTAATTGAAGCCGGTTTCGACATCCATCAAAGTTGTTCCCAGTAATCTAATTTCTTTTCTTACCATTTATGCTAACAACAGTTTATGGAACTAATAGAATTCGTCTAGATTTGATTTTTTACTTTTAACTCATTCAAATTCAGTTATCTAGTTTTCCCCAAAATGCTTTGAGGTGCAATAGTTGACCGGACATCTAGGGGTACAACACTGTTGATGTGTTGCCGCGAGCACGTGAATCAAATATTCTGCCCATCGAACCATAATAAAAGTTTGTTCTGTTACTGACTTGGTTGTTTCTTTAGATGGCTTAGAGAAGTATCTGATGAAAGTAAGTTTGGAATCTATTTATGGAATAAATAATATTGTAGTTTAGCCTATACTGTTAAGCTGAAAGAGCAATGCAATACAGAAATAGGTTTTTGAATTGTACTGATTGAAACTTGAGCCTGCAGTGTCAGGTTCCTTATGTGATTGTAAGAAATTCAGGTTGAAACACCTTGAGATCAAGTTTTACAGTATTCTGATTTCAAGGTGGGCATGTTGACCCGTTAACTTTGTTTTTATTTTGAAGATGTTTTTGGTTTAACATTAGCCTCTATGTGAATGATAATTTGAGATTTGGACTTTATTTATGTGGAAAAGGAAGAGAGTTGGACTACTGTTCAATTTATCAAGTAGTGTTGGAGAATGACCATGCTGGCTCTGAACCATAAATCACGTACTTATTAGGGGAAGAAAGCTAAAATATGATATATTTACAGTTGAAAATCATGGTTTTGATTTGAAAATCTTCTAATGAAAACCAGTTCTCTATCACTATCCACTTAAGAGTCATTAGTGGTTTTGTTCAGTTTGGGTTGTTTTGGCTTATCAATTGGCTTAACTTCTATAGAGTGGAACCTAACCCACATTTTAACTACTACATTCGAGTCAAAATATAAGCACCACGAAATGGTTTCTCACTATGTGATGCTTGACTTAATGCATTGAGATCAATGTTTACATCAACATATATCAGTTTAAAGAAGCCAGTTTGTAAGGGGATTTGATGTCATTGGAGGAGCAACAGCATTGACAGAGGCAGAGGTCATAAGTACTGTGTTCTTGCCCGTATCCTCACCCCTCAATCTTCGCACCTACAACCCATTCCTCCCCGTCAATTAAAAGAATTATGACATTCATTAGAATTGATTTCCATTCCTTTTTATTAATTCTTTTAAACCTTTCCTTTTTCATACTTGAGGAATATGTCTTGTTTATCACAGCCAATTATTGAGTTGGAATTTATATATCAAGGGTCGTTCAACATTAACTAATGTCTATAAACTCATTAGAACTAACTGCTTTGACATTATAATTCCAAACCTCTTTTATTCGTTTCACTGAAGATGTAAATAGATGACAGAACCCACATTCCTTCTCGAAATATGTTATTCTTTAGAAAATCAACTGCCATATTGTATCATATGATGTTAGTTTGGAGGCTGGAGGTTAGTTCAAGACCATTGATTTATTTAAACAAGGCCTTGTGGATTAAAAGTTGCAATTAATATTTGTCTTGCGTGGTTTTCATCTTTGTTTTGATGGCCTATGGTAATTTGAAAAGAATGGTAATGGAGTGATGGTTTTTATAATTTGGAAGAAACTTCTTACTGAGTTTAGGCTTGCTAGGGCTCTATTTTAGAGGCCATATCCATGCATTGGCAACCAGTTTTTCTTTTTTCGATTTTATTCATATTTGGCTAACCTTAAATGAAAGTAAAAGTTAGCTTTTATTTGAAAATATGTTTATACATGTACTATTCTGCAATTTTAAGTTAAAAAATTGCTTATTATGGAAGTTACTTTTATTTCACTTCAATGTAAGCAACTTACTTTTTTCAACTTCTACAGATGAATACTTATTGACTTTTAGGCAATTGTTTAGGCTTAGCGTCGTGGACACCGTAAAATATAAATGTTAGGCAATTTGTTGTCAAACGACCTCCTTGGGCGATGATGAAAGTCTCGTTACTTTAATCAGTCGGCATCGGCCAATTGACTGAATATATATCAACACCACAGCTGCTTGAACTTTCCACGTAACTCACTTGGGTCATTTGAAGCAGCCTAATTTCATTAGGGTTGCTCATGGCCCAACCCGAATTAGGATGACTCTTACGGTTTGCTAGCCCACTATTACTTTATTTGGCCTAATATATTGTTTAACCTAAAAGCCCACCTTGTCCTATTATATACTACCCGCCCCATCACTATTCAAGTGTGTGAGATTTTTTAGCATCCTTTTATTCTTGAGAAGTGTCATGTTCTTCCTCACGCTGTGTGTCGTTTGTGGTTGAATCCGTTTTCTCTCATTCTTCAATTAGCCTTTGTGGCTAATCTCTTGGCTGTTACCTCTCATCCCCTAGCTCTTTGTGGGCTAGTCAAAGTGTTGGAACAACCTATTGAAGGGTAGTGCTGGTTTGTAGAATTTTCATACGATAGTAGTGGTGTTGATTAGAGACTGAGCCCGGTTTCTTGGTTTGGTTTTGGAGATTTCTTCCTCACATATGGTATCAGAGCTTCGCGGGTGAGGTGAAATTTTGGTGAAAATCTAAGAGGGACAGAGAGACAAGAGCGCGACCTCGAGTACTCAAGTTTCTCAAAAATTTTAGCCACTTTCTCTTTCAAATTCCGGTCAATCCGCAAACCGGATCATGAAATTGAGGGCGGACCCACCTCCAGCAGACCGGGGCGTACCTTGTGGTTGTGGCGGTTCACTCCGGCGACCGCGATTTTTCCGGCCAGAAAAGTTTTTTTTATCAGTTTATTCACCTTAATTTCCTGAACGTACTAATGTGTTTAGTTTAGTGTTTCAGGTTATTTGCATAAACGATTGGACGATTCTGCCCTTTGGTGATTAATACAGATTCGAGGCTGTGACTGCTCAACACATTAACTGAATTACTTTAGGCCATAAATTGCGGCCTAAGGCAGTAAATTCACAAATCTCGATAATTACGGACTCAGACAAGTCCGCTCAGGTAAATTGGTCGATCCTCTCATTAATTTCAGCACTAACGCGTCATCGTGTGGGGGTGACATTTGGATTGGGGGTTACCGTGAAGGGGTAATCATTGCTTGTGCTATAAATTAGGAATTAATTGTTCTTTTCGTCCGTTACGTGATTGAGATTTGTCATTTTGATTAATTGCAACATATTATCGATTTTCTGATATACTGTGAGTGAAACTGTTTTGTTATTATCTCTCTTGTTGTTTTTTGATAAGTCTCTAGAATACCTAGACCTTACCCGTTTGAAAATTCCCTTGATCTAAGATCGTGAATCTTACGAAACCCTGGGAATCTAAAACGGTGTATATTTGCGAACCTAGGTTTGCTTTGTGTGGTTTAATTGTGACTTTGTGTTTCTTATTTGAAAATGACAACGTCCAATTTTGATTTGGGGACTTTTACTGGAAAATGTGATTTTTCTATTTGGAAACAGAAAATAAGGGGTATTTTGGTTCAACAAAAAGTTTCAAAAGTCATTGATGGCAGTTTTCCCGCTGATTTTTCAAAAGAACAAAAAGAAGAGACTGATGAGCTTGTTTTCACCTCTATTATTTTACACTTGACTGACGTTGTTTTAAGAAAAGTGGGTAAACTGAAAACCACTGAATAACTTTGGAAAAAGTTAGAAGATCTGTATTTGCTAAAATCTACTCCCAACAAGCTTTACTTACTTGAGCGTTTTTTCAGTTTCAAAATGGATTCTTCAAAAGAATTGGATGACAATTTGGATGTGTTTAACAAACTTGTTCAAGATATTGTTAACTGTGGTGAGTCAGTGTCTGAAACATACAAGGCTATCATTTTGCTAAATGTTATACCTGATACTTATCGTGAAGTCAAGAATGCTATTAAGTATGATAGAGACACCTTGACACCCGAAATTGTCGTTGACTCCCTTAGAAGTAAGTAGATGGAGATGAGAGCTGAAAAACATGATAAGAAAAGCGGTGAGATTCACATGATGAGGAGTAGAACTCAGTTTAGGCAAAACAGTCATGATGGTTACCAAAGTAGTGGCGAGTTGAGTAGTAATGGACATAGAAGGAAAAGCAAGGGTAAACCTAGGTCCAAATCTAGGACTAAGGAAAGAGAATGATATGGCTGTGGGAACACGGGGCATTTTATAAAGGATTGCTACAAAGAGAAAAACAAGAAAAATGGGGGAGATCGAGATTAGGTGAATGTGTTATCTTCTGTTTCTGATGATTGTGATGGTGAAGTCTATCTGATTACAGGTCCTGATGTTTCTCCTGCTGAATTGAACTTAACTGCCAATTCTCGTTTTTATGAGTAGATTCTTGATTCTGGTGCATCTTTTCATGTGACATCGCATAAAGATTGGTTTGAAAATTTGCATGAATCGAATGATGGGCATGTTGTGTTGTGTGACAATTCTGCTTACAGTGTCATTGGCATGGGTGATATTACTTTAAAGTTTGATACTGGTTTTGTGCATACTTTAAAAAATGTTAGATATATCCCTGAATTGTCTAGAAACTTAATTTCAGTAGGACGACTTGAGAAATCTGATTTCACTGGTAAAATTGGAAATTGAATTTTGAAATTGATTAAGGGTGCACTTGTCTCTATTAAGGGTATTAGAAAAAATGATATTTAGATAACCACTGGGGAAGTGATGAGAGGCTTAAACTCCTTTATCTCTTCCGCTAAGTCTGATCACACACAAAAATGGCACAATAGACTTGCACATGTGGGTATTAAGGGGATTAAATTTCTTAATGAAAATGGTGCTTTTGGAAATGACCGTGTGTCTGAGTTGTCTTTTTGTGACATTGTGTGCTTGGTAAACATCACAAAACTACTTTCTCCTCGAGTGTTCATAAAACTAAAGGCATGCTTGAATATGTGCATTCGGACCTGTGGGGTCCATCCAATACTCCCACTCCATGTGGGAATAGGTATTTCTTGTCTATTATTGATGACTACACTAGGAAAGTGTGGGTTTATCTTTTGAAGGATAAATTCGACACTTTCGATAGATTTAATAATTGAAAAAGACAAGTTGAAAATCAAACTGGTAAGAAGATCAAGTTTTTGAGAACTAATAATGGCCTAGAGTTTTGTAACACTGATATTGATAATATGTGCAAGGAAAGTGTAATAACAATGCATAAAACGGTTCCTTACACTCCCCAACAGAATGGGGTAGCGGAAAGGATGAATAGAACTGTACTCGATAAAGTGCGTTTGCATGATGTTAAGTTCTGGAGTCCTAAAGTCCTTTTGGGGCGATGCTTTATGTCTGCTTGTTATTTGATTAATTTGACTCCATCTGCAGAATTGAATGGTGACACTCCGCATGAAAAATGGTTTGGTAAACTAAGTGATTACTCCATGCTTAGAACTTTTGGTTGCACTGCATTTTCTCATCAAAGTGAGGGAAAGCTTGAATCAAGAGCTAGAAAATGTGTTTTTCTAGGTTACTCAGAAGGTGTCAAGGGGTATAGGTTGTGGGATAGGAGCCATAAGGGAGTTAAAATCATTGTGAGTAGAGATGTCACATTCAATGAGAGTGAAATGCCATGTTTGAAAGCTGAATCCGAACCTGTGAGTGAGGGAATTCAAGGTGAAGAGAACGATCAGCTGAAGGTAGAGTTAGGAAAACCTAGCACATCCATTCCTGTTACACAGAGTGAGGTGGAGACTCAGGAACAACAACCTGATATTGAGAACAGAGAGGAAATAGTAGTAGAAGAACACCCTGAAGAAGAGAATTCTCTAGCTGACTATACTTTAGCTAGAGATAGAGAGAGGAGACAGACTAGAGCACCTGTGAGATTCGGCTATGAATCCGAGTTAGCTTTTGCTCATGCGAGTTATGAGGAGTTAGCTGATAATGAACCAAAGACCTTTGAAGAGGCGATAAAGAGTGACCAATCTGAAGAATGGTTTAATGTAATGAAAGAAGAGATGAGTTCTCTAGAGAAGAATCAAACTTGGGAGTTAGTACCAAAACCTAAGAATAAATCTACTGTTGACTGTAAGTGGGTTTTTAAGGTTAAGGAGGGTACTAGCGCATCTGAACCCTTACGGTTTAAGGCTAGATTAGTGGCCAAGGGATACACTCAGAAGGGAGGGATTGATTATAATGAGATTTTTTCACCGGTTGTTAAGTACACTACTATTAGGGTCATACTTGCATTGGTTGCACATTTTGACTGGGAACTTGAACAACTTGATGTAAAAACTATTTTTTTACATGGTAAACTTGATGAGCAAATATTTATGAATCAACCAAGAGGTTTTAAAGATAAATTAAAACATGACTATGTGTGTTTTCTGAAAAGATCCTTATATGGCTTAAAACAATCGCCTAGACAGTGGTATAAACGTTTTGACTCTTTTGTACTATCTATAGGGTTCCATCGTAGTAAGTTTGATCGTTGCCTTTATTTCCAACATAATGATGAAAGTAATGACTATGTGTTCTTATTGCTTTATATGGATGATATGCTCTTAGTTGGTTCATCATCTAAATGGATAAGTGATATAAAAACAAGTTTGAATGGTGAATTTGACATGAAAGACCTAGGAAAAGCTAAAAGAATTCTAGGTATGGAAATTGAAAGAGATAGGTCAAATTCTATCTTGTTTTTGCATCAATCATCATATATTTCTAAAGTGCTAAAGAAATTTGGCATACATGAGTGCAAATCTGTTACTTTACCTTTAGCTAGTCATTTCGTACTATCTAAAGAACAAGCCCCTTGTAATGAAAAGGAGGTAGAATACATGAGTAGAATTCCATATTCAAATGTGATTGGTTTTGTTATGTACTTGATGGTTTGCACTAGACCTGATTTAGTTTTTGCTGTGAGCACACTTAGTAGATATATGTCTAATCATGTTCCAGAACACTAGAAGACTTAAAATGGATGTTAAGGTATTTAAAGGATACTTGTAATGTAGGTTTAAAGTTTGGTACTAGTAACGATGGTGTTAAACTGAAGGGATACGTTGATGGTGACTATGCTGGGGATAGGGATAACAGGAAATCCACTTCTGCTTATGTGTTTACTTTGTCTAACTCTTGTGTTAGTTGGAAATCACAGCTACAACACATAGTTGCACTATCCACTACAGAATCTGAATACATTGCTACTACTGAAGCTATTAAGGAAGCTTTATGGCTTAGAGGCCTTTTACATGAACTGTGTTCTAAATGATTATGTGGTAGTATATTCAGATAGTCAGTCTTCTATACATCTATGTAAGAATCCTGTTTTTCACGAACGCACCAAGCACATTGATGTTAGACTACATTTTATTAGAGATATTGTGTCTCAAGAAGTTGTAAGGCTTGAGAAAATACATACGCAATATAATCCTTCAGACATGAGTACTAAGGTGCTACCGTTGGTGAAGTTTAGAAGTTGTAAAGATCTTCTAAACATCGGTGGAGGTAAATGATTTCCAATTTTATTGGTCTTACCTTCTTGAATTATTACTAATGCTTAGTAATTTCTTTCTTTGCAGGTCCTTTGACACCAAAGTAGAGATTTGTTAGGCAATTTGTTGTCAAACGACCTCCCTGGACGATGATGAAAGTCTCGTTACTTTAATCAGTCGGCATCAGCCAATTGACTGAATATATATATCAACACCACAGCTGCTTGAACTTTCCGCGTAACTCACTTGGGCCATTTGAAGCAGCCTAATTTAATTAGGGTTGCTCATGGTCCAACCCGAATTAGGACAGCTCTTACGGTTTCCTAGCCCACTATTACCTTATTAGGACTAATCTATTGTTTAACCTAAAAGCCCACCTTGTCCTATTATATACTACCCACCCCATCACTATTCAAGTGTGTGAGATTTTTTAGCAGCCTTTTATTCTTGAGAAGTGTCGTGTTCTTCCTCACGCTGTGTGCCGTTTGTGGTTGAATCCGTTTTCTCTCATTCTTCAATTAGCCTTTGTGGCTAATCTCTTGGCCGTTAGCTCTCATCCCCTAGCTCTTTATGGGATAGTCAAAGTGTTGGAGCAACCTATTGAAGGGTAGCGCTGGTTTGTAGAATTTTCATACGATAGTGGTGGTGTTGATTAGAGACTGAGCCCGGTTTCCTGGTTCGGTTTTGGAGATTTCTTCCTCACAATAAATTTGGTTTTGGATTTCATAGTAAATAGTTTGATGAACACTTGGGAAGTTGTTTATACTATGACAGCAAAGGTGAGTCATTGTAATTACTTGCTTTTCTCATAGATTCTTGTTACGAAGTACTCCTGTATCCAATGATATGATTTGGGATGACAATCACTTGGTTGAGTTTTGGAGTCCAAATTGAAGAAGTTGATAAACCAAGGTTCAAGTTTCGTGAAGGATTCGGGAGCCGAAACGAGTTGGATTCAAGGTTTGGAAGATATTTGGAAAAAAAAAACGAGTAGCGTGGATTAAAATGAGCATAACTTTCAGCTCCATTATTGAATTTTCGCCCATGAGTACAATTCGGAATCTTCACGAAATTCTGCACAATGCTACGCAGGTGCATGGTACTTTTGCGCTTGTGGTCACACATAAACATGCCGAGAACAAGTTGGCAGAATTTTCCTATTTTCGCGAGATTTCCTTGTTAGTCTAGGATTCTATTTTATTTTTAACTTTGACAATATTCTATAACCTAATTATGTTTTATTAGGGTTTCTAGTATTAGTATAAATAGGAGATTTATATCATTGTAAAACTAAAACTTTTGACATAATGAATTGAGAATTTCTCTCTCCTTGTTCTTAATCGAAAATGTACCGAACTTATCAAATATTGTTATATTTGTGGCGTTCAACCCTTAGAACTTATCAAAGGATTAGACATCATTTGTGGCGTTCGCAAATCGAGATTCGTTGGTTCTATATTCAATAGGTCATTCAAATTTCGTTTTTGTTTGGTTGTTTGGTTCAATAATTTACAAGTCGAGATTCTACTGTCTATAACCAAATCTGGACTTTCTTGATGTTTTCAATTAATTCCACGATTTCTACGTTGATCCCTCTTCAGGGTTCGCTTTATTTGGTATCAAAGTTTGGACTCCAGATTCAAGTTCTATCTTTTCTTTTGTTTTGATTTTTTTTGTTTTTGTTCTTCGAGTTCTTCGCGTCCGTCATAAATTATGAGTATTTGAACCAGAAAATAAAAAAAAAAGTCAAAAGTTGTTTTTGAGCTAATCTAGCATTCAAATCAACTTCCGCTTGTTTCTTTGATCTCGTAGTCAATTTTTGAGTTTATAAAAAAAATTACTGTTCATCCGTACTGTCTCCGAAAAAAATTATTTCGATTTATTTTAGGAATTATCAATTTTTCCTATTATCAATTCTAAATCCAAAATCTGTTTCTAATCAGTCCAACCCAAATTCAATAACCACTTTCTTGAATTTAAATATCATTTATCCAATTATTATCCAATTCTTTTTTTGAGCCTTCTTGATTACGCCTACGTAAACGATGAATGGTGATTGGGGATTTATTTTCTAAACTCGGTGTTTTGTGAATAGTATGGTATCCAATCTGGCTATTGATAAAGAGTACATGTCAAACTTGTCTAGTATCACGATAGTTGAAAATTGGGGTTACCTTTACAACACCATAGGCCTTATAAGATAACTTGGTTAGAAGGAGTGTGGGAAGGTGGATGTGACCAAACGGGTTTCATTGAATTTAACCATTGGGAGATATAGTGATGAAGTTTGATGTGATGTAGTGACATTAAAACATTTTCATAATTTGTTAGGCAGACCTTTGAGGCATAAGAGGAAAGCTGTGTATGATACGGGGTGGAACGTGTTTAGGTTTCTTTAGTACGGGGAAAACATCACTCTGGCTGGTTTGACATTAGAACAGTCCTTTGCAAACCGATGGAAGTTGAGAGGTGAGGCAGAACGAGAAAAGTAAGAGAGGGAGATGACCACAACTAACACTATAACAAATGTTACTTTTTACGGCATACGTTTACGGCATGCCTTATAAGGAGAACACCGAAGTTGAATTGTAGGAAGAGTCTAGAAATAGGGAAGTTGAGATGAAGAATGGTGGATTGAAAAATGCAGTTGATATTGGGGAGAGTGAACTAATTAATGAGCCGGAGCACGAACAGACTGATACTAAAATTGTAAAGATGGTTCGGCAAGAAAGTGGGCAAATAATGGCAGAATGTGTTGAGCAAATGGTTGAAAATATTGTGGGGAATGAAGAGTAGAGTTCCATTGTTAAGTATGATATGGTGGAGATGATGCATTATGAGTACAAGGACGCATATCTCATTGACGGGGAAGCTGACAAATTCAACCGTGTTTTACTTAATTTTTTCTTTCAGGTTGATCAGTGTACGTGGGAGTTCATACAACATCTATAACTGATTGTGTTTGTGTTGCAATACATCCATATCCACAAAATGGATAGGTACCGTGTATTGATCCTATGCTATATAAGGAAAAGAATTTCATTTGAGTGGTGCAGTGATCAATTGGTAGTAGGCTGGTTATCCCCTACGTGATCACAATGCATGGATTCGAGAACGAATCATTTGGAAGAAAAGGTATGATTCGGGATAGGCAAGCACTTGGTTGAGTTTTAGAGTCCAAATTGAAGAAGTTGACAAATCAAGATTCAAGTTTCGTGTAGGGCTCGGGAGTTGAAACGAGTTGGATTCAAGGTTTGGAAGATATTTGAAAAAAAAAAACGAGTAGCGTGGATTAAAATGAGCATAACTTTCAGCTCGATTGTCGGATTTTCGCCCATGAGTATAATTCGGAATCTTCACGAAATTCTGCACCATGCTACATGGGCGCATGTTACTTTTGAGCTTGCGGTCGCACAGAAACATGCTGAGAACAAGTTTGTGGGATTTTCCTATTTTCGCGAGATTTCCTTATTAGTTTAGGATTCTATTTTATTTTCAACTTTGACAATATTTTATGATCTAATTACGTTTTATTAGGATTTCTAGTATTAGTATAAATAGGAGATTTATTTCATTATAAAATTAAGACTTTTGACATAATGAATTTATAATTTCTCTCTCATTGTTCTTAATTGAAAATGTACCGAATTTATCAAATATTGTTATATTTGTGGCGTTCAATCCAGAACTTATCAAAGGATTAGACAACATTTGTGGCGTTCGCAAATCGAGGTTCGTTGATTTTGTAATCAAGAGGTCAATCAAACTTCATTTTTATTTGGTTGCTTGGTTCAATAATTTGCGGGTTGAAATTCTACCATCTACAACTTGAATTTGGGCTTTCCCGACGTTTTCAATTAATTCCGCGATTTCCACGTTGATCTCACTCCCGGTTTCGCATCATAGGTTCTGTGGTTTAGTATTGTTTACTATGTAGCTTTTTGTGTTGTGTGCTTTGTGTCCCTATCACCGTGAAGTTTGAAGCTATATAACCTAGTAAAAAGAAGCTGAATTTATGGTGATTATTTTTATCGCTGTTTCTATTATTGAATCTTTCAATTAACTAACTGCTGCAAACTTTCTGCTCAGGATGTGAGATTTCTTACAGAGTTTATCACCGAGCCCAGTATTATCATCAAGATTCAAGATGAGCAAGGTAAAACATTTGATTCACTCAACAGGCTTGTGAGATCACTAACTGCGAAAGAGTTTCTCGTTTAATGCTTTCGACCCAAAATTGGAGGATCTTGACATAGAAAACCAATACAATACCTACAATCACAATTTTGTTTAAAACTGAAGTAATGACTATTTTAATATTTAGTTTGATCGTCACTTTGAAATTTTGTGTTGTGAAAACCATCAGATTTGGCATGTAAAGAGTCGTGAAATTTTAGAATCGATCATTTACATGATATATTGCTCCCGTTATGTACTGTGTGTGAGATTTTCTGTTCTAGGTGATAAATGTGCCTTACTTTTTGCTGGTTTATAGTGGATTGTAAAACTCAGCTGGATATTAGCCTTTCAGTTTCATAATTGGCAGTTTTTTCATGGCTAAAGCATGTTTGGATGTGCTCATAAGCTTGCTTATTTACTCATAATGATAATAACTAAAAAAAAAAAAAATGCGTTCAAATAAACCCAATAACAGATTTTACATGACCAACTTAGAACTATGAACATTTTGTGATATACTTGGGTGGGTTGGTTAGTAGTCATGCATATTGTACTTTTATTAATATCGATGTTATGAGAAATAGACTGGATTGACTCATCGACATGTTTGACTGAAACTTTTTTTTTTTTTTTTTGTTAAAATTTATTCTTGTTTATCTACTTCTATCAATGTGTGGAGGAAGATAATGTCTATGCTTAGCTGCCAAATTTATTTCCATTTGAGAATAGGAATAGATAACATTCTCATTTGGATCTTGTTATACGTACATAGAGATTTATATAATGGATTAAATAATGTCTCATGAAACTTTACAATTTGATAGTTTAAAACACAATCAACTTTTTATCTAAAGGTGAGTTTGAGCCACATTATTTTAGAAGAATATATTATGAAATAGTAGATTGATGGAGAATGTGTAATTGAAAAAGAAAGAAAAATTATTAATGTGATGGAAAATATTATTTTATTGCAGAATGTGTGGTTGAAAATGAGTAGAAGAATGAAAATGAAAATTTTAATGTATACCAAACAGGGGCCTAATCTTTTCCATTCACATCATTTTATATAATCTTTTTATGTATCATTTTTATTTAAAAGTAGCATAATCCTTCTCATTTTATTGATGGGATTTATCACACTTTTCTCGTCAGTTACTTGGAATTCTTGACTATTGAAAAAATGATTTGTAATTTAGTCTGGTAACATGTGAAAGACTGAAAGAATAATGTTACATAAAACTAATGGTGCTAGAATATTAGTTTACATAGATACACTTGATATGTTCAATTAAATAAATTATTATGATATTGAATTTAAGTGAATATACTATTTAATGTCATGTCACTTAAATTGTTGTTCTACGCTAGTGATGAATAGCTTACTAAAACTAAAAACATAAAAATCATTAAACTATTAAAGGTGCATTAATGATGGTATAATATGCATATATTGTCATTGCAAACTCTAATGTGTGTGGCTTATTTCTAGCTTACTAGTAATATAGGTAGAAGGTTAACTTGGGGACTTGTTCACTTAGAGTATTTCTAATGGTGCTCTAAATCATGATTTAGATATCCAATGTAAGTGCAAATGATATGCAAAGTACATTTTTCAATAGAAAATGTAAAAGAATATGTAAATTTGTATTTTTTTTTTTTTCTTTTAGATCTTCCCTTGGGACCCACAAGTGATAAAAAGCTACCGATTCACTTGCACCCAATTTTTTTAGTTCTTATCGGAGCAAAATTTGAATTTAGATTTATTAAAATGTTAAAGTAATTTTGAAGATTTCAATTTACACTATTATTGGAGATGCTTTTAGTGATGCATACCTCTGGGCACCGCAAAAGTCCAAGTAAACTTATATAAGACCATGTGGCATTTAATCATTAGACAATTTAAAACACAATAATTTCTTCCATACAATCACCTCCCGCCACATATCTTTCGGCATTGCTTCTGGACCTTTTCTTCTGGTAAAGTAGATTAATTCTTTTTTTTTTTTTTTGCCAAATTTTTTTGAACTACACATTCTTCATTAAATCACCATTCCAAAATGCACTTTTGGCAAAAAAAAAAATATTATCTACTTTGCCAGAAGAAAAGGTCCAGAAGCAATGCCGAAAGATATGTGGCAAGAGGTGATTAGATGGAAGAAATGATTGTGTTTTAAACCGTCTAATGATAAAATGCCACATGGCCTTATATAAACATTTATGTCAACACCCCCCCCCCCCCCCCCCCCCCCGGTACTTTTAAAAATTGATTGGTCAAATTCCTAATTTTAACTTTAAATTTTCAACAATTGCATATTTCTACAATGACTTTTTGGATGTTGAAAAGATAAAAAAAATATTCTTAAATATGTTGTACAATTACAAAATGTTGTTTTATTTAAAAAAAATAAAAAAATACCACCCTTTTAGTTAATAATTAAAAATCAAGTATTTCTCACTTAAATCTCAAAATTAGCTAATTGTTTTTATCTGTTTATTTCAAGATAAAAACGCGCATCTTTTATCGGTTTCAACCTCAAAATCTCAGAAATTAATCGAACGCTGAACAAGAAAATATTTTTTTGTATCACTCACTTTAAGTATAACCACGTATGTTTAATTCCGTTTTCGTTTAGTTAGTATATATTTTTAATTGATAAAATTTATTTCGACATAAATTAACATGCATATAAATATTTTTAACAAATTTATAATTTTTTTAAGCATAATAATGCCGCCGATTGTTTGGTAGTCGAACTGTGAGGATCTCGACGCATATTAGATCCCAACTGTTAGTGATTCTTGGTTTATTCAATTTTAACTCTTTACCTTTTTTTTTAGAATAAACCCCACATGTATTTCCTCTATATATACCCCACACATAACGCTGGCCAATCAGAAGTCTGAACAGTTCTTAAATAAAAATTCTCTCACACACTGCATGGTATTGTGTGTGCTCACTTACCACTGCTTATCCTACGCACCATCGCCGGAGATGAAGCCGGCGGCGGAGTATATGATAAGAAAATCAAGGTACAGGAGGAGGTAACCTACTAGCAAAAAAGATCAGCGGCTAGGATTTTATCTGTAGATCCCGCTGTCAAGAATGGACGGTCAGAAGCTTACTAGGAACCACTCATCCCTGCTCCGGTCATCCCACACCGTCCGATCATCCATCCACAGCTTATCTTCCGTGAACAAGATCACGCTTGATGAAGAAATAGAGGACCTTGAAGAGCAAAAACCGCATAGCAAGCCCGGTTCGACGCCGGTTCGGTCCGGTTCAGTGCGTCTGACTCTGTTTCTCGTCATCCTGTTCCTCTATTTATACACCATTTTCGCCTTCTTCAACATGGACGACATAGCCACCTCCGAAAATCTGCTTTTAGTGCTTATTTTTATCGCCGTTTTACTTTTTTTCGCCTCGAAAAATAAGTCAGTAATCCACAGTAGCTTTAGTTTTTGTAAGGAATTATGTTATCAGTATGGAAAAAAAGTTGGGTTCCCCTGTTTCACCTCCAACAACAATGAAAAATCAGTGAAATGGTTCATTGGTGAATCAAACTTAGATTACAAAGAGAGTGCTAACAAAATTATTAGAGAAGGTGTGGAGTTTTACAGCAATGGGGATAACTATGAAGGTGAGTTTCATCAAGGTAAATGCAATGGGAGTGGAGTGTACAATTACTTCGCGAATGGGCGATACGAGGGAGACTGGATTGATGGGAAGTATGATGGGTATGGAGTCGAGAGTTGGGCGAGGGGGAGTCGATATCGGGGGCAGTATAGGCAGGGATTGAGGCAAGGCTATGGAGTTTATAAGTTTTACACTGGGGATACATATGCTGGGGAGTGGTGTAATGGACAGAGCCATGGGATTGGAATGCAATCTTGTGCTGATGGCAGCTGTTACATTGGAGAGTTCAAATGTGGGGTTAAACATGGCCTTGGTTGTTACCATTTTAGGTGAGAATTGATCTTCTTTGATGCTTGTTTCTATATGTTTGATTTTGTTTTCCTCAATTATTTCGTAATTTTTAGTTGATATGTGAATCTTGTTGGACTATGTGGAACATAATTGTACTATAGTTAGCGACAAGAATTGATGTTTTTTATACTCGTTTCTATCTGTTTGATTTGTTTTTACCGGATTTTTCATAGATTTTGAGTTGATATTTGAGTCTTGTTGGATAACGTGGAGCCTAATTGTAGTGTAGATAGCCGAAAAATTTGCAGTGATATGTGCACCGTTATTAGTCTGTAATCTGTATATTCTTTGTTCATTCTATGACAGAGTTAAGTTCAAGGTTTAATCAATGGTTGATCTGGATTGTACATGTGTTTGTTTCTATGTTTGATCTGATGATCTGTCTTTGTTCAATGGTTGATGTTGTTTGACTCGACTTTGTTTAGTTACAAAAGTGTGGGGACGATCTTACTTTGTATACCAAGTCTTCGTAGACGGATTATACTTTATGTTGTTTTGAGTTTTGTATGAGATGCTGAAAGTTTTTGGAGTTCATTTCTTCTATATGTTAAGTTATTGTGGGTTCTTGATAGATAGAACAATGGATATATTCGCTGTATACGTGGTCTAATTTGGTTCTGATTATTTTGATCTCTTCGTGATCTAGATTCATTAGTTATTGAAGAAACTTGAGAATAATGATGAATTTTGATTGTCTTGTAGAAATGGAGATAGATATGCTGGTGAATATTTTGGTGATAAAGTCCATGGTTTTGGTGTATATCACTTTTCGAATGGTCATTGTTACGAGGGATCGTGGCACGAAGGACGAAAACAAGGTTATGGCATGTATACTTTCCGAAATGGTGAGATGAGATGTGGCGAATGGGATGGTGGAAATCTTAAGGTGCACCTTCCCCTGCTAAACGATGCAGTTCTCCGAGCTGTTCAGGTGATGATGTTAATCCTCTCTCAAACCACGATAATTTCTTCTTAGAGGTTACTTTTTTAGAAAATAAGTTCTGTTAGTAAAAAAAGTAACTTTTGAATCATGCTTGACTTTTAAGCACAGCCAACATGCTTGTTGACCCTATAACTCATTTCTGATGGACAGTTCACTATATTGTTGCAGGCTGCTAGAAAAACTGCAGAAAATGCAATAAAACTGCGCATGGTGGATGAACAAGTGAACAAGGCTGTTATGGCTGCAAACCGAGCTGCCACTGCCGCCAGAGTTGCTGCGGTGAAAGCTGTTCAGAACAGGATCGATGGAAAATTCTGCAATACTGATGTTTATGGTATTGTTCGCAAATGTAAATCTTCCAAGTTGTTCCCGTGAAAAAGAAATATGAGCATTCCAAGGTTGAGATTATGTTGTGGTTTCGTTCGACCAAGTAATCTGTACAAAGTTTATGAATACATCAATGAAAAAAGAAAAAGAAAAAATCAATTTTCAGCGAGTTCGTTTTTTTCTCAATTCAACTTGCTAGTTGCTGTCATGGTTCGGTTTATTGTGATATCAAGAATTGAACATGTTTTTGTCTCGAATAATGTTATTTAGTACCACCAGTGCTACAACACCACTAAAGTTAAGTGATGAACTTAATAAAATACAGAATTGAACGATTCATTTAATTATACATCTCACTGATGTCACATTTGTGTATATAAACTTTGAACAGTTAACTGAATTAGAAGAAGTAACAAACAAATTGCAGTGGACAGAAAATAAAATTGGCGTCTTTGAAGTCGGGGCATGTGTCCAACACAGTGTCCTTAAAGCAATATTCACCCCCTCACCGAAGTAATGTGAGCGCTTGCTTCCCAGGATACAGCGGCGTGAACGGCAGTTTTTGCAGTCGAACTGAACGAGTGTGCCGGAACGGAATCACCAAGTGACTGGAAGATGACAGGAATTTGAATAGGAAGCAGAAAGATTTCGTGCTTATTGTGGTGTGTATGAGCTAAAGAGATTGTTCAGTATATATATGCAAGGAGGAGCCTTTGCCTCTTAATGCAGCCATAACTCTGCCATTTTAATTCTCACGTTTTGGAGCTACGAAATAAATGAAAACAGTTTTCAGGTTATGTTTTAAATGGAAAAACGTAAAAGAAAATTTTCAAAATGTGGCTTGCACTTTGTGGTCAATTTTTGACTCATTCGGTCCGACATTCGTGTACGCAGGTCGCGCCCGCACACAAGTTCAAAGCTCGAAGGCCAAATCGGTCCAAGATTTGAACCCCCCCCCTCCCCCACGGGCTCGTAGGCCATGGAGGAGTCTCTATGCAACAAATGGTTACACCTTACAAATTGTTAACCATATATAAATTGGTTAAAACGAGCCTCATTTTTTTGGTCGGGGTGTGCTCGGCTCGGCTTGGCACAAAAAAGCTCGAGCCGAGCCCGTACTTTTTTCTTTAATTTATAGTACGTATAAAACCGTACAAATTTTAAATTTCTAAAGTAAAAAATGTAGGTTTGACATTAAAAAAAAAAAAAAAAAAGCCGGCCAGGACTCGGCTCGGCCCGCTAAGGCTCTGACCGAAAGCTTGGGCCGCCTTTTTTTTTTAACTAGGCTCGGCTCGGTTCGGGCCAAAAAAAGCTCTGTACAAAAAAGCTCAAGCCGAACTCGAACTTTTTTTTTCGACTCGACTCATTGACATAGCTATAATTCATTAAACTTGTAATCCCTCGTGTGCCATTTTCATCTTCAAGCATTAGGATTATTCTATGCAAGAACGTGCTGGTGTGGGGGTTGGGTTGGGGTGGGGTTGTCTTTGTTCAAAGATCTGAAACCTTTTTGACATGCATGTTTGATCCATAATCTGTGTTTCATCAATTTTTTAATGTAACTTTTGCTTCTTTTTTGTACTTTAAATAAAGGGTCTGCAGATTTTTGTTCTTTGCTTTAAGACTTGCTTTATTCATTGTCTCAGATTCAGATCTCTTGCAATTTTATTAATCAAACATTTCCCTCATGCATCGGCGAAAGTAAATCAGTTAAAGCAATTTAAGTTGATCTTCTGTGTTCAAATTTGTTTGGACAATTTACTTTAAGCAAAACAAAGTTACTTTTCATAATTGAATGGATCAATCCAATTTTTACAACTGTCCCTGTTTGGCGTCTTTAAAAAAAATCAGATTTTCAATAGATTTTAACAAAAGATGATGAAAGATATGATTCAAATTATTTATTGATTTTGACTTAGATTTTTATGAATTTTTTAATCCATACCAAACATAGCCTAAATCTAATAATTTCACATGCATTTTCAATTTTTTGTTCACTCTACTAATGGGTTAATTTCACAAATGGTCACTGAAGTTACTTAAAAATTTCAAAACAGTCATTGAAGGTTTGGATAGCTGATTTCGTGGGTTTATTCCGGTCGAATCACTTGGATTTTTGGGGAGATTTTTTGTGGTAATTGAAAATGACATTGTAGGCTTTCCAACGGTATCCGAAATCGACGATTTTGGTGGTCAGAAGTTACCGAAAAGCCTCAAACTTGCCCAAAAAATCTAAGAATCTGGGCAGATTTTCACAATTTTCGGTTGCCGACTTCGTGGGTTTATTCCGGCCAAATCACTTGGAGTTTTGAGGAGATTTTTTGTGGTAATTGAACAGGACATCGTGTGCTTTCCAATGGTATCCGAAATCGGCGATTTTGGTAGTAGAAAGTTGTCGAAAAATTGCTTCAAACTTGCTCAAAAAATCTGAAAATTCAGTAATCGTTTGTAAAAAAATTTCAAATTTCAGTGACCATTTCTAAAACTTTGAAATTTCAGTGACCGTTTTGAAATTTTCAGGTAACTTCAGTGACCATTTGTGAAATTGACCCCTCAAGGGGGACACCAGATCAAACACGACAAGTCATACACAATCATTATCTAAAGTCATTTCTAGACAATTACGTACCTAAGATGGGTACTATTTTATTAGCATATTATTTGTCAAAAATAATAGACAAAAAAATTAGAAAATTGAATATTATCTTATTTTGAGAGTGTGTACGAATTTTGACTAACAATATCGAGCATGTAAATTGTCACACCATAGGTTGCCATTATTTTAAGAAAATCTCTTTTATTGCTGAGGACTAAACATCAGCCATTTTCTCAAAAAATATTTTATATATACATTAAAATTAAATATTTCTGAACTCTTATTATCCCAAGACTTGCTTTGAATTATTTATTTATTTATTTCTGAATATCTGACCTGTTCAATTTCTCTTACAGTCTCTGTCTTAATCTTCCTTGTCTTTTTATTTTTTATTTTTCTGCGTCAATCGAATTTTCAAATTAAATATTATAAGAAGAGCTATCAATTTGTACTCCACGTGAAAAGGTGTAAAAACTTGAACTATTATTGTTAACAAAATCGACGTTTTAAGATGAAATTTCGAAACTTAGTTTATTTATATCTCCATAAAAGATTTTAAGTTCCTCTCTCTCTCTCTCTCTCTCTCTCTCTCTCTCTCTCTCTCTCTCTCTCTCTCTCTCTCTCTCTCGGAGAGAACCTTCTTCATTTTAGGTTAAAATTCTTGGCTTTTGTGAATACGAAAACGTGTCAATCCTTTTCTCTCCATATCTAATTTTCGATTGGATTAATTCATTTGAATTGGTACGTCCTTAGAATACAAATCCTTATATTAGTTTATGAGTAACTAAGAAACCATTTATGACAATAGTAAGTCACCTAATTTGGTCCCCTCGGACAATTATACGCATGTTGTTCTAAAACATTAATAATTGGGGTTCCTAAGTTCTTCCTTACTTCCCAAGAGATTGAAAATGATACTCTTATTCTCACTAGAAAGTCTCAATTTGACTTTTTCCTATGTTTTGAAGTAACCTCCAAGAATGAACATTATGTAAGGTTCAATTATAGAAGTCGTGCCGTGTATATTTTGTTGACATGCTTGGTGTGTCACATTAATTAGGACAATTCACAAATTATTTCACATTTTTCTTTTTCTTTTTTTGAATCACTTTTAACGTTGTTTAATATAACATCCTAAAAGTATCTCAATAAATATATTAATATTTTTATATAGTTCAAACTATCGTTGTAGTTCAAAATTCATGTAATTTTGAACTTCGACTCGACTCGAGAAGTTTTATAACAAATTAAGATTTCTTTTTCAACTCGACTCGACTGCATTTGCACCCTTGTAATAAATAGTCAACTCTTTCTTGGGGAAAGTTGAATAGTGGTCCTAGATGACACATGAGTTGAAAATTCTCATTGATTTTTTCAAGTTCTTGGTAGACTTAGGTACATCTATGGAGGTCGTTTCATAAATTTCCAACCGTCCTTTACTAGGTCAATATGGTTTTAAATTGTAGTTGCCATTTTGACAATAATCCCTATATGTCAACGTCTTCTAGACGATCAATTTAAAATAATTTAAGTAGGTTTATTCGTGATGAGAATGTTAAAAATTGGAGAACCCGTCATTTTAATGCAGGTGCACATATTATCATGTAATTGGTAATAAGTCATTGCCGGCTTTGATGGTCTAGTTTCTAACTAGAGTCAATTATCAGCATAATCATGTTTTGGATTCATTAGAGTAATTTGGGATAGATTGCATTGGTATATAAAATCTTTTTAAGTCGATGGTCTAATCGGGCGATTAGGGAAATCAATAAGGAGGCATTAGTAAGACTTCAAGTCATATCATATTGAGTGTGTTTACTATTTAGTATCAAAGTATTATCAAGTAAAAGATACATAAAGCTCAGTATTTATATTACAAAAATGAAACGAAACCTTGAAATATAATTCCCCCATTTGCTAGGCCCTGATGGTGGAACTGGCACTACCAAAGTATTATTGTGTAAAAGTATATTACAAAAGCATACAAATTATTTTTCGAAAACAAATGAAAATAAGCCATGCTAATAAAATGTTCGTTGGCACCGTTTAGTGCTATTTATATCAATATATCTTTACATTTTTGGGCTATTCTTGATTCATTTCTCTCTTTACTTATTTGGGGCTAGCTAATCTGGTTTTAGGTGACTCAACAATCATGGACTGTTAACATATGTTAGGCCACTTTCTATTTCTATGAGATGATCTAAAAGGCCCATATGATTTCCTTTTAAGCCCATGTTTGATATCAAAGTCAACAATTAATTTTAACCATATTTTTTTATCAAGTCTCACAACTTTTCAACCACTCATTTCATCAACTTCTATCAAAACCTACTAAAAATCTGATTTTAATCCCTACCAAATATGGGTTAAGTCTTGGAGTGGCTATAAGGATTCGTATTACTACTTTTAATTTTTTGAATTTCACCCTTAATCTCCTCAAAGACAACTCAAATCTAGGTCAACGATCTAATGAATGTCATTCTCTATTCTATCCTCTGTCAAAACTATATACACAGAAACTCGTATACAATGGTTCGAACTAGGAGTGTCGGCCAGGCGACGAAAGTAGATGAGGTCGAAAATAGGAGAGATAATAGAAAGAGAACTAAAATACAGAAAGAATCTGCATCAATAAAAACAAAATGTTTTGGGTTAGAATCAAAATCGACTTCGAAGAAGGAGTTTTCAATTCAATGTTATTATTATTATTATTATTATTATTATTATTTGAAACCTATTTATGAAAGTTACAGTTGATGGGTCACAAGTATTGCGAATATATTCCATATTTGAAACATGATTTTGGTTCGATTTTGTAGTCGAGTGATTTGGGGTGATGTTATTTGAATGGAGCGTGTTTATATAGTGAATTAGTTTAATATAAGAACGGGTTGTGACCTGCTATTTCTTCCATTTGTGACCAAAGTGTTATTCAATCTGTAAAAATAATTTATGTTATAAAGTAATCAAAATGATTTGTGACATAAATCTAGAATTTTAACCACAGCTATGTCTGATTGTGACATGATAAGCTATGTTTGATTTAGGTTGAAATGGTTAGAATGATGAACTATGACCTATCTTATATGACTTTTGCGTTAAGAATCAGAATTTGTGACTAGATTTTTTACATTTATGACTTGATTGATATACTATTGTATATTTAGTTGTGACCTGATTGTTCTACCATTCTATATTTGATTTTAATGTTGTCTTTATCTATACATAATATAAAATTGTAACATTAGTTAATGTTTGATCGTGACCTGATAAAACTATGTTTGATACATATTAAAAATGTCAGTATGATGAACTTTAACCTACCTTCTGTGACATTTGCGTAATCAATCAGAGTCGTGACTGAATTTTTTATATTTGTGACTTGAGTGATATACTATTGTATGTTTGTCTGTGACCTGTGTAGCGATCGAGAATTTTTAAATAATATAAAAATATTTTTTGGAAGTGTCACTAAATTTTACACCCTAATGTTAAAGTGAAAACGTGTTCGTCTAGCCGTTATAAACGAATTTAAATTATTTTGAATCGAATTCATTTCCGAACGCAATTAAGTTTCAATTAGATTTTTTTTTTCAAAAACCCAACTGCTTGGCCCAATTACCCATCTAGAAGTTTGTGCCCTAATTTTTTACTATTCATATACCCTCATTTCCCTCCCATCATCACCATTCTAGCAGCCTGGGTAAGAAACTCCACCTCCCCAATTTTCCATCTATGCAATTTCACTCACGAGAATCATGTTGATGCTAGAATTTCGATTTCTAGCAACAACAACATTTCGCAAATTGGAAAGCTCACATTGATGCTAAGAGTCTTAGTTTCCATCACCAACCCAGCAACATTTCACTCACAGAACTCACTGCAAAACATCAACAACCAAACTCCAACCCGAAAGCAACCACACCACCAACACCTCCACATCGAGCCACAATCACCAAACTAACACTCACACTGCCAAGCTACTGCAAACCAATCCATCACCAACTCACTGCTCAACACCACCCACAACAACCCCCAAAACCGTGACCTCCACCAAACCACCATCCCCTCACCTCAAAACTAAGAACAACCAACACCACCTCAAAAACCCCCAAAAAGAACTACCAAGCTCACTGCCCAACCCACCAACCCACGAGACCTCAACACCACCATTTCACCCCCAAATCCACCTCAAACCACCACAAAAACCAAGAAATAGGAAGACCCAAGGACTTACCTCCTTTTCCAACTCGATTCCACCAAGAAATCCTGAAAATCTTGAACCCCAAGCCTCGGTCCGCGTGCCCAAAATCCCCAATCGCCACCCCCACACTCGTCGGCACCTCCGTCGCCGGTGATGGAAGCCGAAGGAGGAGAAAAGCCTTCCCTCCCATCGCCCTTCCTCTCATTTCTCTCTCTCTCTCTCTATAAATGAGAGAGAGTGGAGAGAAATGGGATGTTTTATTTTTATTTTTAATTTTTTTGAAATTGCTCTTAAGCCCCCAAGTTTTAATAACTATTATTTCAGTTCATAAATTTCTTATTTTCGGTTTTAATGAATTTCAATTTAGTCCCTACTTTAGAAAAGTTTAATTTCAGCCTTAACCTTTTATTACAGTTTCATAAAATTTTCAATTTAGTCCCTGAACTTTATTTTATCATTTTAAGTTTTATTTTCAGATTTAAGAGATTTACAATTAAGTCCTTAAATTTTAAAAAGTTACTATTTCAGCCTTTAAGTTTTATTTTCAGTTTTAAGAGATTTTTTCAATTGAGTCCCTAATTTCTCAAAGTTTGATTTTAGCACTTAAACTTTTATTTTCAATTTTAATAAACTTCCAATTTAGTTCCTGAACTTTATTTTATCACTTTAAAACTTTAAAATTTCGAAATACTAATTCAAAACTTATTTTCTATTTTGACTAGACGAAACGTACGGATGATTAAGAGTTTGAGATTATTTTCCGCTCCATTTTTGCACGTAACTCGAGGTTATTGAGGTAGACTCGCCTCCATTAATTAGTTTAAATTATAATTGCATGTCTTGTGTGAATTTACGTGATTTATATGCTTTAATGCATGATAAGAGAATATGTCATATGAGATATATGATATTATTATGTTTGTTATAACTTGTATACTTATATGCATGAGAAGAGACGAGTATCTCTTATGAGATAAGATGAGAATGTTATGCATAATTTATGTGCTTAAATGTATGAAACGAGACTACCCACACCCTATGATTTTTAAGAAAATGAGCTTATGATGATGATGATGTCACGTTATATATTGCATAAGTATGTGTTCAATTATTCTGTAAATTAATTATCTACGATGAGTCTACTGAGTATTTCTTCGAAATACTCATTCCGTTATTTTAACAATATTTGCAGATTTCGGAGATGGTCGAATGTGATGGGCAGTGGTGGCATGAATTGAAAGTCGTAATTACTTACTTACGAAATTTCCACATTTTGAACACCATTAACGTACTTTGTTATTTCGTTTATTTCAAGAACTTGAGATTTTAATTTTAAAGGAATTATTCCAAGTATTTAAATGAGTTTTGTTGCCGACGATAATTACGGTTATGAATGTGATGTGATTTTAAAAATTAGGTTATTTTTGCAAATTTTGATTATTAAAATTAGGGTAAAAGACGATGACGTGACAATCTGGGTTAACGAAACTCGGGACGCTACAACCTGATTGTCCTACCATTCCATATTTGGTTTTAATGTTGTTTTTATCTATACAAATAATGTAGTATTGGAAGTGTGTTATTAAAGACCATTGGATGATGATCCAATGGAGTTGGAGATAAAGATTTTCGATAACATTCCGCATCAGCAAAATGGGTAAGTTTGTGACTCGAGTTATCCACTACAAACACGAGATTTAATGTTTAGTTCTTTCCTAATAAATTATTTTTTGACTTTTTCATCTATGATTGCGAAATACTTACTTCATGATGATCTTTTAAATATGTCGATGACATTTGATGCTAGTAGCTCTAGGTTGGACATAACTTCATTGTTGTTTAAACATCAACAAATTGGGTAGGTCACAAAACGGAGCAAAAAGAAGGGAGATAGTATGGTGATAGATTGATAGTTGTTGGGCTACTGTATTTTTTACTTAAAATTAGTTTACTTGTTTACAAAGGCTTGTTGCGTCTATGACAATAGGATTTATGTTAGTGTGATTAATGTTGGAAAATTGATTTTTATTAGTTGGTTTGACCGACTTTTGACCAATTATTTTAGTGGGTCCCGTTAGTTGAATTAAATATTTCTTTGGCCGAATGTGTTCTACTCCATGAGTAGATTAATGTAGTGTATTTATTTTCTCAAGATTTATTTAGGGTGAATGAGAAATTAAGATCAAAAGATGACCACTTGAAGTTGAAATAAATTGGTGGGAAATTGGAAAAATGCCAATCCCACATAGGAAATCTAAACGAAAGTTAAGCCACTTTATATTGCTCAAGTTTGCGACTTTGGTTTAAGCCTCAAGGGATACTAATAATCTTTCAAGGGAAGATAACTTACATGCTAGTAGGTTGGGGCAAAACCCACATGTGCGCGCCGCCGTCACCATCCGGTCGGCTCAGCTAGGCACGGATCGTGGGCTTGGGCTTGACTTGGGCCAAGCTGATATATTTTTTTGGTAAAATTATATTTGATTTATATTATTTTTATTTAAAATAAAAATATATTTATATTATTATTCTTCCCCTATTTTTTTGTGGCTGACACATGTATTTTTCTAGAAGGGCGGCTAGCGGTTGCTGTCCAAAAGGTTTGTGTCTGTTGGAGACACAACTTTTCGACCGTTGTGTCTTTTAGACACAACTTTTCAACTTCTATAAATAGGCCCTTATACCCTTGATTTTATTCACTCCAAAAATCAATCATGATTTTATTCTTCTTCCAAAACTCTTCTTTCATCCCTACATTATTTATATTTTGCAATCCGGCCTCGAAAAAATATTTTCTGACATTTTAGTCCTTCAATTTGTAGAGAGATCAAAACATTAGTAGATTCGTCAGGACTTATAATTTGTAGTGCTACTTTTATAAGTTGAGGTCGTTGTATCTTGGGAGACGAGTGTCGGATTATCGTCCACACCAGTGCGGAGCATTATCGTCTTAAGAGAAAGAGTCGAACTCTTGCCTCGACCACTTTTTCGTGTCTTCATTTTCACATCTTTATTCTGCTCAAATCTATTCACGGTGATTTCATTACTTGCCTATTATTCCCAACAATTAATACAATTGTTTTAGTTTGCTCGTGTTATTCGTGAAGTTTAATAAATGTTATTTGCATTTTAGAGGGTTGTATGTGATTTGTCATTGGGGTGTGCGTTGTTTGAATTATTATCTATCAGTGGTCACTGGTCATTGGGCAATAGTCACATATCACTGTGCACTAGTCACATGTCATCGAATTATGTCAATTACTATAGCTGTTCGGAACCCACAAACCATTCCTTATGTATCACCAAGGAATGGTTACCAAGGATAAGGATAGTGCAACCATCTAACTTGTAATGCCCCGAAACTTTTCATAGTATAGAATTTAATTTTGTATGCTATATTTTAATGTTTTGAAAAGTTAGGGACTAGAATGATATATAGCAATTTCAATTTTTATTTGAGTCATATATTTAGATTTTGACCAAGTGTGATAGGTATATAAATATTAGACTCGTTGGATATATTGTAATTAATTATGCATTTTAGGCTAAAAAAAGTTAATTTGGATAAGCAATGTCCAAGTTATCGAGGTCGAAAGATTTTGCTACAAATTGTAATTTAGTTAGGTTATTTTAATGAATCGTGATTTTTTTTTTTTTTTTTTTTTTGAGTTGGGATTGATTTGAAATGTGTGAGAACCTTGAAGTGAGAAGATTTGGTCAAATTTAGGTTGTGGTTGACACCTATTTTGAGAGTGAATTGCCTATTTAGTTACTGAACTTTCAGTCATACACGTAAGGGGTCACTGAACTTTCAAAATAATGCAATTAGTCACTGAACTTTACAATTCATCATCCCAGAAGTCACTAAGCAAACGGTCGTTGATAAATTGGACGGGTTTTCCACGTAGCAGTTGACGTGGCGAGACAGACTTGCCTATTTAGTCACTGAACTTTCAACCATGCACGCAAGGGGTCACTAAACTTTCAAAATAGCGCAACTAGTCACTGAACTTTACAATTTGTCATCCCAGAAGTCACTGAGGAAACGACCATTGATAAATTGGATGGAATTTTCACGTGGCAGCTAATGTGGCAAGACAACTCAATGAATTTAGCCATCTCCTCAAAATTGCTACACACGTAAAAATTTCAACTTGTCAAACACGTTTAAAAAAAACAAAAAAAGTGGCAAAACTAATTTCTCCGAGCACTTTAGAAACCACAAAACATAGAAATTTCAAAAAATGTCCACTTTTCCATGATCATTTGCAAAAATGTCCAAAATTTCTTACATGTCTATTTTATTAAAATAGAGACCAAAATGCCCTTAATGAAATTTCAAATTCCACTGTCACAACCATACGACCGGCCCATCAACAGAAAAAAATTCTTATAGAACTTGTGAAAAGGAGAACCCAAAGCCCTAATCTCTCTCAAGCCCTAATCCCTCTCAACTCCGACTTCCTTTCACCTAATCGCTGACGCCGATCGTCATTCATCAGTCGCCCACATCATTGTTGCTATCACAGGGTCGATATTTCCCTAGAGATTGGAGCTGTAGATGGCAGCGACGAAGGACGTAGGGTATGGTAGGTACAAATCTTTAATATGTGATATTTGTTCCATTTTCTTCTCTTTCAACTCATTGCCTACGTATCTGAAGGACAATGATTATATTCTTTGACATTGTAGGTCTGAATGGTAGTTAAGGTAGGTTTTGAAGGACAATGAGTATATTCTTGCAACACTACTCTATATACAGTACATAAAAATCCTTTTGTGGTTTCATAATTCGTGTAGTGCAATGAATTAACGTTTTATCTATACCTATTGGGTTCAGATTTCTGTTGTTTTTATTGTTTGAAATATTTGTGTAGGTTTTGGAGGGTCATTGGATTTGGAGGAGGTTTTGGATTTTGTTGACTTGGAGCATGACTTAATTTTGGCTGCGGATGTCAGTGCATCAGATTTGGTCCGAAGTGTTGTTGTTGAATGTGGGTAGATTTTGATGAGGTGAATTTAATTTCTTATTCCTATATTGTTATGATTTTCGAATGTGGAACTGTGGCAGGAATTGGGTTGTTGGGATTGAAATTCTATCTCCTTTTGTTAGAGAGAATGATAATATATGTTCATGAGAATGTTATCTAATATGTATAAATAACTTAAAGCAACGGCCATTAATTTGACACAAGAATTCCTGCTCTACTTATGCTGCTGATCAATAGAACTTGCTGCTGATACAACCAGTAAAATAAAAATCATAATATGCTATCATTTCCCCATCACTTTTTCTATTTTTGATCAAAAACTATGTTAGTTCATTGCACTACACGAATTTTGGTCTAATTTTGGTTCATTGCACTACACGAATTTTGGTTCATTGCACTACACGAATTTAGTGCATTTTTCTTCATATTTGCTCTAATTTTTTATCAAAAACTATGTTGGTCCAACCTTAAATGCAATTTTATTTTCATGCATTATTGACATGTTCGTTAAGATATATTAGATAGTACTAAACAATATAAAATGAAACACGATATCATAAATATGCTTAACATCCAGAGATATCATAAAATAAGAACGATTCCTTTAATGGTGGAATAAGAATCAGATCACCATCGTACACTACAATCTTATGCATGTCTATGATTGCCTCTCTAATGACTCTTCAAACTCTAATTCCCTTTTTCACAAAATCAATGCAAATCAAATATAATTCTTGAAAATCTCAGTCGTCATCCATACACTACAATCGTATATGTGACTCTGATTGATTCTACAGTGACTCTTCTAGCTCTGATACCCTTTTAATGAAGTCGAGAAAAATTATAATTTCGAAAATCTGAGTCACTGTCAACACTTTGAAAAAACAAATTAGAATATTTTTTGTTAGTGGAACACAATTTTCCAACATTAAAAGCGTAATTCGAAACTTCAACAATATCTCGACCCAAACCCTTCAACCCGATCAATCCAGCCCAAACTGATTGGTTTTGGTTGGTTTTTAAGTTCAATTGGATTGACTTGAGTTGAAAAATTGAATTTGAGGTTTGGTTAGGTTTTGGGTTATGAATTAAAACTCAACCTAACGCAATCCAATCCAACACAATCCAACTCAATCCCTTAAATATAAATAATAATATCTAAAATAAAAAAAAAATTAGATAAAAATAGTGGTGAATATAAGAGGACTTATAATTTATAAACATCCATCTATTTTTTACGTAAATTGATTGACATGAATATTATGCATAAATTTAAAGTTATTTAACGATAAAATAAAAATTAAATACATAATAATGAAATGAATGAATTCTGAAAAATTGTTAAAAAACAAAATACTTCATAATCTTAAACTTATTTATATATTATTTTTCAAATAGAATTCCTTATATAGGTGTTAAGAAATTAGGGATGGCAAAAAAGCCTGTCGCTCGGACTCGGCTTGAAAAAAGCTCGAGCCGGGCCCGACTCGGCTTAGCTCGAGCCTAAAAAATCTCGAGCCGAGTCCAAGCTTTTTTTCGACTCGTTGGCATGGCTACGTGAACGTTCGTATTACGTTCCAACCACAATAATTACAGAAATTTAGTCTTTTATCATGATGGAGGTATAACGAAAAGCAGTATCCAATTATATCAAAAATTGCTCGCGATCTACTAACACCTCCACTGTCTACGGTAGCATTGAATGCTGCATTTAGTTTAGGTGGTTGAGTTTTATGTGATGAACGATCAAGATTAAAAGAAGATACATTGGAAGCTTTAATATGTTTGAAGGATTATGAATGTGCGGAATTACGTCTTCAAGAACAAGTTGACAGTATAATGGTCGAAGAGTTGCAATTAAAGCATAAGATACAATAAGTTTTTAAATTGATTAGTTCAAGAAAATTGTGCACGAAATATTTTATTCGTGTACAATTTTAATGCTGCCTTCGATAATTGTAACCGATAATTGCAGTCCACCTGCCTTGCTTTGGTGGGAAGAATTCTAGTCGTATTGATTACCAGAATCTATCCTTTTGCGGGCCAGAATTCCAGAAGGTAGTTCGCTATCTTTATAATGCTACTGTTTGTTCTTCTACAGAAATATTAGTTAGTATGTCGAAATTTCTTTCGGTTAGGAGTGCTTGAAGGCAAAATGTTACTGTTATAAGTTAAGGCGGAGCCCAATAAGGTCCAGGACGGGCCTGAACTGGGCTCAATTTTTGTTTATAACTAATATACTAAACGGCCCAATACCTACCCAGCCCAATCCAAAAAAAAAGGAATAAAACATTAGGTCTTCCCGCTTCCGCCTTCGCTTCTTTCTCTCGTCCCGTCATCCGTCTCTCTCAGACTCTCACCTCTGCCTCTGTTCTCCTCCACTCCAGGCGGCGTTGTGCACCTCTCCCTCTGTTCTCCTCGTTGCGCAGACAGAAAAGCAGGTAACAGGAAAATTTATTGACATTGTTGAATTTTAGGTTACCAGGAGTTGGTGTTAAATGTATTAAGCCCCATTATTCAACCCAGTAACTAGCAACGATAAAGTATTCGTAGACTTTTTTCAATAAATTTTTATTCTATACTCATTATCTTCTCTCTGTTTCGTAATGCTAGATTTAATCCAATTTTTTCAGTCTGGAAGAGACCCTCCTCTGTGATTGTTAGTGCGTGAAAGTATAGGTGATATCTCTGTGTTTTTTCATCTTGGTTTGCTTGAAAAGTTCTCTTAATTTTTTGGGTCCGATAATGCTAAAATATATTCGTATTTACGTGCTGTAGACTTGCGCTTTTCCAAGAATTTGCTTTTTCTGAGATATAGATCTCTGATTTCGTTTTTTTTCTAATCAACTTGTAATTATTCAGTATTCAGATGCTTTTGTGTCATAGGTCAAACATTTCTTCGCATTTGTTTCTTTTCTTCATTATTTATGCTTAAAATAGGTCAAACATTTCTTCGCATAGGTATGATTGTTCTCAATTCCCATGCTTTGATTTCACCAACAATTTGTGTTTGTATTGTTTTATGACCTGAGTTTACAAAGTCTGTAATTTTTGATTTTTTTGGATGAATAGTTGGCAATTAGAATGGTAATGTGCTGATTTTTCAATAAGCTACGCTACTCTACCAGTCTGCTGATTTAATTGGATCATATTAATTGGACTAGTGACAGAAAATAATAGTAGCAATTGAACCCAAGAAAGCAAGCAAAGTTTTGAACATTTGCAGACTACTGGATCTGTTAGGCTATTATGGTTTTATTCACCAGAAAAAGTAGAATTTTGGAGAATTTAGTTGGGTGAAGAGATGTGTACTAGCAAAAGGGAATCGATAACCATACTTCCGAAGAAAAGGTTTGAGTTCTCTCTGAAATTTCTTTCAAAGTTATTTGGAGAAGATGAAAGGGAAAAAATGGAAGAAAGGGGCTGTCTAAATCAATCATAGAAGGAAATGATTTGAACCATTGTAGATAATCTATTTATGTTTGCATTATGTAATCCCATGAGATACTAAACCACTTGTTTCACTGATAATGCAGGGAAACGTGTCGGGGAATTGTGTTGCTTCCGCTGAACTTTGAGAGTTTTCTTCTTCCTATAGCCTCCTTCAAAACTTGATTAAAATGTCAAGTAAGTAAATTGATTTGTAACATCAGCCAGTAAGCTTAATTATCGGCTGCCATTCACTCTCATTCGATACTCTTGTTGAAAATTGAAATCTTATGAGGAGATTCTTTCAAAGAAAAACTGACTTGGAATATTGTTTTATATTTTTATCATCATTAAATCCAATAAACTAAAACTCGACGTTCAATATCGATACCTTGTGCCCATACTGAGTTACTTTCCTTGCTCCACCCATCAGGAGGTGGGTATAGGCTTCATTTCATTCGGTTGGATTATCTGATATTCATTTCTAACCTTCCTTGATGCACTCTGCAAAGTTGATTTTTTTAGCAAATTATGTTTTACCTGCATTTATCAAGGAATGCATGCAACATGTTGGGCTATTTATTGCTTTCTTTTTCTTCTCCCTTCGACCAAACAATTTCTTTTCATATACTTGGCCCACTGCTTGGTATTGTTCATTTTGTTCATATTGAAAGTGATTTGGTATTAGCTAGAGATTGCAGTGAATGATAATGCATAGCTATCTCTGATGAATTTGTCTACTTGCACAGGGGGCTGTCATGTAGCATTTCTCATCTCTGATTTGAAGAAATTTTTGCAGTAGTTTGAAATCAATATGTTTAGTTCCCGTGCATGTGGGATATTTTTAATCATTCTTCTAATACATTTGTATCTTGCTATTTTTGTGTTTTTATAGTCAAATACTCCCAACATCTTTTATATCGCAATTAATTAAATTAGACTCCAAGAACCCAAGTAATGATCATTTTGTAACTCAAAATTTATTTTAACAATATTATGGCTCTAACATCTTCGTTTTGTAGATTTTCGACTGGAAGAAGGATATTCCTACACTATTCTTCAGCATCGTGATGTGTCTTCCAATGGTGACTCTTCAGTGGTTGAAAGCAATTCCAAATTAGCTCTGGCTTTTTCTGTCATGGATGAATGTTTTCTACCTATCATCGATCACCAATGCGGAAAGAATATTATTCACAACATTGTCTACAGCTGTGGGTAAGCACTTAGAATTTATATCAGCCACTCTAAATTTTTTATAGAATGTGAAACAGAAGTCTTTCATACTATTTGAGTTGTCATTTATGTTCAGTTTTGAGGTTGACAGCATATGCACAGGTGACGATAATCGGTATTCTTATTAAGAAATTGCCTGCATTCTTCAGTCTGCTTTATGTTGTTTCAAAAATCCAGAAACATGATTTACCAAACAAAATAGAACTAAAAGCAAGTCATTGTGCTGTAGGTTATATAGTTGAAATTGTGCCTGTGGTACTGAGAAATATGCTTCTTTGTTTTAAGACGTTCTATTCATGTTATGACGTTCTGACTTGTTCTGTTTCAATCAACTTGCCGTTTTGACTTTTGAGACTTTAAGAATTAAAAAGTTATAAAATATGTGCCAAATTTCTTAGATGTCAGACTCTTGACCTTTGATACTTGTGAAATTAAACTGTGCTAGTAAGTTTCCCATGGTTAAATTTTGTATATTACCAATGCCTGGATCTCTTATATAATCTGTTAAATCTTTTCTCTGAGGTACAAATTATGTGAATGCAAAGTAATCTACCGTATGCTATGCTGGCCAAACAAAATGGATCTTTTATTATTTATTTCTTATTGCTATTTTCAGGTCGAACCTAAGACGGCTGAACTACAGTGGGTTCTGTATTGTTATTCTAGAGAAGGATGATGAAATTGTTGCAGCAGCATCTATAAGGTTGTCTGGACTTGATTTTTATACCCGATGCTGGTATTTCATGAGAGTTTTGATTAATACTTTATTTACCAGTCCCAGATAAGTTTATCCAGATCGTTCATCTTTGATTTCTACTTTTTGGCAAATATAACTCGTTTGATTGATTTTTAATGCATCGAATTTTGTTGTTTCCCAAAGCGAAAAGGTTACATGTTTTTGCATTATATAAGATCTTCTTCCATTGAATTCTCAAATGGTTAAATCTGATATCATCAATTCAGATATTTCTATCATTTCTAGCCATTGATTTTTCTAAATATTTTATCCAGTAATGGAAAATGTGAAGTGATACTAAGAAAACTAACATTTACATATTTATGATATTTGAAAACAGGATCCATGGGAGTCAGTTAGCCGAGATGCCTTTCATTGGAACTCGTTTGAGGTATCGACGTCAAGGGATGTGCAGTAGGCTTCTAAAGGCAATTGAAACGGTATGGTTTTGTTTCTTTGTAAAATTGTCTGAAGCGCAAGTTAAATTTTAGTTCCCTCTGGGCTTTTCGTTACCCCTCATATTTTATTTAGTTTCTATGTTTTATCCTAAACTGGTTACCATGGGAAAAAAGTCAGAGGAGCTCCCAAGTTCTTCCCATTGATAAATCTCTGAACTTTGTTTAGAGATTTCTCTATTACTCTCATGGAGTCGCCCTTGAAAGGGCAACGTGCATTTTTTATGGACCAAACCTAGAAAATTATGAAAACTTTTGGCTAAGCTTAAAAAATTAGCTTATAAGCAAATAAGTTTGTTTTATAAGCTTTAGCTAATCATGCTCTTATGTGTTTGGATAAGATGTCTCAGTTTTATGCTTTATTATGCTGCAAATTGTTTCTTAGGTTCTTGGCTCTCTTGGTGTTGAGAAACTGGTCATACCTTATGATAACATTGTTCTCAGTGATGGCTCCATAATGTTAGTAGGCATTGCTGACAGGATGAGTAAGGAGATTATTGCACTAACTCTAAGGGTCCATTTGATTTGGCGAAATTTTCCATGGAAGTAGAAAATTTTTCCTAATCCAACTTTTTTACTGTTAGATAGGCTAAATTTTCCACGGAAAATGTTTTCCTCTCTTTTCCTAAGTACAACCCTTTGATGCACAAATGATGGAAAATGTTTTTTTTTAATGACAACCAATTCTATCAACCATTGTAAAAAGAATTTTTATTTTTGTTGACAATTTCTATGCAAAACAAAGTCAAACGAATATGGTAATTTTTTTCTAATTGTTTAATTTTTTTTTTTTTTGGGGAACAAATTCTAGACGTATTGGTAGAAAAAATTATCACTGTAATGGACAATTTTTATAAACAACGAAATCAAACGGACACCAAACTTTTAACATTCTTCAGGTAGAAAATTATACCAATCAAACACAATTAATTACAATTCCCAGTAAAATAAATTCTAGGCAATTCAATTCCAGTAAAACATTTTCTTTCCACTCATTTTTCACCTTTACAATCAAATGGACCTCAAGTAGCATGAAGATTATGGTGGTGGCTCCACCCCAAAGGAAATATAGTGTATGGATTGGAAGTTCTATGTTGGCATCTCTAAGCACATTTCAGCAGGTATACTTTACAACAGTCTCCCCAATGCTTTATTGATTTCTAGATTGCTGTATTTATGCTAACAGATGGTTAAATAGAACTAAAATTTCACTATATGTTCTCCATGTGTATTTGGGAAGCTCCCAGAGTATTGGATCCCACCTCATAGCGAGTGTTAAGGTCTAACAAGTGTCGAATATGACATGTCACTTTAGTAAGAGTATTTGGTTCATGGTTAATTGGTTGATTTTGCTAGTGTTTGATTCTTCGAATGCTAAAGCATATTTGAGTATAAATCTAAATAATTTTTTAGGAGATACTTATATTATTTATGTGACTGCAGATGTGCATAGCAAAAGTAGAATATGATGAGTTTGACCCATTAGATCGTTCACAAAAAATGCTTCTAAATCAACATTTTTCAATAATAGACGATTTGAAGAATTTATATGAACTCTTGTGGAATTGCTCTTATTCATATTCCCTTATTATTTTGTTTCCGTTCTATCGCGAGTTTTTACTTTTCAAGATTTAAACAATAATTCGTCAAATATTCATTTTTCTTATTGACATTACTAGGTAGAAGAGTTTGAGTACGATGATGATTGTAAGAGGTCATAGTATAACAGTGTAGCAATCTTACCTAATATGTGGCATTAGTTAAGATGCTTGTGCAGGTTGTAATGCTCCTCCATAAGACCCTCCAAGCCTCAGCATCATTTTATGCCATGTTCATGAATACAAAAATAAAAGTTCAGTACATATACTCCTCAAAAAACATATAAACACACACATAGTAGAAATAATCAAATAATATAACCTTCTAAAGGTTACCAATTGAGTGTATTTGTTTTCGAGCTCCCTGATCCTGATCTAGTTTGAGAGGTGGATGGAGGAAGTAGGGTCGAAGGAGCATTAACCTTACTTTTAAGAGGCATGGTTATTTTTGCATATTTTGCATGTTTTAAGAGTAATGCTCATTCGGCCCTACGTCATATCCACCTCTCAGACTGGGTAAGGATATGATCAGAGGCAGGAAGTTCGAGAACAAATCTATTCATGGGTACTATTTAGATGGTTCTATTATTTGATTATTTCTACGCTGTGTTTTTATGTTTGTTTAGGAGTATATGTATTACAGTTACTTACATTGGAACAAGACAGTGGAATCGTTCGGCGTCAATAGTGATCACCTGTCCATCAGGCAGTTTATAGTTTTTGTTCGCAGCTTGTCTTTGCTGTTTCTAACTCTAGTTTATAGTCGAGAGCAATGTAAGACTGCTTCTCTTTTATATCCTTTACAATTTCACTCTCGACGGTTGTGGTGAAAAAGTTGCCTCACTCTGTTTATTTTATTTTTTCACGATTGGACTTGGGGTTAAGTGGAGCTTCTGTAAAGAGAATTTGATGCTCTTCCGGAGCTACAGAAGTTCTATATAGAATGTGTGATGCCAAATCTTATCTATATTATCCCAATTGATGACAATTCCATGCTTAATTGGATACTTGAGAGTCGAAGCACCTATCTTGCATGATGCTCCAGGCGCTCGCGTCACACTACTGTAATGGTTGGCATGAGCCAAAAAAATGCGTGTGTTGGTGATGAGACTTAATTCAAGATGGATGTTTCGACTCTCAAGTATCCAATTAAACATGGAATTGTCATCAATTGAGATGATATGGAGAAAATTTGGCATCACACACTCTATACAGAACTTCTGTGGCTCTAGAAGAGCATCAAATTCTCTTTACAGAAGCTCCATTTAACCCTAAGTCCAATCGTGAAAAAATAAAATAAACAGAGTGAGGCTACTCTTTCACCACAACCGTCGAGAGTGAAATTGTAAAGGATATAAAAGAGAAGCAGTCTTACATTGCTCTCGACTATAAACTAGAGTTAGAAATAGCAAAGACAAGCTGCGGACAAAAACTATGAACTGCCTGATGGACAGGTGATCACTATTGGCGCCGAGCGATTCCACTGTCTTGTTCCAATGTAAGTAACTGTAATACATATACTCCTAAACAAACATATACTCAACCGCAAGGCCAATCGTAAAAAAATAAAAGTGTTTCTTTCCTTTTATGTCAAGGTTGTTGAAATTGTAAGTTCAATTATATATATTTTTTCTTCATAAATCAATCCATAACTCTCTCATCTCTTCTTACAAAGGATACATATTTGAAGTGCGAGAGTAATAAAGAATTTGACGTGAGATGGTTACTTTGATCATTCATGTTCCATTGTCAAATGCAAGAGAATATATATTTGAACTTATCGTTTCTACACCCTCGGCACAAAAGGAAAGAACGACATTTATTTTATTTTTTTACGATTGGCCTCGGGATTAAGTGGAACTTCTGTCAAGAGAATTTGATGCTCTTTCGGAACCACATAAGTTTTGTATAGAAGGTGTGATGCCAAATTTTCTCCACATCATCCCAATTGATGATAATTCCATGCTTAATTGGATACTTGAGAATCGAAGCCGTCATCTTGGATTAAGTCTCATCACCAACACATGCATCGTTTTTGCCCATGCGAACAATTACAGTAGTGTAACGAGGGCGCCCCATAATGCTCGGGAAAATGGCCACTGGAGCATCATCTCCAGTGAAAATATAAGATAATGATAATTATAATGATCGTGAATCAATGCACAACTCTCTCATCTCATCTTATGAATGATACATATTTGAAGTGCGGGAATAATAAAGAATTTGATGTCAGATGATTATCTTGATCATTCATGTTCCATTGTCAAATGCAAGAGTTTGAATGTCATCAAGCTTCTGCATTTTTTATGCACTGTGAAGAAAAACAATTTTCAATTTTATGCAGAAAAGAGCTATTTTTTAGGTTAGAGATCCGTAAATCTAATTATGATCAGATTTTGAAGGGACGATAATATCATAAACCAATTAATATATGCATATTTATCTCTAATTGGTAATGTGTTCTAAGTCTTTCCCATTTTCTAAATCCATGAATTTTTATACATCAATGTTCATGCCGGAAAATATAATCAATTTAGCGTTCAGCACAGGTGAATGAGAAACAAAATTAACCAATCGACAGTCTTTGGTAAAATCATAAGGTTGAACGAGTCGAATGGTGATTCAGAATGTTTTCATATATAATTTCATGCATTTTCTTTTCTAATTTTTACATCTTTATATCCTAACCAAGTTTGTCGACTGCATATTTTAGATCCAAAGATTAAAAACTAGTTAATACAATGTCCAAGAAGGAAAAAATACATATATGTCGGGAATTGTCAGGGGTGCCAGTGATAGATGTGTTTGACACATACTCGTAGCTCGAATAAGATTGTAATTGCATCATATTAGTAACCCCTAGGCACATTGAGAGTATTGCAATCCATTAACTCCATCATTTTACAAGTTCTTGTGTATGTTCTGGGAAGAATTTGTGAATAGCCTCCAAAGATTATTGCACTAGCCAAGATTAATTTTACTTGGTGCAAATATTAATGTGTTTGTCTTCTTAGTTTCGGTTGAGAGGAAAATAGAATATTTAAATCAATTTAATACAGTGCCTATAATCATAATAATGCAATTTTTGATTGTATGCATGAAAGTGTATTTTAAGTAATATTATAAACGCGATTATTTTCTTAAGAGGAAAGGGGTGTATTTAGTTTTACACACTAAATTAAGCAACTTTATGTTTCTTTAATTCGAGAACACTCCACGTGTGTAATGAACGATTTTATATTAGTGTTCAAAAGAGAAAATTTATATTTGAACTTATCATTTCTACAACCTCGGCACAAAGGGAAAGAATGACCTTTATTTTATTTTTTTACGATTGGCCTCGGGGTTGAGTGGAGCTTCTGTCAAGAGAATTTGATACTCTTTCGAAGTCACGGAAGTTCTGTATAAAAAGTGTGATGTCAAATCATCTTCATATCATCCAAATTGATGACAATTCCATGCTTAATTGGATACTTGAGTGTCGAAGCCATCATCTTGGATTAAGTCTCATTACCAACACAGGCATCGTTTTGGCCAATGTCAACCATTACAGTAGTGTAACGAGGGCGTCCCCACAATGCTCGGAAAAATGGCCCTTGGAGCATCATCTCCAGTGAAAATTTAAGATGATAATTATAATGATCGTGAATCAATGCATAATTCTCTCATCTCATCTTACGAAGGGTACATATTTGAAGTGCGAGAGTAATAAAGAATTTGATGACAGATGGTTGCCTTGATCATTCATGTTCCATTGTCAGATGCAAGAGTTTGAATGTCCTCAATCTAATTATGATCAGATCTTGAAGGGACGATAATATCATAAACCAATCAATATATGCGTATTTATCTCTAATTTGTAATGTTTTCTAAGTCTTTCCCTTTTCTAAATCCATGAATTTTTATACATCAATGTTCATGCCGGAAGATATAATTAATTTAGCGTTCAACACAGGTGAATGAGAAACAGAATTAACCAATCGACCAGTCTTTGGTAAAATCAGAAGGTTAAACGAGTCGAATGGTGATTCAGAATGTTTTCATATATAATTTTATGCATTTTTTTTTTTCTAAATTTTATATCTTTATATCCTAAAAAAGTCTGTCGACTGCATATTTTAGATCCAAAGATTAAAAACTAGTTAATACAATGTCCAAGAAGGAAAAAATACATATATGTTGGGAATTGTTAGGAGTGCCAGTGATAGACGTGTTTGACGCATACTCGCAGCTCGAATAAGATTGTAATTACATCATATTAGTAATCCCCAGGCACATTGAGAGTATTGCAATGCATTAACCCCATCATTTTACAAGTCCCTATGTATGTTTTGGGAAGATTTTGTGAATAGCCTCCAAAGAATATCACACTAGCCAAGATTAATTTCACTTAGTGCAAATATCAATTTGTTTGTCTTCTTAGTTTCAGTTGAGAGGAGAACAGAGTACTTAAATATTCGACTCTCAACTATTTCCTCAGAGATTTAATCCAAGATGAGGGTTTCGATTTTCAAGTATCCAGTTAAGCATGAAATTATCATCAATTGAGATGATATGGAGAGGATTTGACATCACACCTTCTATATAGAACTTCTGGGGCTCTGGAAGAGCGTCAAATTCTCTTGACAGAAGCTCTACTTAACCTCAAGGCCAATCGTGAAAAAATAAAATAAAGATCGTTCTTTCGCTTTGTGCCAGAGGTTGTAGAAATTGTAAGTTCAATTATATATTTATCAAAGACTGATCGATTGGTTTATTCTGTTTCTCATTCACCCGTGCTGAACGCTAAATTGATTATATTTTCCGGCATGAACATGGATGCAAAATAATTCATGAATTTAGAAAAGGGGAAAGACTTAGATAACATTATCAATTATAGATAAATATGCATATATTGATTGGTTTATGATATAATTGTCCCTTCAAGATCTGATCATAATTAGATTTATGGATCTCTAACTCATAAAATAGTTATTCTCTGTATAAAATTGAAAATTATTTTTCTTCACAGTGCATTAAAAAGGCAGAAGCTTGATGATATTCAAACTCTTGTATTTGACAACGGAACATGAATTATCTAGGTAACTATCTCACATCAAAATTCTTTATTACTCCCGCACTTCAAATATGTATCTTTCGTAAGATGAAATGAGAGTTATGCATTGATTCACGATCACGATCATTATTTTATATTTTCATAGGAGATAATGCTCCAGGGGTCATTTTCCCGAGCATTGTGGGGGCACCCCCGTCATTCAACTACTGCAATGGTTGGCATGGGCCAAAAAATTGTTTGTGTTGGTGATGAGACTTAATCCAAAATGAGTGCTTCGACTCTCAAGTATTCAATTAAGCATGAAATTGTCATTAATTGTGATGATATGGAGAAGATTTGGCATCACACCTTCTATACAGAACTTTTGTGGTTTCGGAAGAGCATCAAATTCTCTTGTCAGAAGCTCCACTCAACCCCAAGGTCAATCGTAAAAAAATAAGTCGTTCTTTCCTTTTATGTCAAGGTTGTTAAAATAATAAGTTCAATTATATATTCTCTTCATAAATCAATGCATAACTCTCTCATCTCATCTTACGAATTTTACAAATTTGAAGTGCGGGAGTGATAAAGAATTTGATGCCAGATGGTTACCTAGATCATTCTTGTTCCATTGTCAAATGCTACAATTTCTACAACCTCTGGCACAAAGGGAAAGAACGGCCTATATTTTATTTTTTCACGATTGGCCATGGGGTTAAGTGGAGCTTCAGTAAAGAGAATTTGATGTTCTTTCGGAGCTACAGAAGTTCTGTATAGAATGTGTAATGCCAAATCTTCTCCATATCATCCCAATTGATGACAATTTCATGCTTAATTGGATACTTGAGAGTCGAAACACACATCTTGGATTAAGTCTCATCACCAACACAGGCATCCTTTTGGCCAATGCCAACCATTACAGTAGTGTAACGAGGGCGTCCCCACAATGCTCGGGAAAATGGTCCCTGGAGCATCATCTCCAGTGAAAATATAAGATAATGATCGTGAATCAATGCACAACTCTCTCATCTAATCTTACGAATGATACATATTTGAAGTGCGGGAGTAATAAAGAATTTGATGCCAGATGGTTACCTTGATAATTCATGTTCCATTGTCAAATGCAAGAGTTTGAATGTTATCAAACTTCTGCCTTTTTGATGCACGTTGAAGAAAAGTAATTTTCAATTTTATGCAGAGGAGCTATTTTATGGGTTAGATGTCTGTAAATCTAATTATGATCAAATCTTGAAGGGACGATCATAAACCAATCAATATATGCATATTTATCTCTAATTGGTAATGTTTTCTAAGTCTTCTCCCTTTTCTAAATCCTTGAATTTTTATACATTCACGTTCGTGCCAGAAATTATAATCAATTTAGCGTTCAGCACGGTTGATTGAGAAACAAAATTAACTAATCAACCAGCCTTTGGTAAAGTCAGAAGGTTGAATGAGTCGAATGGTGATTCGGAATGTTTTCATATATAATTTCATGCATTTTCTTTTCTAATTTTTACATCTTTATATCCTAACAAAGTCTGTCGACTGCATATTTTAGATCCAAATATTGAAAACTAGTTAATACAATGTCTAAGAAGGAAAAAAATACGTATATGGGAATTGTCGGGAGTGCTAGTGATAGACGTGTTTGACACATACTCGCAGCTCGAGTAAAATTGTAATTGCATCATATTAGTAGCCCTCAGGCACATGGAAAGTATTGCAATGCATTAACCCCATCATTTTACAAGTCCTTGTGTATGTTTCGGGAAGATTTTGTGAATAGCCTCCAAAGAATATCGCATTAGCCAAGATTAATTTTACAAGTCCTTGTGCAACTATCAATGTGTTTGTCTTCTTAGTTTCAGTTGAGAGGAAAACAAAATACTTAAATCAATTTAATACAATGCCTATAACCATAATAATGCAATATCTAATTGTATGCATGAAAGTGTATTTTAAGTAATGTTATAAACACAATTATTTTCTTAAGAGGAAAGGGGTGTATTTAGTTTTATACACTAAATTAAGCAACTTTATGTTTCTTTAATGCAGAGAACACTCCACGTATTTAATGAACAATTTTATATTAGTGTTCAAAATAGAAAATATATAATTGAACTTACCATTTCTACAACCTCTGGCACAAAGGGAAAGAACGACCTTTATTTTATTTTTTCACGATTGGCCTTGGGTTAAGTGAAGCTTCTGTAAAGAGAATTTGATACTCTTCCGGAGCTACAGAAGTTCTGTATAGAAGGTGTGAAGTCAAATATTCTCCATATCATTCTAATTGATGATAATTCCATGCTTAATTGGATACTTGAAAATCGAAGCACCGATCTTTGATTAAGTCTCATCACCAACACAGACATCATTTTGGCCCATGCTGACCATTACAGTATTGTAACGAGGGCGTCCCCACAATGCTCGGGAAAAAAGCCTCTAGAGCATCATCTCCAGTGAAAATATAAGATATTGATCGTGAATCAACGCATAACTCTCTCATCTCATTTTATGAAAGATACATATTTGAAGTGTGGGAGTAATAAAGAATTTGATGTCAGATGGTTACATTGATCATTCATATTCCATTGTTAGATACAAGAGTTTGAATATCCTCAAACTTCGGCATTTTTAATGCACTGTGAAGAAAAACAATTTTCAATTTTATGCAGAGAAGAGTTATTTTTTGGGTTAGAGATCCATAAATCTAATTATGATCAGATCTTGAAAGGACAATAATATCATAAACCAATCAATATATGCATATTTATCTTTAATTGGTAATGTTTTCTAAGTCTTCCCCCTTTTCTAAATCCATGAGTTTTTATACATCCATGTTAATGCCGGAAAATATAATCAATTTAGCGTTCAGTACGGGTGAATGAGAAACATAATTAACCAATTGACCATTGTCTTTTCCAATTTATAACGTGAAGAAGGTTGTCCTCCAGCATAAGACGAGACTGAAGCTGGAAGTTTCACTTTCCACCTCAGCATACTGCCAAAATAAATATTTTCAAGTAAATAACATGGATTATCATTAGCTTGCTTTTTCATGAAACATATTATGAGTGTTTGAAACCCATTTTGGGAGAAATAAAAATTTTGGAATATTGATTGATGTGAGAATGTGTGGTGGAAAGGTGATGAAAAGTTTTTGATTTATGTGTAATATTATTTTATTTGGAGAATGTGTGGTTGAAATGAAGAATGAGAATGAAAATGAGAAAGAGAAAGATAAATTAATGGGTGTCAAACATGGGCTATGAAACCACCCACAAAGGTTAATCCACCTCATTTCACAGATAAAGATCTAAAGTTATACAATTAAACCATATGATGCAGAGACTAGATTATTCGCAACATATGTACAATAATCATATCTTTATTTCAAAATATCAATTCTCCTCTTCAACAAATTTTGTGTCTTAGAATATCACTTTGTCAAGAATAATTTGGAATGATAGAAATGTAAGTTTTGACAGCTTCCAAGATCCTTCATATTTTATCCTCACCAAATTCTTGTTTTAGCTCAACTGGATTTGAAATATAAAAGTTAATGATAGTGAGGCATTATTATCATGTCAAAATATTGAATAACAATGCAATAAAGAAACCAACTAATTGTTGATTTAATGGAAATGATGCTAAATCTCAAATATCATAATACATATTTGAATTCAGAAAAATAGAAATGGCATCAAAAAGTTAATTAATCTTTAGCATCATATTATCACAGAAGACCATTCTTTCATGCATCGCGTTGTCATGAACAAGAGTTGTTTAAGATTTTAGAAGCCAGATAGTGGAAGAACTCTAATAAATGCAAGAAGAGGAAACAATGTCGTGGTTAGTAATTTAAAGTGTCATCACTGAGATGATTCTGTAGTCAAACACCATAATCATGGTATGTTCTTCTTGGTAGCGCCATGATCTTACAGCTTCTAGTCTGCATATTATTTTCTATTTCAGTTCTTGACATGCAGAGAAAAAAACTAATTACATAACTATAGAGTTCAGAAGAGAAACAAAATCATACGATTCAAAATATATGCTAGGTAAACTAACACAACCACTTTATAACATGAATTTTATCAATCAAATATGTATCCTATAATAAGCAAATTTGCCAAAGATCTAAAAGCAATAATCAATTTACATGAACATAAATGAAGCTTTACAACCCGTAGTTTTAATACATATCAAAGCCCGGTACCAACAAACAAATAAGTACAGAATTTCGATCTCTAAAAGAAAGCCATAAATACTACTGGAAAATAATAAATGTTTTACCCATTCGTTAACAAAATCTATCGATCTAGTCACTTCAGTAGCTTTGTCTTTTTGTTCCAATTGCAGTTGGATAGAAGATGGAGTACATGACACCATAAGAATATACGGATATATAAGCCCAAAGATATTCTTGTATCCAAATATAAATAAATTTATTTCACATAAATGTGATGTTCTGGACAATCTAAATTCTTTTGAAACATTTCGAATATAATTCAACCAAGGAAAAAAATACAAATATATATGCATCTAAGGTCTACAAATATCTTTATTTTATATTCCGAACTTACTTCTGCAGTATCCCCACAACCTAATATTCTGTTAGGGCAAAACATATCAACATAAAAAAAAATTAACTTGTGGTCTTATTGAAGCAAATTTCACTCACATTGAGCTCAATTTGTTGATTAACTCTTCCACATTTTCTATATTTAGTGGTATTTTCATTCCTTGAATTTGAGAAAAAAGTTAATTTAGAAAAAGTATAAGACGTAAGAATGAAAAGAAATGAATATTGGATGTTCAAATAAACTGACTCGTGACAAGAAAAAAATGAAGGAAAACAAGTAGGACTAGGCTTGAAAATCACGACCCAGATAATCGATCCGACCCAATAAATTTAAAATAATTATGGAAAATGGATGTTACGTTAGTTGCATATAAGCACAAGTCATTGTAACAGGAGCCATGCTACACTTACAAAAAAAAGTGGGTTACCAATAAGGGTCGCTAAGTGGCGTTTTGTAACCCATTTTGTCAACAACTTTTGTACAAATAGAGTTATTCTTTTGGATATTACAGAAATGTTTTTATTTTAATATGTTTTAGCAAATGATTAAGATTTTAATTTTAAATTATTGCTAAAATATATGTTTTAACCTCTTATTTGATTGCATGGATTGGATTATAGAAGAACCAGCATTCACTTGAAAAAAAAAATGATTAGCGCCTGAATTTTGGGGGAAAAAATCTTAATGATAATCAAACTTAAAAACACGTAGTTTTGCTTAATTTTCCCAATAAAAAAACCTGCCAAATAAAATTAATATAGTTATTTTAAAATCTTTGATTTGGATTCATGTCAAATCGTTAAAATTGGTTTATTTTTTAATATTATAAACTGCTTGAAATCAAATTAAACAGTTCTAATAGTTTTTTTAAAAAATAATGATAAATGAGGTATTATAGAAAATTTATTTGGTATAAGTTTCATATGACAATCAATGTCTAAGTCAACAGTATACACATATATAAGCACCGACGGATCCTGCACTTGGCAGCCATGCGTGCTGGATCCGTCCGGAACCGATATTTTTTTTTGGTTGACAATTAATAAACATTTTAGATTATATACCTAGTAATTTGTTTTATTTTCAAATATTTCTTATAGCTTAGCTGGTCAGAGTTTATATATTCATATAAAATTCGAAACTATCACCTCTCTTTAGGATATTGAAAGCTTAACCATTGTGGCACTAATTGATTTTGATACTAAATTTACCAGAATAATATATATTACATTTTAGCGATTTTAATGCAATTGTAAAAATTTGGACATGTGTTATTCCTTTGAATTATACAAAACTTGACAACAATATCATTTGGTAAATATTGCTAATTTTCAGAACCAAATTATATATGTTCAATTTGAACAAAATAATTGTTATATTTAAATTTTAAATCTTGTTTGATTCTTTTTTTTTTTTTTTTTTTGAAATACATTTTTCTCTCTTTTTTTAATCACATTTTTTAATAAAATAATATTACATGCAAAATCAAAATTTTTCTTATTTTTAACCACACATTCTCTATCAAATCACTATTCAAAAATGCTTTTTTTTTTTTTTTACAAAAAAATGAGCATCAAATGGGGCTCTTAATATTTTATTGTTGACAACGGTCAACGGTCCACGACCGTCCGTAATGACTCAAAACACTGGGTCCGCCACTGTACATAAGTTGAACCATCCCTTCTCTACTTCTCATAGGTTAGATCGGTTCGATAGTCGGCAGGCGATGAGATGCAGTCGTGGTGTCAAGATTTATAGGACTCAATAAGAATAATCCGATGTAACAATGCAAGTTTTTATTTTATTTCAGCAATTTCTTGTTTTTATCTCGTAAGGATTTTTATATTAAATGTGAGACATGTTTTGCCGGGTTATAAATTTAAAACTTTGTTATGCATTATTGGTGAATACCTTTTATTTGTTTTTCAATTTTTAGAAATTTTTGCAAAACCATTAATTTATGTTTATGTTGGAACTTGATTTTAATTGGATTCTAGCTTATAGTCAATTGTCCAGGGTCACTAGCCTTAATTTTGTCGGTGTCGTTTTTTTTGTTGTTAGTTAGCTAGTTTACATTTTGAAGGCCACAATATCTATATGGCATGCACAATTAAGAGTCAATATGGAAGCGACAAATAGATGATTTTTGAAAAGGTCGAGTTCTTGATCAATGAAATGAGAAAAAAAAAAAAAAAAAGAGAGAGATTGTTTTATATCACTATAGGAGATTATCCTCACTCATGGTATTATATTTACTAATTTCTATTGAAGAGCTTTTCATTCTTGAAATCTATGTTTTCTATCTTTGTTCTGCAAGGATCTAAGTCCCATAAAGTAATTCTAATTCAAAATTAGGATATTATTTTATTAATCATTTATCCACATGAAATGTAATTTGAACAATTCCCTCTCACTTTATTTTGTGCTGCTGGGTATCAAGCCATCAATTGGTAGCAGATTCTCGTGGATTTAAGTGAATTTGACGTGTTCATTTCGAGTGTGAAAAATATTATCTGGTATTAAATATACACTTTACCTCTTATGTCTTTTTGCATAGTGATATTATAAGAACATTAAAGTGTTGTTGATGAATGGTGTTGTGGTCGGGTTGGTGGAGTTGGAGTTGGGGGTTCTGCTGGGAAAGTGGCTGTGTGTTGTCTATGGTGTTGAACAGCTTCATGGGTTGGCGTTGGCAGTGGAGGTTGGTTGATGTTTATTGGTTTGCAGTCGGGTGTTGTGTGAGTTTGCAGTTGGGGAGCTCACTGTTGATGCTAGAAATGGTCATTCTAGTATCAATGGTGACCCAAAGTGAAATGGAGTTGAGAGTGTGAGAGGGAGATGGTGTTGATGCTAGAAATTGATGTTCTAGCATCCACATTAATCTCCAAAAATTGAGGAAAAGAGAAAGCTTACCAAAAAGGAATGGCTGCTAGAATGCTAGGATGGTGATGATGGATGGAAAGAGTGCATATGAATAGTAGAAAATTAGGGCACAAACTTCTAGGTGGGTAATTGGGCCAAGTAGTTGGGTTTTAGGGGTAATTCTAGTTTGGGCCTAAGGTAATTGGGCTAAAATGATTAATTCCGATTTTTGGACTTAAATGGATTGGGCTAAAATAAATAATTTTGATGTTGGACTTATTTTAATTGGACTATAAATATTGGACTTTAATAAATTTGACTTTAAAATAATTGGGCTTCATAAGATATATAGTTTACTTAATTCTACTAAACCTTGGATTTTAAAAAATAAAATAACAAGAAATTAATACTTTAAACTTATTTGGAAACGAATTCAATTTGAAATAATTTAAGTTCGATTATAACGGCTAGACGAACGCGTTTTCATTTTAACGTTAGGGTTTAAAGTTTAACGACACGTTTTTCAAGAACAATAATTTATTATAACTTTAAAATTCTTGGTCGCTACATTAGGTGGTTGAGTTTTATGTGACGAATGATCAAGACGAAAAGAAGATACATTGAAAGCTTTAATATGTTTGAAGGATTGTGAATGTGTGGAATTACGTTTTCAAGAACAAGTTGACAGTATAATGGTCGAAGAGTTGCAATTAAAGCATAAGATGTTGTAAGTTTTTAAATTGATTAGTTCAAGAAAAATTGTACACGAAATATTTTATTCTGTACAATTTTAACTCCGCCTACGATAATTGTAGCCAGTCCCAAACCCGGAGAAAGGATAATGGTTTTAACTTCTCTTTAATTTATAGTACGTATAAATCGTACAAATTTTAAATTATTTAAATAAAAAATGTAGATTGACATTAAAAAACCAAGCCTGCTGGACTTGGGTTCGGCTCAGGGCAAAAAAGCTTGAGCCAAGCTCAAGTTTTTTTTTTGGGCTCGTTGACATGGCTATAAGAAATGGAGGTTTCAAGTAATTTCAAATTTTGAAAAATTATCTAAATTCAACAAAATGTTAGCGAATTCAACTTTTATTGGTAGAAGCCCAAACTTGATCGGGTTAGGTTGATTTTAGAATCGACCATGTTGGGTGGGAAAAAATCGACTTGACCAACCCATGCCTACCTTTACTCAGGACAAGTTTCGATTACTTAGACAATCTAATAATGCATGTTAAGTTTCCGTTTGTTTTCTATTTTTTAACAATTTTTTTTATATACTCATTTTCAACAACACATTCACACAATAAAATATTCTACACTTAAACTTAAAACTTTTTCATATTTTTTAATCATACATTCTCTAAAAATTCATTATTCAAATTAATATTTTAGAAAAATATCACTAAACTAGGGCTAAGGCCCCGGTTGATCTACATTATTATCTCATTAAAATGAAAAATATTATCTTTATCCATCATATTTAACATTAAAATTCAAATTTTCTATCTCTTGTGTGTGTCCCCAATAACGGCTATGTTTGTCATTCTCATTCTACAATAATTTGGTTCAAACAGGGGCTAATGGAGTATTCGGTCGTACTTAAAATTCAATTAAAATTGAAAATAAGTCGTCCTTGGGTCTCACTCATCTAATAAAAATAAATAATAACTATTAATTTTTCAATTTTAATCCAATTTTAATATCTATCGAACACATCCTAAACGTGCTTCAATCTTGAGTTGAAAAGCAACTACAATGGCCTTTAAAAAGTCAAATTAATATTTTTTTAATGTAACTCTGGCAAAAATGGAGGGAAATTCGGACAATCTCTTTCCATTTTAAAATTACAATTCCGACCCTTTACCTTTTGTACTCTACCTTTAGTGCCCTTATCACTACTTATATTCCAAGAGTAAAGCTTTCTCCGGCAAATTCCCAATTCACTTCTGAAGTTACAGAATCTCATCGCATTCGCTCAAAACCCACTTGCAGAATCTATAGATAAAACTAGTGTGTTCGTGTTATTTAAGGTACATTATTAGATTGAGAGATTTCTGTTGGATAAATCGGTATGATTTTTCTTCATCGATGTTCTCTGATTATTTTCTATTCGTGTTTATTTGGTGTGATTTTTTATATTTTTTACGTTTTTAATGGATTTTGTTTATATTTTATGGCTTTTTTGGTTTGTTTTTCTGTTTGGCAGGATTTATCCTAAATTTGATGAGATGGATGGAAGAACAGCAGGTGAAGATGAGATACTTGATTTGAGTAAAAATACAATTGAGAGAAAAAGGAGGGAAATTGATTTTTTAAGTGCCAATATAGAGCTGGATTCTTCGAATGGCTTTGTGAGGAGGGTTTTGAGGTCAAGGAGGGCTATGACTGGCGGTGAGAAACAAGTCATTGAGATGGAAATAGGTAATGTGGAAGAAAATGATGGAGGAGAGATACAGGTTTCGCGCAAAAGGAAAACAATGAAGGGACGGCAAGGTAGGCCCGCCCTCCAAAAATATAAATGGCGATTATGGGTTGAGTTTTGAGGAGAAAGATGATAAGGTAATGGAGGCAGAAAATAGTGGATGAGGGTATTACTGGCCGAGGAAGGAGAAAGGTTAAAAGTCCGGTTGGAAGGCCACCCAAGGTGAAGGACAGGATTCCTGGAATATTTTTAAAGAAGGATGATAAGGTAATGAGGCAGAAGACAGTGTATGAGAGTTATAATGAGACTAGACGAGGAAGGAAAAAATTTAAGGGCCGGGTTGGAAGGCTGCCGCCCAAGGTGAAGAATAGGATTTTGCGAATAGTTTTAAAGAGAGATGATAAGCTTTCTGGGCATGAGACATTGGATGAAAGTAATAAAAGGACTGGCCAAGATGAAGGACGGGGTTCTGGAATTGTTTTAAAGAAGAAAAAAGGCATGTGAGTGAAGGGTAAAGGCATTGGTACTAATGGCTTTAAGAAATATGGTGATCATACAAAGACTGGTGTCGGTGGCAGGGGAAATAGGATAAATGTTGATCCTGATGATTAAGTAAAGAGTGGAATGAAGGAAGATTCAGGGGAAGAGGTGTTTGCCGAAGGGAAGGAAAATGGGCGTAGGGAAGAGAAGCAGTTAGTGTTGGATCAGATAGTTTCTATGCTTAAGAAGGCAGGGTGGACTATTCAGTACAGGCAGAGACAATCCAAAGATTACCACTATTTACCAGGATGCTGTTTACGTTGACCGAGAGGGAAGAACCTACTGGTCTGTGACCTTGACCTATAGAAAGCTTAAGGGGAGGATTGATGGTGGTAATACATGCAGATGATAAAGATGTTGCTGCATTCAGCCCGATACCAGAGGAAATGTTCAGCATGCTATTCAGAATTACTGGGAAGGGGAAGAAAGGAAAGAAAAGATAAGGTGCGGGAAAGACTAGCAAAGGTATTACTACAAAGGAGTCATCTAAAAGTAAATCACTGGACAGAAGGAGAAAAAAAGTAGGTGCTGGAAGTATGAGCGTAGGAGTTACCAATAAGGAGTCATCTAAGAGTAAATAATTAGGCTGGCTAATTAAATCAAGATTAAATGGGGCAAAAGACGAACACTGTGCTTTTAGATTGGAGGAAGGCCTGACTGTGAGAATGATGAACTATATAAGGGGGAACCGCTAGCCACTATCATGGATGATTGATTTGGGAGCAGTCCCCCCCTCCCCCCCAGTGGGAAGGTGAGTTGCGAGAGAGGAAAGATTACAGATTTGGTGCTTGAAGGAAAGATTACAAGAGATGGAATCTGTTGCAACTGTTGCAATAAAATGCACACCATTCGAGACTTTGAATCTCATGCAGGAAGCGGACTTCATAAACCATTTAAAAATATCTAGTTGGAATCCAGGGTTTCTCTTCTCCAATGCCTCTTGTACTCCTGATCTAAGCATTCAGCGACTGATCAAATTGAATTTGTTTCAGTGGATATGAACGGTGATGATCCCAATGATGATATATGCAACGTTTGTGCAGATGGTGGTGATTTGATGTGTTGCGATGCTTACATGTTGGCATTCCATAATGTCCGTTTAGGTATTGAAGTACGTATATGGAACATGCTTCTTTGACTTTTTTGTATGAACCTGTCTGTCTTTTTTCATTTATTTATTTTATTGTACTTTAAATTCATGCCAATACAACTTTAATGCTTTTATAATTTCCATTTTCTATTTACTTTTGGTGCTTCCCTTAAATAGCCAAGTGGTAGGCTATTAAGAGTGTCTCTCTTTGTAGCATTTTGCTAGCTGTTATTTGACATCTGTCTACCCTGAAAAATAAAGACATAGTTTGAGGCCATTCAACCATAAACTACAGCATGATAAGTCATTATGTGTTGTTTTATAGCCAGGATTGAAACAAATTTTCATTTTACTTGGTTGAAATATGGCATACTGCACCAATTATGGAAACCTGACAAAACTTATGACTAAGTTTTTCTGCAACATTTGATCAAGTTACTGAAACTTAAATATTTTTGTATAGTAATTCATAAAGGAAAACTAGATTATTGTTAAAAGACTAATCACTCCAAAGAAATATTAAAATGTTGAAATCCTCTAATTTTTTGTTAATTTAAGTGAACATGAATATATCACATTTCTTTTTTTATTTCAGAAGGTTCCCTCTCGCGATTGGATCTGTGTATGCTGCTCATGCAAACTCTGTGAAGTGGCTGGTAAAATTACCTTGAAGATCATGATTCAATTGTGTCAAAATTATTCACGTGTCATTTGCGTGAGCAAAAATGTATGGTTCAGTCTTCAACCCTTCCCAATTATCTAGAGATCTCGTTTTCTATTCAACCATGTATAACTGATAGTATTGCAATGTTGTTCACAGTTATTGCCTTTTGCAGTCCACTTGCCTTGCATTGGTGGGAAGGATGCTAGTCGTATTGATTACCAGAATCCATTCTTTTGTGGGCCAGAATTCCAGAAGGTAGTTAGCTATCTTTATAATGCTACTGTTTGATCTTCTACAGAAATATTAGTTAGTATGTCAAAATTTCTTTCAGTTAGGAGTGCTTGAAGGCAAAATGTTACTGTTATAAGTTAAGGCGGAGCCCAATAAGGTCCAGGACGGGCCTGAACTGGGCTCAATTTTTGTTTATAACTAATATACTAAACGGCCCAATACCTACCCAGCCCAATCCAAAAAAAAAAGAAATAAAACATTAGGTCTTCCCGCTTCCGTCTTCACTTCCTTCTCTCGTCCCGTCATCCGTCTCTCTCAGACTCTCACCTCTGACTACGTTCTCCTCCACTCCAGGCGGCGTTGTGCACCTCTCCCTCTGTTCTCCTCGTTGCGCAGACAGAAAAGTCTGTGTGAAAAAAAAAGAGATTATTCTTTTTATGCATGCTTGTGTGAGTTAAATATCCTTGTCAATCAGATGAATATATTTGAGAGCATGTATTAGTTTATGGATTATAAATGAATTGTGTGCTTTAGTTGAATTTTTTTGCTTATCTATGTGAAACATGACAATATTCATGCACAATAATGAGTTTAGTGTCATACAGGAATAGTAAGATTCATATGTATAAACCGAACATATGACTTATATGCTTAATCCCTTAACCCGTGGTTCATATTCATAACATCATTTAAATGTATATAATAATTTGGGATATTCAAGCTGGTAAAAGAAATTATTTAAGATTGTGGTTATTCTGTGCATGTTAAAAAAATGATTGTGTGGGATCTAAACTAAGCGTTGACCGAATGCTAGGGATCTAACCCTTGTAAAATTTGCTTATCTTTGATAGAAAATGAGCATAGCACTTATTGAGCTTATGCCTCACACCAGCACCTTTTTTATTCGAGTTTGTAAGGATATAGAAAATTTGATGAATTTTGCACCAAGTTTCCCTTCTTATTCCAAATCTTGATTCCAAACCCTTCATTCGTTGTTCTTCTCCTTTAATTTTGCTCTTTAATTCTCCGAATTGTATTCAATGAATGATGAATCTCAATAGCGGAATCTCCCAAAAGTGCCTCCATTCTTATATGTATACTTCTCCCCATGTTTGTGCCGGATGTAGAGTTTTTATGGATTTCAAAATGGGGCCAAAAATCGTGCCCTAGCGGTCTTCATGCGTTAACCTTCAAAGTAGCGTCACAATTCTACCTGCCTATTTTTTTATTGGCGCTCTGCCCTTCCTTCTATTTGGTGGTGCTTTCTCGGGTAGAATCCTTCTTTTGGTATTATAAATTGACTATTTTGCACTTTTCTTCTCATTTTCTCTTCTTACGATTCCAAACCATTTGTTTTCTCCACTTTTCCTATAAAACAACACCTCATCAAACCTATAAAACGGCACTAATAAACATATTAAAATGTTCAATACTCATAAGATCTAGTTAATAATCAAGTTAAAATGGTATATAACTCGTGAGTAAAACACACTCGTCAATATCCAACCTGAATAGAGTAAACATATGGTCTTACAATTTACCTCTTTCGATAGGACCCAACATTGTGACCAGATAGTTAATGCACATGTTTCCCACACTTTCATGATTTTCATCCACCGACAGATCAACAGATTCTTATTATACACAGTAGCAAAATATTATTTTCATAACGACAAATTATAAACAAATAACTGATTATATTTAAAACACCTACCGAAGTAGGAGTATCTCTAATTATGAATAAAATAAAAACAATGCCACAAATAAAATTCACATTCTGCCTCCTAAGATTTAAGACACTTGCACTATGTCTTGGAGGAAAAGAAACATGTCACACAAGGAAATTCGTGAACCAATTTTAAATACATAAATGATAATTAGATAAGTTTAAATTGTCACTTAAGTTTATTTTTTACCTTCTACTTTTCCATCTAAGCAAACATGCATTTTTTTAAATATTTTTTATTTTTATTTTTTGCAAATAAAGCTACCTTCCCACAAGTTTCAATCTGTGTCAATAAAGTCTGTTTTGCTTCCCAGTTACCCTTTTGACTCGTAAAGAATAAGAGCTCATATTACTTCTTTAACCTGGAAAGAAAACAGATATGAAGACAAAACTACCTACTTCTTCCAGATTCATTCCTCACTACAAAATTTTATACCATCTAAATTATAAGACTTCTCTTTGAAATATTGACTCTCATAAATTTTTATTACTAGTTGGTTTAAATTAAATAATATTTGAAATGGATAGTAATTAAGTTTTAGCATAATTTTTTCAATGAGTTTCTATTTCCACCTGTATGCACGTAGGTAATTTTAAAATATCACTAGCCAGCATAATCAATTATTTACCTAGTCACTGACAACAAATAATCGCAAAACTTACCCGTATGCTTGCACTTCGTTGAACAGAATTATGTGCTCATATACCAAAATCTTCAATCATCTTGATGTTGAAGCTCCTAAGCTTTCGATAGCGTAACTTAGTTTGAAAGAAGTAATATTTCATCAAATCTGAAAGAAATACTTTTCATAGATTTTGTTTATAGCAGCAAAGACGAAAACACAGTGTAATTTTTTCTAATCCAATTAAAGCTCTACACAGTGTTTAAGTAAGCCAAAAACCCACCCTAAATACTTTCTGTTATTCTAAATTACATCAAACTTTAAAAAAACTCTTGTCATATGTAAACTTATAACGCTCGATCTAATTGTTAGTATATATGCTTAACATCTACAGTGAAGCCCAATGATGAAGCCCAACACTTACAGCCCATTACTTGTATTGAGTGTGACCCGGTTGTTTGGCCCCCAATGTGCAATCTCGTGTTTCTGTTATGCGACTTTGGTTCTGATAAGTAAGCTGGCTGAGATTGTGACACGTGGCCGTGGTTAGACCGCTGGATGCATGGTGACTATACATATTCGAGACTCTTCCATTGTCTTTCAGAGGTGATCGACTTTTGGTCTAGGGTTTGCTCCCATTCTTTCGACATTCGACTCTCTGTATATTCTCTCTTGGAGAAAACTGTTGGTTTTCGTCTGTAATCTTTAGGTTAGATAATCTTGGTGATATCTTTGTATAGATTACTGTTCTGGTGTGATTCCTGTGTTCTTGGTGAGCATAGATATGGGTTACTGTGTGTAATCTGTAAAAGAGAGTAATAGAGAGGTTTGGGCTGAGGGTTTTGTGTCGAGTGATTCTTTTGGGTCTCTGATCTGTACTTGATAAACTTCGTTTGGATTCTAGTGGATTAGAGCGATAATCACTCCGGTGAATGCTCAACGGGTGACTAGCCCTAATTAGGGTGAACATCCGGGCCTTAGGGCGAAAAATCTTCTGTGTTCATTTTGTTCTGTGAATGATTGGGACTGTATTTTACCAACAGTGGTATCAGAGCACTCGATCTGGTTATTGGAGGCTTTCGATCTGGTTTTACTCTTGGTTTCTTGACGATCTTGCTACTGATCTTTATAGATCTGCAATATTGGAACTGATCCTGTTTTTGGAGTAAAAGTAAAATAGTCTGGTTTTCACTATTTTACATCTTGCACTGAGACACATCTGGTAACGAGTTTTAAACCCTTATTGGCTACTAATTTTCGAGCTACTCAGTCCTTTATGCTTTTCTTGGTTGAAACCCACCTTAATCTTCCTTTGTCTAGGGTTTCATAAGAGAACCCTAGAATCTGAGGGGACAGGTTTAACGGTTTCTTCAAGAAAACCCTAATTTCTGTTTTTCGAATTTTCTGTTAGCTATCACTGTTGAGTTACCTGATATTATTTGATCCTTGTTGATTTAAGTGCACATATAATTTTGTGTGAACATCATCTGCACGTTAATATCTGAAGTGATCTCAGTCTGCATACATTCCTGCTTTTGCTCAACTTATTGGTTAATCTTTGCATACCTTTTCTATATGAAATCTATGGCAAACACTAAAGTTGATGTTGAAATGTGGAATGCTAAAGGTGATTTTAATCTGTGGAGTAAAAAGATGAAGGCATTACTAATGCAACAAAAATGTGCAAAAGCCTTAGATGAATCTTGGGGTGAAGAAGTCACCCAAATTAGGAGAACTGAGCAAATGGAAACTGCTTGGAGCACCATATTCCTGCATCTATCTGACAATGTGATTAGAGAAGTAGGTGACACCACTACTGCAATTGATATTTGGACTAAACTTGAATCTTTATACAAAACCAAAACTCTTCCCAACAAATGTTACTTGTGGAAACAGTTTTTCAGTTTCAAATTTGAATCCAATTCTGATCTTGAAACAAATCTTGACAGATTTAACAAACTTTCACAAGATCTCACCAATAGTGGTGAGACTCTATCCAGTGACCAAAAATCTGTAGCCTTACTATCTTCTTTACCTGATAAGTATAAGGAACTTAAAAATGCTCTAGAATATGGTAGGACTTCTGTCACTGTTGATGATATTGTTGCTTCCTTAAGGAATAAAGAACTTGAATTTAAAAGTGAAACAAAAACCTCCATTACTGGAGTTGGTTATCACATCAGAGGAAACTATTCCTATAAGAAGAACAATAACTCTTTTCAAAACAAAACCTTTGGAAAACCCAAAAATTACTCAGGAAATTTTTCAAAAGACAAAAATAAGTTCAATAAGTTTGATAGTAAGGCTAAAGGAAAGAGATGTTATTTCTGTGGTAAAATGGGTCATTTTATAAAAGATTGTATCAAGAGAATGGATGAACTGAAAAACTCTAATAAAATTGAAGGTGGAGCTGCCCTAGCTTATGAAGAAGCTGCAGCCTCTAATGGTCAAGTCTATGTGACTTGCCACTCATCTGGAAAAGATGAATGGATCTTAGATTCAGGTTGTACCTTTCACATGACACCATGTAAAAGATACTTCACTGAATTCATGGAAGTAAATGGAGGACAAGTAATAATGGGAAATGATTTCTCTTGTAAAATTAAAGGAATTGGCAAAACAGTTTTGGAACTTGAAAATGGATATGTACTGACCTTAAATAAGATCAGGTACATTCCCAGCCTAAAGAGAAACTTAATCTCTTTAGGCACTCTTGATGATGAAGGTTTTAACACAATTATAAATAAAGGTACCTTGATTCTTCAAAAGAATTTTTCTAAAATTGCACAAGTTTTAAAATCAAATGGAATCTATATTCTGAAAGCTTTACAACAAAAGAATCAGTCCATTGCTGCTGCTGTCACACTGTCAGATAAATCAGAAATATGGCACAAAAGGTTAGGACACATAAGTGATAAGAATTTGCATATTCTTAAGAAACAAGGACACTTGGGAAATGAAAAAATTGAAAAGGTATCCTTTTGTGAACATTGCATATATGGTAAGCAAAAGAAACTGCCATTTTCTGCAGGCACACACAAATCTACATGCATACTTGATTATCTTCATGCTGATCTTTGGGGACCAGCCTCTGTGAATACCTATTCTGGTTTTAAATACTACCTTTTGATTATTGATGATTTGTCTAGGAAGAGTTGGGTCTTACTTTTGAAAAATAAATCTGATACTTTTCAAAATTTTGTCAATTGGAAAACTCTTGTTGAAAATCAAGTAAATAAGAAGGTTAAAACCATTAGAACTGATAATGGCCTTGAATTTTGCAATGAGGAATTTGATAATTTCTGCAAAGACAATGGGATTCTCAGGCATAGAACTGTTGTTTATACCCCACAACAGAATGGTCTAGCTGAGAGGATGAATAGGACTCTGTTAGAGAGAGTTAGGTGTATGTTGACTAGTTCAGGACTTCCAAAATTATTCTGGGGGGAAGCTGTCAAAACTGCCTCATATCTCATAAATAAATGCCCCACCAAATCCCTGAACTATGAAACCCCTGACCAAGTTTGGAATGGACAGCCTGCTGATTATTCTAAACTTAAAACCTTTGGCTGTTCTGCCTATGTACACCAAAATGAAGGAAAACTGGAGCCTAGGTCCATTAAAGGAGTTTTCTTAGGGTATGGTGAAGGTGTTAAAGGATATAGAGTTTGGCTGAAGGGTCTGGGAGGCTACAGAGTCACTATAAGTAGAAATGTTGTCTTTAATGAGTTAGACATGCCCTGTCTCAAAGAAAAAGGGTCTACTCCAACTGAAACTGATCAAAATATAAGCACTATTCAAACAGAACTTGCCCCAGCTGAACTTAACACTGAAAATGAAAATCAGTTTCAGGTGGAGCATGCACCAGAGCAGGATACCCCTGATCTTGATTCTGAAACTGAACCTGACCCTCACATTAACCCTTTAGAAGATTACCTTCTGGCCAGAGATAGAACCAGAAGGGAAATAAGACCACCTGCTAGGTACAGTGAACCTGATTTCATCACTGCCCTTAGTATTATAGGACCTTTGGAAGGTGATCCTACCTCTTATGAAGAGGCTGTTGAAGGAAAAAATGCTAACATGTGGCTTGAAGCCATGAAGGATGAGATGTTGTCCTTAGAAAAGAATAATACTTGGGTTTTAGTTAATAAACCAAAAGGGGCTAAAGTCATTGACTGTAAATGGATCTCTAAGGTCAAAGAAGGAGACCCTAAGGATGATAGTGTTAGATTCAAGGCCAGGCTGGTTGCTAAGGGGTTTAACCAAAGGGAGGGAATTGACTATAATGAAATTTTTTCTCCTGTGGTCAAGTATACTTCTATCAGAATTTTGCTGTCTATTGTATCTCAATATGATTTTGAATTGGAACAATTAGATGTGAAAACTGCTTTCTTGCATGGTAACTTGGATGAAAAAAATTTTATGTGTCAACCAAAAGGTTTTGAACAAAAAGGAAAAGAAAACTGGGTGTGCTACTTGAAAAAATCTCTCTATGGTTTAAAACAAGCACCACGACAATGGTATATCAGATTTGATACTTTCATCAAAAGTCTTGATTTCAATAGAAGTGAATATGACCCATGTTTTTACTATAAAGGAAAAGGAGGTCCAAATTCTTATTATCTTTTGCTCTATGTGGATGACATGCTTCTGGCTGGTTATGATGTTAATGAAATTAAGAACATCAAGCAAAGGCTTAAACAAGAATTTGAAATGAAAGACCTAGGTTGTGCCAAAAGAATTCTAGGTATGGAGATTAAAAGAAATAGATCAAATCAAACTCTGTTCTTAACTCAACAGACTTACATTTTAAAAATGTTAACTAGATTTTCTATGAATGAGGCCAAAGCTGTTACTTTACCACTTGCAAGTCACTTCAAGTTTTCTGTGGAACAATGTCCTAAATCTGAATTTGAAAGAAGTAGAATGGATAAAATCCCTTATGCTAATGCTATTGGTTCTGTTATGTATGTTATGGTCTGCACAAGACCTGATCTTGCTTTTGCCATAAGTACTCTAAGTAGATATATGAGCAATCCTGGAGAATATCATTGGGAAGCTTTAAAGTGGTTACTGAAATACTTAAAAGGGACTTCTGATTTGGGTTTAATGTTCTGTAAAGGTGAAACTGAAATTCAACTTAAAGGCTTTGTTGATTCTGATTTTGCTGGTAACTGTGACAATAGAAAATCTACTTCTGCCTATGTTTTTACTGTGAATAATGCCTGTGTTAGCTGGAAATCTCAGCTGCAAAAAATTGTAGCACTTTCCACCACTGAGGCTGAGTACATTGCAGCCTCAGATGCTGTAAAGGAAGGTATTTGGTTGAAGAATTTATTGGATGAAATTGGCTTCTCTGGTAATGATGCTACTGTTTACTCTGATAGTCAATCTGCAATACATCTCAGTAGAAATCCAGTTTTTCATGATAGAACAAAACATATTGATGTTAAATTCCATTTCATAAGAGATATTATTGAAAAGGAAATCATTAAAATTGAGAAGATTTCTACTAAGTGTAATCCTGCAGATATGGGAACCAAAATACTTCCTTTATATAAATTTAGGGATTGTTTGAATCTCTTAAACATCATTACTGACTAATCCTTTTGCAGGTACACGAGCAGATGAAACCGGAGGAGGAGTTAACCTCTAATCCACATGAAACCCGAAGATGTCAAGCAAGGTGGAGATTGTTAGTATATATGCTTAACATCTACAGTGAAGCCCAATGATGAAGCCCAACACTTACAGCCCATTACTTGTATTGAGTGTGACCCGGTTGTTTGGCCCCCAATGTGCAATCTCGTGTTTCTGTTATGCGACTTTGGTTCTGATAAGTAAGCTGGCTGAGATTGTGACACGTGGCCGTGGCTAGACCGCTAGATGCATGGTGACTATACATATTCGAGACTCTTCCATTGTCTTTCAGAGGTGATCGACTTTTGGTCTAGGGTTTGCTCCCATTCTTTCGACATTCGACTCTCTGTATATTCTCTCTTGGAGAAAACCGTTGGTTTTCGTCTGTAATCTTTAGGTTAGATAATCTTGGTGATATCTTTGTATAGATTACTGTTCTGGTGTGATTCCTGTGTTCTTGGTGAGCATAGATATGGGTTACTGTGTGTAATCTGTAAAAGAGAGTAATAGAGAGGTTTGGGCTGAGGGTTTTTGTGTCGAGTGATTCTTTTGGGTCTCTGATCTGTACTTGATAAACTTTGTTTGGATTCTAGTGGATTAGAGCGATAATCACTCCGGTGAATGCTCAACGGGTGACTAGCCCTAATTAGGGTGAACATCCGGGCCTTAGGGCGAAAAATCTTCTGTGTTCATTTTGTTCTGTGAATGATTGGGACTGTATTTTACCAACACTAATGATACGTATTTTATGGACCTTTTTCATGGGAGTAAGTATCACCAAAATTAGTTTTTCTTGTCAAATCATAACCCATTTGCTTTCTTTATAAAGCATATTATTTTGTTTTGATACATCATGTTCTCGCTCTTCTTGGTGGTGTTCTACAGGATGTGCAAATTTTAAAAAAAACAAAACAAAATAAAATGCTCTCCATGTTCATTAAAACCTCACCACAAAGTGAAAGCAATACAATCAAACTCACAGGCCCAAGTATCCATGATAATGTGCACAAAACTAACATCTAAAATAATGCCAGTAGAAGCATAAGTTATTAAGCCCATGTTCGTTTGTCATTAGAATGAAAAAAATAGCCGTTGGGCTCCTATTCCAACCACTGTCTTTGACTTTTTATCTCTATGGTGGGGCTCAGATTGGCCCACTAACGGTCCAAAATCTTCTAAAAATAGGGGTTAAATGGCGAACAAAAAGGGGCTAAATATTATTTCATACAAAAAAGAAGCATTGTCTACGTACAAATTGTTGGAAAAAATAAGTGTATATAGCTGACTTTGACTTGATTTTTGAGTGGGACCCGTTTGGCTAATTTGAAAAATCAAGATTGATTTGTGTTCTCCTCCGTGAGTACATTGAAATCATATATTTACTTGCCAAAATTGATGCTCGGATGAATGAGAAATTGAAACTCAAAGTGTGCCACTTAAAAGGAGTTTATGTTGGTGAGAAAAATAAAAAGTGTGTTTGTACCACATAAGAATAAATGATTACACTTTAGAATGGTGTAATCATGTGTAGCATAGATGCTCTCTCCACGTACACGTGCAGGAAGGTGCAAATCATGGACCAAAATGAGCTTCGAACCTTGAACTTGTGTGCGGGCGTGACCTGCGTACACGATTGTCGGACCGAAAGGAGCAAAATTGGCCCAAACAGTTGAAAATCCTAAACCTCCTGAGGTAATTTCCATTATTTGAATGGGCACGAATTTCATCTGAGAATTCATTTGCATACAGTTTCCATTCTGTCTTAGTTTTCAATTTTATTTCTGTCTTTTTTGTGATATTGTTCGGGCACTAACTCAGTTCGCCGGAGTAAAATCTGTGATGCTCAAATTTTATTGTTCTACCGTTGTATCCTGGGAAGCAGTCGCTCACATTAAACCTCGAGCATGTACGGTAAGGGAGATAATATGTTTTAAGGAAACTGTGTGTAACACATGCCTCAGATTAAAAGTTTATTATTGTTTAATTATTATTACTTTCCTTGTTATTCCTTACTATAATTAACAAGTCATTGAATTTATTATAAACATATAATTTAAATTGCAAATCTGATATCAAGTATGTAAAATCGATCCATTCTGCATATGCGGTTATTTGTGTATATACGGTAACCACTGCATATACGGTAACTCTTGCATATACGGTATATATTGCATAAAGAGAGTTAGAAAAGCAAGCTCTAGGGAATCACGTACACGTCAAGGGCTCTGTCTTCAAATTGTGTTGCCTTCATTTTGTGTGAATACTTTTGACCTTACATGGCTCTAAAATAAAACCTATGTGACTCATAGCCGATCTTCCTTGTATGGACACGACTATAGGGAGATCAAGAATGAATGTTTAACGAGTTGCCAATGTTATAGAATATATATATAGGATATTCTTTCAAATCGTGTCTCATATTACGTTTCAAACATTGAAGTCACTCATAGGAACAAATTCAATCACCGCGCTTACGAGAATTAAATCAATTAAAATATATGTTATAATATAATATTATTAATTTAATTTTGTATTCAATTGAAATTAAAATAGAAACAATAAATTAAAAATGTATTAATTTGAAATTTTAAAACTTTAATTATTTATTTTCCAACAATTATGCCTCTTATTTATAGGAAATGTTAAGTAAAGAGTAATTGTTAGTACACGAACAATGCTAACGGCAAAAGAAATATTAAGAGGCAATCTATGGATCTAGGTTAGACGTTTCCATAGAGTTCTAAGATTCTGAATTTAAGTTATATTATTGGTTTAGTATAAATTACATTTTACAATCAGATTGAACGAAAGCGATGAATGGGGAAGATAGCACAACTTTTTAGATTACGTGAAAGTCTTTGGGTGGCACAAGTTTACCTTGGTTCAATTTTATTCTAAACAATGAATCAAATTTCACCATCTTATTTAAATTAAATCGAAAAAAGGTAGAACAAAAACTTGGATCTAATGTCTCACATGCGGACATGCCATTCTAGAAATAAAACGAAATTTTTTATGAATTGATGCTTTTAAGATCACATGATATGTTGTTCTAATGAACTTGAAATAATAATTCCCAGATGATGGGCAGTGCCATGTTCACTATACGCCAAAATATTTTATTTTTTTTCTAAATTGCTTTTCTTTCCCATTTTCTCAAAAAAGTAATAGGACAAACATTCAATTCAATGGTAGCAATAGATTTATCAAATCCAAATCTTCAATCTTGTGACAATACCCTGCAATATTTTCTTGAAAAGACCAGGAACAATGTATAATAGAGACAAATGAGCATGTACCTATATGATTTAAGGTTTGTTGCTTCATTTGATTTTATTTCTAAGAGGAAAAGTTACTCACATTAGTGGTATTTGCTAAGAACAATGTAACAAAGACAAACAATTAATATAAATTCATCCTAAATCTGATTTAGATAGTTGAAATGTTTTTGAGGAAAAAAATTGAAAACGGATAAAGGACTTCTAAACCATTGAATAGGGTTTCAAAATTTTGTTATCATATAGCAAAGTTATTAATTAACTATAGTCTTAAGTGACTTGAGATAATGAAATTTAAGATTTTGGTTCGTGTCTCAACAAGAATGTGAATAATGTAATGTTGGAGAATTGGGTCATTGTAATTAGTATCACAAGTGGATATTCCATTGATGTATAAGTATCGACTTCAAAATAGCATCCTTTCCATAAATGATAATAGTATTATGAAGTTCATTGGTGATGTCATACTTTTCTCTGTGATGAACTATTATCTCAGGGATAAAATAATATTTTTAGATGAATGAAAACTTAAGAGCTTTTTGGAAAAGGGAGAAGTGAAAGAACCTCGACCGATTTTTAAATTTTTTTTTTCAAGGATCAACAAATTTGAATTTTAGCGAATTTTGATTATAAAATGATGAAATGTGTCTTAAAATGTTGATAAAATTGTTATTCTAATAAAATATGTAATTAAAATTAATTGTTTACTTTGACTTTAATTTTTTAGCAACGTTTCAAAGTTTTCCATATAAGGACTAAGTTACTAGGAATATTCATGGAACAACTGGAAAAAAAAAATATTATTTTTGATTCAACATATGAGAATTCACTGGGAAGAGTGTAGGAAATATGTCTCTCTCCATGAATCCTTAAATTAATTTACTGATAAATACAATTACGCTTACACAGTACTAAAGAAAATTCTTGACACTGTCAACAATGCCTTTAAGAAATAATTAATCGTTCCAATGAATAAATAAAGAAATAAATTTGATTATGAATTCCTGATTTTCTTGATCAGTAGAAGCTCCACAAGCGAATATCATAACTATCTTCTTTTGAATCTTGAATCAACAATGGATCAAAAAACTCCCCATTGAGCATATCATTGTACTTTGGTGAATCAAAGTTGTACCACTGAGCATCAAAAGAAGATCCCAAAGAAACATAATCTTCTTCTTCAATGTGACTGCAACTTGAAAATGATAACAATGGTGACGATGACGTGGAGGGAAGAGAATTAGGTGGTGATGGAGAGTTTAAATTTGTGGGTTTTTCAAGAAAGTTAGAATAATCTGATGCTGCCGCAACTGCTGCAATTTTTTGGATGGATTTTGTGGACATTAAGGTATTAGGATTAAGGTTTTCTTGTAATGAAGAGAGAGGGAAATTAAGGTTGGCTGAGGAACCTTTAAGGCACAATAGGGCAGCATCATATGCTCTAGCTGCTGCTTCTGGGGTAGAATAAGAGCCTAACCAAATTCTTGTCTTTTGATTAGGAGCCCTAATTTCAGAAACCCATGATCCCCAACTTCTCATTCTAACTCCCTTGTACTTCTTTTTGCATGAAGAAGAAGATAATGGAGTTGTGCTTTTGGCTTTTTCTGAGCCTGATTGGATCTTGATTTGTATACTTTTCACCATTCTTGGAAAGCTACAAGAATTAAGAAGACTTCTTGATGAAATTTAGACCTTGAGTCTTGATCTTCACACCACTTTTAGAATACGATCAAATATCTTGATCGGGAAACATAAACCACTAATTTATTATCTCGAAAATGGTTGACAATGTTTATGGCCAGAAAAACATATGATTGACTTTTCGGAAAGTTTCAGGACGAACAATTTCAACGAAGTTTTTGGATATTCGTTTTCTTTTGAGTTGAGGAGGGAATACAAGTTGTAGTGATTTTGCAAGAAATTCTTGGGTTTTATATATTTATAGATGGTAGGTGGGGAGAGGGGAAAGGGGGCATTGATGTGATGAGAAGATCCATCTAGTCAAGGAATTCGTATGTCTACATGTAGCATGTTGGGTGACAGATATATTACTGTAGTTTTTATAATTAAATAAAAAACAGAAGTCTAATTTTTCTTCCAATGACAATGGTAAACCCTTTTTTTAAGGAAGTTTGAATTGACTGCCTCTTAAACAGGCTCTTAATGGGGTTACAGCAAAGCAATAATTCTTTTTAACTTGGCATTTTTATTTATATACTCTTTTTAATTATTTTGTGTTCTTTCTTGAGGTCATACATGAATCTTTCTTGGAGTAATAAATTATTTCCAATTTGAAATCATAGTTTCAGAAATTAAATTTTACCCACCGTTATTATGTATTAATGTTAACAAATCAGTAACATATTATGTTTTAAGTTTTTGTCAAAAATTGAATTACAAATTAATAGCACATGAATCTTTCTGTGATACTTTAAATATCCTATGTGAAGGACTGAAATACATTTTTCATAATTGAACTTGCTCAAACGCTCAATTAACAAAATATGCAACTAAAAAACTATATCGATATCTTTGTTCATAGCAAATACATACATACATACATACATACATAGATATGTGTGTGTGCACGCGCGTGTGTGAAAATTCTGATCAAATCAATATTCCCATAAAATAGCATATATATGTATGTAAATATTTTTTTATACAATAAGGTTTTATCTATTAATTAATGGTAATTGGTGAAAATGAACCAAATGGTCATGTGCACAGCTGAGAAATGCAGTTTTTCAAAACCCAACACATGCAGTCAACACATGCATCAATAAATAGAATGGATATATAATAAACTATAAATGTCCATTTTTAGAGTTCTTGACTTACACCACAAGTAAATTAAATCTATAGTAAGATTTGAAATTCTGGCCTCTCATGAGCTGTCAAGTCATTTACTCACTTGGGCTTATATTAATTAATTGAATAATGTTATTCATCTCCGGAATTACAACCATAGTTTAGGTGGCGTTAATGTGAGATTAAATGATATGTACTTATTTAATTTTACATATCATTTAATCTCACATTAACGTCACCTAAATTGGGATTGTAACTCCAGTGGGGATGAATAGTATTTTTGTAATTAATTGCTATAACAAAATAATATATAGACTCTTCATGGAACCATATATATTTAATATTTTACAATATATCTGCATCTGTACAAATTTAAAATAGAATGCATAAAGAAAGAGAACATAGGATTCTTATCTGGAAGCAGCTTCCAGGATTGAGAGAGAGAGAGAAACTCATGTGTGAGAATAATTTAATAAAAACATACATATTTTCTACGCGCAATGTAAAAATTTAACATAGAATTAGGTTTTGCAGAAAACAGCTAGGGCTTCTTTGTCATGCATGCAGCTTCAAATACGCAGAAAAAGTTTCAGCATTAGTTTTCATGGACTGTAAGCTGACGCCTACCTGACTTGACTTTTTGAACTCAAAATTTTCAAATTGCCTGTTTTTCAGGAATTTGATGTGACTCACGTATAAAAAAGATTAATCAGTTTTTACATGATTTGGAATAAGTGTCATGCAAACCCTACATTTCATCTTTGGGTTGGGAAGGTTCGCTTTTCCATACCGGATAAAAAGCCTATGCCATGCACGTGAGGAGATGGAATAACTTGTATCTCAAGTTTTTTATTTTAGATGTGAAAGGTGGCTTTTATAGTAAGATTGGAATGCTATTAGATATGTTTTTTGATGCCTTAGAATGAACAAAATAAGCCCGTTTTGAACCCTACTTATTTTTTTAATTCATTGTTTTTTCAAACTCATTTTCAATCATACATCCGCTCAATAAAGTACATTCTTCCAGATTTCATCTAGTCTAATACCCGCTTGTTAGAAATCTAAGGGCTTGTTTGCTCTAGCTTAAAATTCAATTAAAAGTAAAAATATAGTCGTTATTGGGTCTCACTCGTCTAATAAAAGTCAACAATGATGGCTAATTTTTCAATTTTAATCTCTACTGAACACGTCATAAATCCCTAAGTTAAGTGTCCAAGACTTAGACCAAAAGTGCAACACTTTTATTTTTATCATTACTCAAAAGCTCATATAAAAAGTATAAATGTGAATTTTTCTTTTTATTCTGCATGCCTCCTTTTTACTTTCAGCTCACCTATAGGTAGTTATTTTGCTAAGCCATCGATGGTGTCAACAATGGCAGCAGCTTTCCATTGTTTCTTCTCTCTAGTATAAGGTAGGAAGCACCATTCAATGTCGGTTTTCCTATTTATTATAGTTAATGAATGAAAGTCGATTCTTCCTTCACATTTACCTCATTCTTTTGTGACTAGTGCAATGCCTTTGTTAGGACAAATAATTGGGATTACATTTCTCATTGATGATTCCTACTTAAATTCCACTTGTTAGCCAAAAACACCCCACACAATTATTTACATGCATGGAATCAAGACATATCTAAGTAACATTTTGAATTGAAGTTGAATCTATAGACAAGCAAGAAACAACCTCATAAATTGAAACATGGAAGGGCCAACCCCGATGGCTGGGTATACTAAAACTTCATAAGTGTTACAAAATAGAGAGAAAAATAGAGAACAAACGATAAAAGCCAATAAATTTGTGTATTTTATTGAGAGCCAAAGTTCCATACTAATAGAGAAAGTTTAGGTATACAATAGTAATAATTTCTAGAACTGAAGGGATACAATTGTCATTCACTAATAAACTTATCATTTACAACACTCTTCCTATAATGACACATTACAAAATATATGTCTCGTTAAAACTTTGTCAAGAAAATTTAGTGGGAGAAAACTTGATGATTATAGTAACATGATGATTCAGAAAAATAGCTCTTGCTGAACTGTGCGGGAGTTTCATACATATCAGAATATTATTTTGAGGGGTAAATGTTATTTACGTTATGGATATTTATTACACAAAGAATATGCATCGTTAAAATTTTATTAAGAAAATCTTGTGAAAAATCCTAATGAAAGAAAAATAGTACATTATTCTTTTAAATAAGTTACAAAAGTTATCTTATTAAAAATATTGCCAGGAAAACCCAATATGACAAAACATTGGTCAATGAAAAAAGAGTACAACGCGTATTTACTCTTTCTCGTGATAATTTCACATGAATTATATGCTTCGGACATATTATATCCTTCAATGATAGAATTAAATTTATATAAGATAAATTGTCGATAGTCACATTTATTACGTGCATATCAAATTTCATGCATTGACGCTAACAAGGTAATGACTTGTGATTATATTCACCACGTGATAACTTATCTATATATACAAGTATTCACAAAATTCATTATCTAAAGAGTCATACATTTCATATTACAACTTTACTTTTTCTATTTTCATTTCGCATAAATATACAAATTTTAATGTTTAGACTATAGATCCAGAATCGCATTTAGAAGTTTCACGTTTCTCTAGTAAATTTAATTTTAACATGATCGTGTCAATTTATTTGACCAATTATTATTTCAATCGATATACTTCAATAAATTTATCTTGATATCCTCGCTATTCATACTATGAAGTGGTACATTATGTACAAAAATGTTGTCGACATTTTTTTCTTTTCTTTTTCTTTTCCAATAATAACATAACTTATTAAAATATCTCAATTTTCAATATATCAAGTACCTGAACTTCTGAGTTTTATAATTTATTATGTCTATATACTCATCAAGAGTATAAGCTTCTTTAATATGATCATCTTTGCTAATTGCTCCATTTTCGTTTAAATTTTTTTATATTAGAATCGAATATCATTAAACTTCAAGCGTGCCATCAAATATCATATTAATTAATTGTCCTCAAGGACATTAATTCGAGTAGGAGCATTTAAAACTAATGTGTGAGATATTATTGATCTCCTTCGTCAATACATGTATCTAAATGAATTATCTTTCAAACTTGTGTTCGAATGATGCATTTGTACATTATTTTTCATCTTCTTAATTCCTCCCCCCTAATGTTAAGAGAATTGTCCAATCAAAATTCACAATAAAATCTACAAATCGCGTTATAAAATATTAGACATTTGAGATGAGGGTTCAAACTATGCATTTATTCTCAACATTCTATACTTTCTTTTTTAGTACATTGTGATGGATTAATTTTACATATATTGTACTAACGAAATAATTAAATGAAAAATTAGGTTTTGGCTATAAGCCAATTATAATAGGGAGAGCTATGATGTTGACATGATATGTAATAACATTCCCTAAACAGAAATGTAGTCTTCATTATATAATCTGAAAATTGTGTTCATAATTTGAGCAATAATTTAGCAAACTTCAGGTTGCGAATATCATACAATCATCTAGTATTTGTATCAAATATATTTGATACAATAATATCTAGATCACTACAACAAAAATAACATTTTGCAATGTTCAAAAAACGTTGTCGAAAACCTTTTGCAAAGCTCAATATTGCCGTAGAGTAGAAGGATACGACAACGTTTAAAAAAGTTGCTAATAACCTTTTACCATATTTTTTTAACGTTGCTAATAACTTTTTACAGCGTTTTTTTGAACGTTATCGTATTTTTTTAAACAACAATTTATGCAAATTGATTAGCAAAATTGAAAATGACTCCTTATGAACAAATTTTGGAATTGCATAAAAATTGATAATTTTATTACAAATTTTTAAATCCGTACACGTGAATATTAGAATGTAATACAACACTACCTAAATAAAAAGGAGTTTCAAAATGAAATAAAATCGTAACTCTCTTAGAAGTGAAACATTACAAGCTTGCCATAATTCAATTATCGATCTTGTAGCCTCTCAAACTTCAGAAGCCAATTTGAAGGAGCTCCTGAGGAATCATGCCTTGCATCCAATTCATCTTTGACACTCTTTTGATATCTTAATAGTCTCCCATAGTCCTGCTACAAAGGAACCAAGGGTAGGAATATCATCATCTCCATGGAAGTTGTCCTCGGCTTTTACTTCATCGAGAAAACTACTACCATGGGCATTTTTGGACAATCGATGGAGGAAGCAACCAATTCTTCCTTTGGAAGCCTTTTAGTCTTCCTAGGAAGCTTTTTCCCATCCCAATAGGTGGTCAGGTTGTTTCAATCTCTTCTAACATCTCAAAGCCAGGAGAGCCAGTAAATCTTCGTCACCTTCCTAAGTTTGCAATCACTACGTCAAAAATGAGCATTCACAACACATAAAAGACAACATTCGCTAGTTAAGTGTTTCTAAAAGGTCTATCACAATATTTTAATAAGTGAATGTTGCTATTGGTTAATATAATTGAGCTTTAGCAACATTTTATAAATAAACGTTGCAAAATGTGTCTTTCGCAACGTTTATTGAACGTTGCAAAAATTTTGATGCTTTGCGAAAAACACTTTTTATAACGTTTTCAAAAGTTTGCAACGCTGCAAACGATCATTTTAGCAACGTTTAATAAAAGTTACGAAAAGTAAAGCGGGTTAAATGAATTGGGTTGGGCCAATTACATTAATTGTGGACCGATTAACCCAACCCGCCCGAAGCTTAGGTATATAAACGTTGGATACCAATTCATTTGTTTTCTCCTTAACCTAGCTAGCCATCTTGACACTCTTCTAGCCATCTTCCTTCGTCAATTCTCAGATTTCATTTGTGGTTTTACTGAAATTGAAGAAATTGACGTGAATAGCGCAATGTTTCGAGGAAGAATACGGGGCGGGTTTACAAAAAAAGGAAGGTTGAAATGCCTCACCCCACTGTCCTGCCCCAAAATGGAGTAGTCGGTGAGGCTGCTGGAACTCCTGAGATAGCGAACGGTGGGGACACGATTACGAGTACTAGTGATGCTTTGGTTGGAAAAAGTGCACATACGAAGGTATGGGCGAAGAATGTGAAACTCGCGAAGGTAGATGCCACAGAGGAGAATGAACTGGCGGAGAAGTATGAAGTTTAGGGGTTTCCTACTATATACTTCTTTGTCGATGGGGAACATAAACCTTATTTCGGTCAACGAACGAAGTGAGTTCCCCGTTTCACCCTCAATTTTTTTTTCTTTACAGACTTTTATGTGTAAATGATGATAAAAAAGAGTGCTCAAATTGGGGTATATTGGCTCTGGGATATTGTAGAGAATAAAGAATTACGAAAGATTCTTTTGTAGTTTTGCAGCATCAAATTGAGAACTTTGGAGTTGGATCAGAAATTCCGAACTCAAGGTTTGAATACGCAGATAGAATTGGGGTAAAGATTTCAGCTTTAAAAACTTCTTATTAAAATGAACGAAGGGATTCAGATTTTACTTTGTCTTCCTGCATTGAGGTTAATACTTATTCGAGGGCTAAATCGAGTTTTCTCTGCTGATCAGATTATAAAACCTGTATTGGTTAGTTAAAAAAACTTGTCTCATATGATTGAGGAATATAATCAATCATTATGGCTTAACTCGAATTTGCCTATTAGGGGTCTTGAGCACAATAAATTGTTGAAGCAGGATTTTGAGGGCAAACACTACCTGTAAGAAGAATTATTTGATTTAAGATAGGTTTTTCTAATTTTTGCAGACCTTAATGATTTCATGTAAATTCCTAAAGCAATCTTGCATGAGTAGAAACTTCTTTTGCTGCAACAATATTTTAAAATCAGAGTTAGAGATCATTTTCCAAGTCTCAGTAAATTTAAATGTTTCTTATAACAAAAGGTAATACGAGAATTTAGTAAACTGGCATGCTATTTCCAACTCCTTACATACTGGTAGTTTGGGAGAGGATAACTAGAGTTCAAATATCTGAAAGTCAAGGAAGGCAATTGGAGAAAGCCTACAGAAAATCAAGCACGCACAAATGTGATCTCATTTGAAAACGCCTACAGCAAGCACTTGAAATATGTTTTGTTGTGTACATGATTAACACCTTGGGGTCTCATCTGGTGTGGACATGAATGTGATCTCATTTCTCTTGTACTTATTTACTACAATTGAAGATATCTATGAGTTATTTTAATAAAAGACAGAGAAGAACTCGCAGTAATGATACAAGTGTGCCTGCTTACTACTATTTTGTGCAGTAATGATATCTAGTTCCTAACTCATTTTCACATTGTTTTTATAATTGTTATAGAGGGACATAATTATTTATAATTGAAACGTCACAATATTTGATATGCACATTTTTATTTTCTTTTTGTTTGACTTGCATGGAAGTTTATGCAGTTTCTATTGTTGGTCCTTTCCCAATTAGAACTCGCGATGTATGATAGAAGTAAAAGAGTTACCTCTTGTTCATGTTATTAATGGCAAGCTTCAAGTTGAAGTTCTCTCTGAATCATTTATATTCGATCTTGTGGCAGGGATCTACATAATAACAAACTGACAGGGCCAATTCCATCTCAAATTGGGCAGTTGAAGCATCTTAAGATACTGTATGATCTTCTACATCACAACTAATCCTTTTTCTTCCTCTTCTGATCTTGATTGTGTTTACTGCTTTAATTTGGGAATTTGGGTTCCCAGCCATGGTGTGAAATTTCTGAGGTTCACCATGAAATTTGTGATTATGCCATTGTGGATCGTAATTTGTGTGTTTATGACTGGTTGCCTTCGTGGGAGGGTTTTAAATCAAATCCTTTTCATTTTTATGGTTTTAAAAATCAATACTCACTAGAATAAACAGGTTTTTTGGGGCTTGGGAGGTGTTGTGTGGTAGTGGATTTTGCATTGGATGATAAGCTCTTTTTTGTAGAATTCTGGGTAATCTTCTCATTTTGTGGATCGGAGTATTTTATAGCTTTTACCAATTTCAAGTGCCCTATTGGGATTTTTCTATGTTCACAATGTTGATAAGCATGAGAAGGAGCTATAGAGAATGCCTTGTAAATTTTAATACCGAAGTTCCTCACTGTACATTCTTTTCTAGAAAAGGGGCTTATTGTTGAGTTCTACAGGGCAGATTTCCACGAGTATGGGAACAAAAATTAGTTTCCAGTGACTTCATTTTCTTGTCTTTTCTTTTTTTGTACAATGAAAAATAATTATTTTTGTGTTTTCCGGAGGTCATTTTAATAATGATCTCAATCAATTATTTATATGATTTTAATTAGTTGATGAAATTGTAACACTGTTTTGTCTCGTGTACATTCCAATTGAAAAGAGTTAAAATTAGTGTTAGCCACCCAACTAGTAAGTTTTGTTTCACTTTGATTTTAGAAATTTGAATTTAGTCACTCAAGTTTCATTTCAATTTAAATACTTGATGACACTGTTCTTTTCGAAAGAATATGGTCAGTCTTTCAATGCTTGATGAAATGTTCTTTTCGAAAGCTTCAGAGGAACATTTCGTATCCTGCTATGCATTTTGAAAGTCCGGCCTTCATATTGGGACTTAAGATTAATGTGAGTGAATTAGAAGGCTAGTGAATTAGTCCATAAAGCATTATTACACTCGGAAGAGATCTTAATTAGATCTAAGTAAAGAACAAGAATCATATAAAATAATTAAAAATGTAATAAAGGTACAGTCTTTATGAAGAAATAGTGCTTGAAATCCTAAACTTTGACCACCCTCATTCAGAAACTCCGATGAGTGTATCCTCCAGAGTGCGCCGCCGAGCTTCCTTGCTGAAACCATATTTCTAATTTTTCGGCCACTCTTTCGGTCAACTTTGAATGGAGGGAAGCGTGAAGGTAGATATGTGTGAATTAGTTTAGGGTTTAGGTTATTTTTGGTTTTTATTATTTGAGTCCGTATATAATTTAATTTGGGAAAAAAGTGCAAAACTTTTCGCAAAGTTCAGAAAACATTACAAAAGGTAGTCTTTTCATAAAGTTCAAAAAACGTTGTCAAAAGTGAATATAAAACTTAACCTAGCCCAATCCGATAAATAAAAATAATAATTTCTTAAAAAAAAATTAGATAAACACAATGGTGAATATAAGAGGACTTATAATTTATAAACATCCATCTCTTTTTTACATAAATTGATTAGCATGAATATTATGCATAAATGCAAAGTTATTTAACAATAAAATTAAAAATTAAATACATAATAATGAAATGAGTGAATTCTGAAAAACTGTAAAAAAAAAAAAAAAATACTTCATAATTTTAAACTTATTTATACATTATTTTTCAAATAGATTTCCTTATATAGGTGTTAAAAAATGGAGGTTTTCAAGTGATTTCAAAATTTGAAAAATTATCTAAATTCAACATAAAGTTATCGAATTCAACTTTGATTGGTCGAAGCCCAAACCGACCCAAACTTGATCAGTTTGGGTAGGGTCGGGTTGATTTTAGAACAAACCATGTTGGGTTGAGAAAAAAACGACTCAACCCAACCCAACCCACGCCCACCCCTACTCAGGACAAGTTTCGATTACATAAACAATCTAATAATGCATGCTAAGTTTTCGTTTGTTTTCAATTTTTTTAAATTTTTTTTCTATATACTAATTTTCAACCACACATTCACGCAATAAAATATTCTATACTTAAACTTAAAACTTTTCCATACTTTTTAATCATACATTCTCTAAAAATTCATTATTGAAAATAATATTTTTTAAAAAACAATATCACTAAACATGGCTAAATGTGCTTCAATCTTGAGTTGAAAAGAACTACAAGGGCCTTTAAAAAGTCAAATTAATATTTTTGTAATGTAACACTAGCAAAAATGGAGGGAAATTCGGACAATCTCTTTCCATTAAGGGCCTGTCTAGCACCAATTTGTGCAAGATTTTCATCAGAATTTTTACCGTTGTGAAAATGCAAATGGGACCCAGTGTGAGAAAGGAATTAAAAAAAATGACTGGGTGCAAGCGCAACGTTTTCAAAAATGATTAAAATCTGGTATAAAATTCCTCCCAGACACAGCCTAAAACTACAATTCTGACCATTTACCTTTTGTACTCTACCTTTATAGCTCTTATCACTACTTATATTCCAAGAGTAAAGCTTTCTCAGCCAAATTCCCAATTCACTTATGAAGTTGTAGAATCTCACCGCATTCGCTCAAAAGTCTGGCGGAGCCCAAGCCCACTTCTAGTCAAATACCCTCCAAAACAAATAAATTAGAATAATACCCCCTAAAACTAATTAAACCTTTTATCCAATAATTAATACGCTCAAAACCTTAGAAAGCCACGAATTAGAACTCACAAATTTTTTGATCCAACTTCTAATCGCTGCCTATATAAAATGCATACACGATGTACCTCCACCACCAGTAGTTTCACCACCAACACTTCCACCAGTTGTACCTCCACTGCCAGTGTTTCACCTCCAGCACAATAAAATAAATAAATTTATTGTGTATTTTGTTGCAAAATTCAAATTTTAATTTCATTTCTCGTGGATCGACAACATAGACTCGTTCCAAATGTATGAATTGCAATGGAAACTAGTTATTGTGTGCAACAACTTTGCTAATTGATTTTCTATGACTATTGCTAGAATTTACATTAACATCACTACGATGATGAGGATTGCTTCTACCTGACGATTGAGCTTGAGTTAAAGCTCGAGAATTTCGATCGTTAGCATGGAGCCATTTTTCTTTTGAAAAAAAAAATTCTACCGTTTTCAATTCTTGAATTTCATGCAAATATAGGGTTAAGGGCACAAGCAAAAAACAAATAGCGAGGAAAATCGAAGTAAAAAACGAAAAGAGAACAATACTAACAAAACTGGCACCAACAATTTGGGGGTTAATTGGGTTTTGACACCAGCCTTTTATTCAAGTGTGCGAGGTGGTGGTAGTGGTTGTTTAGGTGTGGGTGTGAGAGAGAATTTTTTTTTGGGTGGGCGTGGGGAGTTTGTCCTATGGGGATTTTTTAATCTTATTTTATCTTTTTAGATTTTAATTTCATCAAACTTTATTTTTAATTATAATTTGATTATAGATAGTTTTTTGGTCAACGAGCAAATCCCCATCATATTATTTTTGTCACTTTTTTTTTTTTTTTTTTTTTGAATTTCGTCACTTTTGAGTCACCTTTTTTTTAAAAAAATTTCGTCACTTTTTTGAGTTTCTCATTTTATTTTTTGAATTTTGTAACTTTTTCAGTGTTTGTCACTTTTTCTTCTATCATTTTTTTAATATGTATAGCTTCTTTTAATTTGTACCATTTTTTTTAATTCGTCGCTTTTTTAAAATTTGTCACTTTTTTTAAAATTTTGTCACTTTTTTTAGCTTTTATCACTTTTTTAGTCACATTTTTAATTTCTATAATTTTTTTTAGTGACAAACATCAATTTTTAATAAAAAGTGACATTGTATATAATTTTTTTTTTAAAAAAAAGTGATACTTAACTTTAAAAAGTGACCGTGTGTCACTTTTTCAGTTAAAAAAAATGATAATTGATTTTACACAGTATTTTTTACTTCTAAAAAATGTTTCATATGATTTTTCAAAAAATCTTTAATTTTAAGGGTATTTTTGTAAGTTGTCCAAAAAAAAATGGTTAAAGCCCAAATTTTTTACAGTCGATCCCAGTAGCCCACTATCCTAGCCCACAAATTAAACCCAATTCCCACCCAAACCCTCATGTGCACGGTTTCTTCTTCCAAATCCAAATCGCCTTCACCCTTTTCCCGAAACAGAGAAACCCTCTCTCACACCCTCTGTCCCTGCCCTTTAACCGAAACGGCGAAAGCCGCGAAACCCTCTCTCTCAAACCCGAAATGGCGAAACTCTCCATCCGCCGAACGCCGTACAACACACGGGCGGATCTATGCCCGGGCTACAGCCCGTGCTCGCCCAAGCCCAAGCCCAAGCCCAGATCCAATACTCCTTTGTTTTTTTTTTATTTAGCCCACTAAGGCAGCAGACCCAGGCCGTGTAAAAAAAAAAAAAAATCTGAAGAAGAATGGAGTTCAGTCCAGTCCATTCCATCCAGGTTTTATTTCTGCGAAGCGGGGGATTCGGAGGGGAAACCAAGAAGCCGCAGCACAGCCTTCCTTCCCGTCACTCGCGACTCGCCGTCGCCGGTGGCCTTGGCACCAGATCTTGCAATCTTCCTCATCCTAAAATCACCGAAAAGTCTGAAACAGTGAAACTGGTATTGCAGCTTGAGCTACTGCTCTTCTTCTTGACTTCTTCAAACATGTTTTGGGTGATTTTGTTGTGAATCTTGTGATTATTTGATGTATTTTGGAGAATAATGCATTTATCTATATCCGGACTCGTGTTAAAATTCGGCCATTATCAAATCCCCAAATAATCGATCCCACAATTAAAAAATCGAAAACCGAATTACATAGCATTGTATAAATATTTTTCTTCTTTACTAGTGCTAATTATAAACTTCTTCTTACTAGTTTAACAGCCACTATCTTGAGAATCGATATCTCTGGAAACGATGATTAAGTCTACAAGGAGGCCTTCTGGTTTATTTGTCAAAAATGAAATGACGAAAATGGAGTTAACATTGTACTTACAATAGATGGAGAGAAAATTAATGAGTGAATGGATGTCTTGTGTGAAATAATACATCTAAATTTGCTTGAAGCTTTATCATATTTTCCGTTCTTTTTATGTATGTTTTCTGATATTTAGTTTTGGGTTTTTTATCAGAGTAGCTGTCTAATTCTGTTTTTATTTTGGCATCCATGCTTTAACTTTCAGTTTGATTCTGCCACTCTGAAAATATGGTCAGATCTTTTTCTAGAGATCTAATGCATATGTGCAAATCAGAGCAATGGATTGGAAATTTAAATATTTGATGACACAGGCAATGCTTTATATTTGGTGGAACAAAACTTCACAAACTTATTTTCGGAATTCTTCTTCATTGTCAACAGGGGATTTTGTCGAGCGTTAACAAGATTAATTCAAAGACATGAGGAAAAGCAAAAGCTTGAATACACCCTAGTAAGTCAAGCTGTTCATCTCTTTACTTACTGCCTTGCTGCCAAAATATTGAATTGAATGATTTCGCTTACCTATCTAAGTTGTTTTGTTGAAATATTGCCTTGTCGGCATAATGATTGTTTGTTATTGAAATGTTGCTTTGTCGGCATAATGATTGTTGTTAACTTGTTATTGCCTTGCCGGCTTAATAAACCTCGTCAGGAACAACTTCAAATTAAATGAATTTGACTTTAATTTATATACGAATTTATGATATCGACTTTTAAATTTTAGCCCGCGCGCGAAAAATTCTTGGATCCGCCCCTGACAACACATATGATCTTGAGTTGTATGCCGTTGTTCAAGCCGTAAAACATTGGAGGGACTTTTGTTTGGGATATTCTTACTAAAGACCGCTTTCCTGCTCACAAATACTATAAATTAGCCTCCCATAGAATTGAACCAGTGAAAGTTGTGCATAAAATCAGTCCTAATGCTTGACGTTTTTGCGTGCTGAGTCATCCCAATAAGGCAGATGTCTTCAATGTCAAACGTCTCTTTCCCTAACTTGATGGCTTCCCATCTGCTGTTCCGCCAAATTTGGGGACCAATTCTTCTTCAGGGAGTATGGTGCAGAGAACTTAGAACCTGACTTCTTGGATACTTTGCCCTTTTAAATTCTTGCCTTTGTTTTAGTGCCTAATATTTATTTAGTCTTTAATTATTGTATGTAATGTATGTACTCTCATTATTATCTTGAAGTTAGGCAGATTCTTTAACATGAAGAAAATATAAAACTCTATCTTATTAAACATCAACATGACTTCTCTTCTCCTGCTGGTTAAGTTTAGTTCAGAAATTCCATTAAACAATTCGTTTGACTTGTAGTTTCTTCATCTATTTCTGATGCATTACATACATTTTTAAAATTTTTCTCCCGTACCCTTCATTCCTAGCTCCACCCCTCAAAACCTGCTTGCAGAATCTATAAACACAACTAGTGTGTTCGTGTTATTTAAGGTACATTATTATTTTGAGAGATTTCTGTTGGATAAATCGGTATGATTTTTCTTCATTGATGTTCTCTGATTATTTTCTGTTCATGTTTATTTGGTGTGATTTCTTATATTTTTTATGTTTTTAACGGATTTTGTTCATGTTTTAGGGCTTTTTTGGATTTTTTTTTCCCTGTTTGGCAGGATTTATCCTAAATTTGATGAGATGGATGGAAGAACAGCAGGTGAAGATGAGATACTTGATTTGAGTAAAAATACAATTGAGAGAAAAAAGGAGAGATTGATTTTTTAAGTGCCAATATAGAGCAGGATTCTTCGAATGGCTTTGTGGGGAGGGTTATGAGGTCAAGGACAATGGCTATGACTGATGGTGAGAAACAAGTCATTGAGATGGAAATGGGTAACGTGGAAGAAAAGGATGAAGGAGAGATGCAGGTTCGCCGAAAAGGAAAACAATGAAGGGACGGCGAGGTAGGCCCGCCCTCCAAAAATATAAATGGCGATTGTAGGTCGAGGTTTGAGGAGAAAGATGATAAGGTAATGGGGCAGAAAACAGTGGATGAGGGTTTACTGGCCGAGGAAGGAGAAAGATTAAAAGTCCGGTTGGAAGGCCACCCAAGGTGAAGGACAGGTTTCCTGGAATATTTTTAAAGAAAGATGATAAGGTAACAAGGCAGAAGACAGTGGATGAGAGTTATAATGGGACTGGACGAGGAAGGAGAAAATTGAAGGGCTGGGTTGGAAGGCCGCCCAAGGTGAAGAATGGGATTTTGCGAATAGTTTTAAAGAGAGATGATAAGGTTTCTGGGCAGAAGACAATGTATGAGAGTAATAAAAGGACTGGCCAAGATGAAGGATGGGTTCTGGAATTGTTTTAAAGAAGAAAAAAGGCATGTGAGTGAAGGGTAAAGGCATTGGTACTAATGGCTTTAAGAAATATAGTGATCATACAAAGACTGGTGTCGGTGGCAGGGGAAAGAGGATAAAGGTTGATCCTGATGATTTAGGAAAGAGTGGAATGAAGGAAGATTCAGGGAAAGAGGTGTTCACCGAAGGAAAGGAAAATGGGCGTAGGGAAGAGAAGCAGTTAGTGAGGGATCAGATAGTTTCTATGCTTAAGAAGGCAGGGTGGACTATTCAGTACAGGCAGAGGCAATCCAAAGATTACCAGGATGCTGTTTACGTTGACCGAGAGGGAAGAACTTATTGGTCGGTGACCTTGGCCTATAGAAAGCTTAAGGGGAGGATTGATGGTGGTAATGCAGATGATAAAGATGTTGCTGCATTCAGCCCAATACCTGAGGAAGTGTTCAGCATGCTATTCAGAATCACCAAGAAGGGGAAGAAAGGAAAGAAAAGATAAGGTGCTGGAAAGACTAGCAAAGGTATTACTACAAAGGAGTCATCTAAGAGTAAATCACTGGACAGAAGGAGAAAAAAAGTAGGTGCTGGAAGTATGAGCACAGGAGTTACCAAGAAGGAGTCATCTAAGAGTAAATAATTAGGCTGGCTAATTAAATCAAGATTAAATAGGGGCAAAAGACGAACACTATGTGCTCTTAGATCGGAGGAAGGGTCTGACTGTGAGAATGATTAACTATATAAGGGGAAGCGCTCGCCGCTATCATGGATGATTGATTTGGGAGCAGTTCCCCCCCAGTGGGAAGGTGATTTGCGAGAGAGGAAAGATTACAGAATTGATGCTTGAAGGAAAGATTACAGGAGATGGAATCTGTTGCAACTGTTGCAATAAAATGCACACCATTCGGGACTTTGAATCTCATGCAGGAAGCGGACTTCATAAACCATCAAAAAATATCTATTTGGAATCCGTGGTTTCTGATCTCCAATGTCTCATGGACTCCTGGTCTAACCATTCAGCAACTGATCAAATTGAATTTGTTTCAGTGGATATGAACGGCGATGATCCCAGTGATGATATATGCAGCAACGTTTGTGCAGATGGTGGTGATTTGATGTGTTGCAATGCTTACCCTTCGGCATTCCATAATGTCTGTTTGGGTATTGAAGTACGTAGATGGAACATGCTTCTCTTACTTTTTTGTATGAACCTATCTGTCTTTTTTCATTTATTTGTTTGATTGTACTTTAAATTCATGCCGATACAACTTTACTTGCATGGATGCTTTTAGAATTTCCATTTTCTATTTACTTTTGGTGGTTCCCTTAAATAGCCATGTGGTAGGCTATTAAGAGTGTCTCTCTTTGTAGCATTTTGCTAGCTTTTATCTGACATCTGTCTACCCTGAAAAATAAAGACATATAAGGCCATTCAACCATAAGCTACAGCATGATCAGTCATTATGTGTTGTTTTATAGCCAGGATTGAAACAAATTTTCATTTTACTTGGTTGAAATATGGCATACTGCACCAATTATGGAAACCTGACAAAACTTATGTTTCAGGGCTTTGGTTGTTGAAAATAAGTTATGACTTAAGTTAAATTTTTCTGCAACATTTGATCCAAGTTACTGAAACTTAAATATTTTCGTATGGTAATTCATAAAGGAAAACTAGATTATTGTTAAAAGACTAATCACTCCAAAGAAATATTAAACATGTTGAAATCCTCTATTTTTTTTTGTTAATTTAAGTGAGAATGAATATAATCACGTTTTTTTTTTTTTTTTTTTTTTCAGAAGGTTCCCTCTGGCGATTGGATCTGTGCATGCTGCTCATGCAAACTCTGTGGAGTGGCTGGTAAAATTACCTCGAAGATCACGATTCAGTTGTGTCAAAATTATTCACGTGTCATTTGTGTGAGCAAACATGTATGGTTCAGTCTTCAACCCTTCCCAATTACCCAGAGATCTCGTTTTCTATTTAATCATGTATAACTGGTAGTATTTCAATGTTGTTCACAGTTATTGCCTTTTGCAGTCCACCTGCCTTGCATTGGTGGGAAGGATGCTAGTCGTATTGATTACCAGAATCCATCCTTTTGTGGGCCAGAATTCCAGAAGGTAGTACGCTATCTTTATAATGCTACTGTTTGTTCTTCTTCAGAATCTTGATAGTATTAGTCATTTTGTTAAGTAAAATTTTGTTGGATTTTCTTAAAAGATGTCACATCCCCTTTTTATTAATGTTAGAAGCGAAGGTGTAACTATAAATCAATATATGCAAATTTTTTTATGTTTTGATAGTATTCTGCAACACAACATCATATTGTGACGTTTTAGTGATGAGACTTTCCTCACACAAGGTAGCTGGTAAATATGAAGCTTAGCTTCTTTTTTAATAGTTCCATAAGTAAAGAAAATTGTAATATAAAAGCCTTGTGGTTCAATCCCAAATTGCTGAGATTTGACAAAATTTGTTCGATGATTTAGCTAAAAGATAACATTTGGAAGGGAAGGTTTGACACGTCCCCTTGCCCTTCTCTCAAAAATATTAGTTAATATGTCGAAATTTCTTTCAGTTAGGAGTGCTTGAAGGCAAAATGTTACTGTCTTAAGTTATAAGTTAACATCAGGAGGTGGGTATAGGCTTCATTTCATTCAGTTGGATTATCTGCTATTGATTTCTAACCTTCCTTGATGCACTCTGCAAAGTTGATTATGTTTTACCTACATTTATCGAGGAATGCATGCAACACGTTGGGCTATTTATCGCTTCCTTTTTCTTCTCCCTTCGACCAAACAATTTCTTTTCATATACTTTTTCCTTGGCCCACTGCTTGGTATATGTTCATTTTGTTCATATTGAAAGTGATTTGATATCAGCTAGAGATTGCAGTGAATGATAATGCATATCTATCTCTGATGAATTTGTCTACTTGTACACCAAGTTTACATCCCCCCCCCCCCCCCCCCCCCCCCCCCCCCACATTGTGAGGGGGCTGTCATCTAGCATTTCTCATCTCTGATTTGAAGAAATTTTTGCAGCAGTTTGAAATCAATATGTCTAGTTCCCGTGCATGTGGGATATTTTTAATCATTCTTCTAATACATTTGTATCTTGCTATTTTCGTGTTTTTATAGTCAAATACTCCCAACCAGAGACGGAGCTGGGGGGGGGGGGGGGGGGGGGGGGGGCGAACGTCCCCCCCCCCCCAACATTGTCCGCGTACACTATTTCTAGTTAATTCGTTAAGGTATTTTTCAATTTGCCGCCCCCCCCCCCCCCCACCCCCCACCCCCAGGAGCACCGACCCACACTCCCCCTCTTTTTTTCGCCCCAAAAATTTTTTTGAAATTTTTTTATTTTTTTCCATTAATAAATATTGAGTAAATAACTTACATTTTAAAATTCAACATACAAAAATCTTAGATCTAAACAAAAGATCCAATAGTTATTTAAATAAATCAATAGCCCAAATCCAATCCAAAACCTAAGTTCCCAATTCTCAAGCCCAACTAACCCTGGTTTATGCATAATGCATGTTTAGTTGTTCTTGAATATTTGAATTTAAGAATTAAGTAGAGTAGTTGCTGTTAGTTTGTGTAATTGTTAGTTATTGAATATTTGAATTTAAGAATTAAGTAGTAGGATAGTCAGTAGTGATTGAATCGAACATTGAATTTCAGTACTATTTTGGTACTTAAAATCGTCGTTTTCAATTCTCTTAGTTAAAAAAAAAAAATTTCGGGGGCTCCGCCCCCGAACCCCCGGAAGGGGGGCCTGCCCCCCTCCACCCCCCGTATTTTCGCCCCCCCCAACTTCAAAACCTGGCTACGTCCCTGCTCCCAACATCTTTTTATATCGCAATTAATTAAATTAGACTCCGAGAACCCAAGTAATGATCATTTTCTAACTCAAAATTTATTTTAACAATATTGTGGCTCTAACATCTTCGTTCTGTAGATTTTCGATAACCTACAGGTACTGCTTGGGGTGAAACATGAACTGGAAGAAGGATATTCCTATGCTATTCTTCAGCATCGTGATGTGTCTTCCAATGGTGACTCTTCAGTGGTTGAAAGCAATTCCAAATTAGCTCTGGCTTTTTCTGTCATCGACCACCAATGCAGAAAGAATATTATTCACAACATTGTCTACAGCTGTGGGTAAGCACTTAGAATTTATATCGGCCACTAAATTTTTTATAGAATATGAAACAGAAGTGTTTCATACTATTTGAGTTGTCATTTATGTTCAGTTTTGAGGTTGATAGCATATGCACAGGTGACGATAATCGATATTCTTATTAAGAGATAGCCTGCATTCTTCAGTCTGCTTTATGTTGTTTCAAAAATCCAGAAACATGATTTACCAAACAAAATAGAACTAAAAGCAAGTCATTGTGCTGTAGGTTATAGTTGAAATTGTGCCTGTGGTTAAATTTTGTATATTACCAATGCCTGGATCTCTTATGTAATCTGTTAAATCTTTTCTCTGAGGTACAAATTCTGTGAAGGTAAAGTAATCTACTGTATGCTATGCTGGCCAAACAAAATGGATCTTTTATTATTTATTTCTTGTTGCTATTTTCACGTCGAACCTTAGACGGCTGAACTACAGTGGGTTATGTATCGTTATTCTAGAGAAGGATGATGAAATTGTTGCAGCAGCATCTATAAGGTTGTCTGCACTTGATTTTTATACCTGACGCTGATATTGCATGAGAGTTTTGATTAATACTTTATTTACCAGTCCCAGATAAGGTTATCGAGATCGTTCATCTTTGATTTTTACTTTTTGGCAAATATAACTCATTTGATTGATTTTTAATGCATCAAATTTTGTTGTTTCCCAAAGTGAAAAGGTTATATGTTTTTGCATTATATAAGATCCTCTTCCATTGAGTTCTCAAATGGTTAAATCTGATATCATCAATCCATGTATTCTATCATTTCTTGCCATTGATTTTTCTAAATATTTTATCCAGCAATGGAAAATGTGAAGGGACACAATGAAAACTAACATTTACATATTTATGATCTCTGAGAACAGGATCCATGGGAGTCAGTTAGCCGAGATGCCTTTCATTGGAACTTGTTTGAGGTATCGACGTCAAGGGATGTGCAGCAGGCTTCTAAAGGCAATTGAAACGGTATGGTTTTGTTTCTTTGCGAAATTGTCTGAAGCACAAGTTACAATTTTAGTTCCCTCCGGCTTTTTCGTTACCCCTCATATTTTATTTAGTTTCTATGTTTTATCCTGAACTGGTAACCATGGGAAAAAAAGTCAAGAGGAGCTCCCAAGTTCTTCCCATTGATAAATATCTCTATTACTCTCATGGGGTCGCCCTTGAAAGGGCAGCGTACATTTTTTATGGACCAAACCCAGAAAACTATGAAAACTTTTGGCTAAGCTTAAAAAGTTAGCTTATAAGCAAATAAGTTTGTTTTATAAGCTTTAGCTAATCATGCTCTTATGTGTTTGGATAAGATGTCTCCCGATTTTATGCTTTCTTATCTTGCAAATTGTTTCGTAGGTTCTTGGCTCTCTTGGTGTTGAGAAACTGGTCATACCTGCAAATCTGAACTTATGAAACATGGAAAAAAGTTTTTCATTTCGCGACTCTTGAAGAGTCGAAGAGACAAGAAATGAGGTTCATGAGTATGGTAGCATTCTGGGGATTGATATGTTACAGAAGCAAGCTATACAAGACGAACCTACTGAGGACATCAGGGGTCAAGTCAAAAATTAGATGAAATTGCTACTATGGTTGATTTAGGTGGCGACTTGACTAATGGCTTCTTAGCTATGGAGTCGACTGAAGTTGGAACATGGCACCAAATAATGTTGGAACATGGCACCAAATAATGTCAAGAAGATATAAGGTTATTGAAGTTCTATCTCCTACCCAGAGGTCATGTTCCAGCCATCAATGATTGGAATTGAAGCTACTGTAATATATGAAACCACATATAATTCTATCATGAAGTGCAACATTGATTTTAGGAAGGATTTGTATGGCAACATTGTTCTCAGTGGTCGCTCCACAATGTTCGCAAAAGCATTGTTGACAGGATGAGCAAGGAGATTAATGCACTAGCTCCAAGTAGCATGAAGATTAAGGTGGTGGTAAGGTGGTGGTTCCACCACAGAGGAAGTCTAGTGTATGAATTGGAGGTTCTATGTTGGCCTCTCTAAGCACATTCCAACAGGTATACTTCATAACAGTCTCCACATTGCTTATTGATGTCTAGGTTGTATTTCTGCTAACAGATGGTTAAATACAACTAAAATTTTACTATATGTGCTCCATGTGTATCTGGGAAGTGTCCCAGAGTGTTGGATTCCACCTCATAATGAGTGTTAAGGTCCAACAAGTGTCGAACATGACATGTCACTCTAGTAAGAGTGTATGTGCTTCATTCATAGTTAATTTGTTGATTTTGCTAATATTTGATTTTTTGAATGTTAAAGTCTGTTTAAGTATGAATCTCAATAATTTTTTACGAGAGATTTATATTGTTTATATGACTGCAAATGTGCATAGCAAAGCAGAATATGATAGTTTTAGCCCTTCGATCGTTCACATAAAATGCTTCTAAATCAACATTTTCCAATAATGGACGGTTGGAAGAATTTTATATGAACTCTTGTGGAATTGCTCTCATTTGTATTCCCTTATCAGTCTGTTTCTGTTCTGTAATCATTTTATGTCATGTCTGCTCACGGATACAAAAATAGAGTTCAGTACATATACTCCTCAACAAACACACACACTCACACAGAGTAGAAATCATCAAATAATATAACCTTCTAAATGGTACTCATGAATGGATTTGTTCTTGAACTCCCCGACTCTGATCTTATCCTTACCCAGTCTGAGAGGTGGATGGATGACGTAGGGCTGAAGGAGCATTAACATTACTCTTAAGATGCATGGTTATATTTGCACATTTTGCCTATCTGAACTCGTTTTTAGCTGAAAATTTGTGATTTGATTCAGAACCTATATATCCGATGATGAACTCTTTATATGTTGGACTCTAGCAGTATTAGGATTAGTGTTTTCCATTATGGTGAAAGAACATATATAAAGTGGTACAGCTTTAAGCAGAGAGAAGGAAAAAGTATTAAGATTGGTGCAAAATACCCTGCACTTGCTCTGTTATCATTGAATAGTGCTATTCATCTAGAGTTTACATGATCGTAAGTCTATGTGATAGTATTCCACTTCCTAATCATTTATACTTTATATGAATAGCATTAATCAATATCATCACTAAGCACAAACCACTCGAACTTGCACTTGCGTTCACTTTGCGAAGCTTGCATTGGGAGTTTTATAGGCATTTTAACATTGCACAAGTTAAGAAACCTATAAATTTTCTTTAAAGAAAGCTAGCATGATTTAGAAGGGCCAAACTCATCATATTCTGCTTTTGCTATGCACATCTGTAGTCAAATAAACAATACAATTCTCTCATAAAAAAATATTGAGATTCATAAACAGGCCTTAGCATTTAGAGAATCAAATATTAGCAAAGTTAACCAATTAACTATGAAGCACAGACTCTTACTGGAGTGACATGTCATGTTCGACATTTGTTGGACCTCAACACCATTATGAAGTGGTATCCAACACTCTGGGACACTTCCCAGATATACATGGAGCACATATAGTGAAATTTTAGTTGTATTTAACCATCTGTTAGCAGAAATACAGCAACCTAGACATCAATAAAGCAATGGAGAGGCTGTTATGAAGTATACATTGTGCTTAGAGAGCCCAACCACACACTATACTTTCTCTGTGGTGGAGCCACCACCTTAATCTTCATGCTACTTGGAGTTAGTGCAGTAATCTCCTTACTCATCCTGTCAGCAACGTCTGCGAACATTATGTAGCCACTACTGAAAACAATGTTGTCATACAAATTCTTCTTAAAATCAACGTCGCACTTTATGATAAAATTATACGTGGTTTCATGTATTCCAGCAGCTTCCATTCCAATCATTGATGGCTGGAACAGGACCTCGGAATCGCTCGGCACCAATAGTGATCACCTATCCATCATGCAGTTCATAGTTTTTCTCCACAGACGAGTTGGTCTTTGCTGTGCTCTTGTTCATAGTCGAGAGCAATGTAAGAGAGCTTCTCTTTTATATCCCTTACAATTTCACGCTCGGTGGTTGTGAAAAAGTAGCCTCGCTCTATTAGTATCTTCATGAGGTTTTTTGTGAGGTCACGCCTAGCCAAATCCTTACGGAGGATTGCATAGGGGAGTGCATAACCTTCATATATGGGGACTGTATGGATGACACCATCCCCAGAGTCGAAAACAATTCCTGGAAATAACAAAAGTAAAGCTCATATTTCTGCAAATAGAGAAAATTTAGCAGATTTACAATGCATCAACCTATAAGCTAATCCGCTGGTTTCTGAGGCATTAAACTAATCAGAAGCTGATGGTATATATGATGCAAGTGGTTCAAAAAATTATAGCATCCTAAGTTATTCTATTTATAATAAATGGTGTCAAATATCAATGTGTTTCCTGTTTGACTTCTTAGTTTTCAGTTGAGAGGAAAACAGAATACTTAAATGGATTTATCACTGGGAATCAGTATAATACAGTGTCTATAACCATAATAATGCAACATCTATGCATGAAAGTGTTTTTTAAGTAATATTTTAAACGCAATTATTTTCTTGAGGGGGAAGGGGTGTATTTAGTTTGATACACTAAACTAAGCAACTTTATGTGCTTTCTTTGATGCTGAGAACACTCCACGTGTCTATTACATCAATGATCTAGGTAACTTACCATTTGTACAACCATTGGCATAAAGTGAATGAACACCCTGATTGGCAACATACATGGCAGGAGTATTGAAGGTCTCAAATATGATTTGAGTTATTTTTTCACGATTGGCCTTGGGGTTAAATGGAGCTTGAGAGTCAAGAGAATTGGATGCTCTTCCATAGCTACACGAAGTTCTGTTTCTGTATAGAATGTGTGATGTCAAATCTGCTCCATATCATCTCCATTGGATACTTGAGAGTCAAAGCACCCCTTTTAGATTGAGTCTCATCACCAACATAGGCATCTCTTTGATCCATGCCAACCGTTACAACAGTGTAACGAGGGGCGCCCCACAATGCTCGGGAAAGCAGCCCTTGGAGCATCATCTCCAGCGAACCCAGCCTGATAAATTTAAGATAATAATAATAATGATCATGATCATGAATCAATGCATAACTCTCTCATCTCATCTTACGAATGATGCATATTTAAAGTGCGGGAGTAATAAAGAATTTGATGCTAGATGGTTACCTTGATCATTCATGTTCGAACAATGATATTCATTCCGATTGGGGTTACAACCTCAAACGTCACCTAGACTGGAGTTGTATCCCCCAGTGGGTTTGAATAACATTACTCTTCATGTTCTATTGTCAAATACAAGAGTTTGAATATCCTCAGCTTCAGCCTTCTCTTGATGCACTTTGAAGAAAAATAATTTTCAATTTTATGCAGAGGAGCTATTTTATAGGTAAGATATCCATAAATCTAATTATGATCACAACTTGAATGGGCAAAACTTAACTTTTCCACCACCAATAATATATGCATATTCATCTCTATTTGGTAATGTTTTCTAAGTTTTCCCCCTTTTCTAAATCCATGAATTTTTATACATCCATTCTTAATGTCTATGGCGGAAAATATAATCAATTTAGCGTTCAACACGTGTGAATGAGAAACAGAATTAACAAATCGATCAGTCTTTGGTAAATCAGAAGGTTGAACAAGTCGTAATGGTGATTCAAAATGTCTTCATATATAATTTCATGCATTTTCTTTTCTAATTTTTACATCATTATATCCTAACCAAGTTTGTTAACTGCATATTTTAGATCCAAACATTAAAAACAAGTCAATACAATGTTCAAGAAGGAAAATATACATATATGTCAAGAGTGCCAGTGATAGACGTGTCTGACACATACTCACAGCTCGAGTAAGATTGTAATTGCATCATATTAGTAACATTTCAAGATTCGTGAAATTTTGGGACATTACAGTTTGGTATCAGAGCAAATATTTAATTTCTTGTAGATCCATGCATATTTTTTTTAAAAAAAAAATTTTATGAAAAGTGACGTCTGTCACTGTTCACGTGAACAGTAACTGAGGTCACTGTTCACGTGAACAGTGGGAATTGATGAAATTGTTTTCAAATTTTTATGAACAGTACATTCTTATTAAATTGTTTATTTTCTTATGAAGTATAAAATGTTTGGATAATGGTAGTATAGAATTTAAATTATAGTTTAAGTTTCATACGTGATAAATCTTTCTTTTAGAATTTGGTGATGTTTAAAAAAAAAAATTAGAAATTTCATGTTCGATTTATTGTTAGAGTTTTGTTGATTTGCGTAATTGTAAAATTGAAAAGTTGTCAAAAAGACATAAATTGTCTAAGAAGAGTTTGAGATTTAAGCAGTCTATTGTGACCCTCTTCCTCATCTGGAAGCCTTTTAATTGCACGTTATTCAAATTAACGAGATGAAATACAATATTTCAAACATTTAAAAAAAATGCGCGTTTTTTGGTAACGACCCGACATTAAGCCGCAGCCGTTATCATATCGTACATACTGTCTATTTTGGGAGAGCATAAACTCATCTTACCCCTCACGAATTTCTTACGCGTCCCCATGATTAGAACCTAAGACTTCCATCATATGAGAGATTTAAGTTGAATCCAGATATTACCGGCCGGGATACCTGCAGGCTCAGATGGAGGGAAGGTTCGGCAGCGTGATTGATGGCTTTAGAAGGAGGGTTTCGGGGATGAAACAAACGATGATCCAACAAATAAGTAGGGGGTTCGAAATCGAGTTCCAAAGCGAGGTTCTTCCACTGGGAGTCACTGGGTGAAACTGAGGAGGATCGGAAAAGAATCAAGAGAAAAAGAAAGAATCGGAATTGATCGATAGATTTCTCGAAACAAACGAAAAGGAAACGAAAGATGAAACATAAATCATGGATCATGGTGCTAGAATCTTGTTCAAAGATGTTTTTGCTGGTAGTGACCCAGATTTAGATGCTCAAGTAGAATTCTGAGCATTCCAAAAATAAATATGGATTGAAAGGATTCAGAGAAGCCTATAGAGATACCTGGCTTCCTTCCTCCATAGAAGACTTGCTACCGTGGCTTGGGATAAAAGCCAATCCAAGTTAGAGTGCATGCCCCGGGCACCCTAATTAACTGGTCTCTCTCTTGTCATTAGCTCTGATCTGCTCAAAGGGAAACGAGACAATGAACAACTTAGCTTAATAATATCATGAAACTGGATTTGATTGGCGGGGTTACTCTTCCAAGAAAGAAAAGGGAAATAGTGAATCTTTTCATATTGGGATTGGTAAACCCGCCACCAATTGATGGACTTTTTACAATTTCCACCGATGAGCTTTCTCGCGAGCTCTTTCTTCTCGGGATAAAGGACGGACATACCACAGAGATGAGCTCCAAGGGTAGTTCAAAAAGTCAAGCCACCATTATTCAATGATGAGCTCTAGCGAACAAATCTTATGTGTTTTTCCCAGTTTTCATAGTTGCAATAAGTTTTCTTTTTTTTTTTCATCGAGATTGGGTTGGTGTTCAGTGTACTGCATATCGAAAAATTCCTATGCCTTTCTTGATGAGAAGGGGTTGGGGAAAGCTTGAACTCAATTCCTACAGTGATGAATATGAGGCATCGCTTTTGACCGCATTTATTCAGCGGTGCTCGCACCATTCCCTATTGCTCGCTCTATTATTCCCTTACTGGCACATGCTCCTATCAACATGTCCAGCTTGTGTTCCGAGTTCCTATTCCAATTGGTACCAGGATTCAACTTAAGTCTCACATATGATGGAGGTCTTGGGTTCGAATCCTGGGGGACGCGTCAGAAATCCGTGAGTGGTAAGATGGGTCTAGGCTATCCCAAAGCGGATAGTACGTACGATATGATAACGGCTGCGGCGTAAGGTCGGGTCGTTGCAAGAGGAAACATTGTCGTGGTTAGTAATTTAAAGTATCATCACTGAGATGGTTCTGTAGTCAAGCCAAACACCATAATCGTAATATGTTCTTCTTGGTAACATCATGATCTTACAGCTTCCAATTTGCATATCATTTTCTGCTTCAATTGCTTCAATTTTTGACATGCAGAGAAAAAAACTGATTGCATAACTATAGAGTTCAGAAGAAAAACAAAATCATTTGATTCAAAATATATGCTAGGTAAACTAATACAACCACTGATAACATGAATTTTATCAATCTAATATGTATCCTATGTTGAAACTAGTTATAATAAGCAAACTTGCGAAAGATTTAAAAGCAATAATCAATTTACATGAATATAAATAAAGCTTTACAACATGTAATTTTAATACATATCAAATCACAATACCAACAAACAAATAAGTACTGAATTTCGATCTTTAAAAGAAAGCCAAAAATACTACTGGGAAATAATAAATGTTTTCCCTTTCGTTAACAAAATCTACCAATTCAGTCAGTTCAATAACTTTGTTCTTTTCTTCCAATTGCATTTGGATAGAAGATGAAGTACATGATACCATAAGAATGTACGGATATGTAAGTTCTTGAATATTCCTGTATCAAAATATAAATAAATTTATTTCACATAAATGTGACGTTCTGGATAGTCTAAATTCTTTTGAAACATTTCGGACATAGTTCAATCAAGGAAAAAAAAATACCAATATATATCGTACCTAAGGTCTACAGATATCTTTATTTTATACCCAAGCTCACTTCTGCAGTATCCTCACAACCTGATATTCTGTTAGGACAAAACATATCAACATCAGGAAAAATAAACTTATGGTCATATTAATGCAAATTTCACTCACAATGAGCTCAGGTTGTTGATCAGCTCTTCCACTTTTTTCACTTTTTTGTATATTCAGTAGTATCTTCATTCCTTGAATCTGAGAAAAAAAGTTGATTTAGAGAGAAAGTATAAGCCGTGAGAATGAAGAGAAATGAATATTGGATGTTCAAATAAACTAACTCGTGACAAGAAAAAATTGAAGGAAAACAAGTACGATTGGACTTGAAAATCACAACCCAAAAAATCGACTCGACCCAATAAATTTAAATAATTGCAGGCCAGGTCGGGTCAGTTCATCCTCCCAAACCGACCCAACCCATTGAAACCCAAATATCCCCCTAACGCTAATTCCTCAAACCCTAGCTCCACAATTCCAAAACCCTAAATTCACACAAAGAATTGCACAGCCTGACTCCAGCTAATCCTTATCAACAATCAACAATAAATTCACAACGAACTCTTCTTCCAGCAACAAACTCTTCAACCGTTCATGAGTCGCAGCTTGTACTTGCTCAACGGCGTTACCGTCGACAACCGGGCAGCAGCCTCGGGTCCCTTATGCTTCCGCTGGTTTCGGCCCAGGCGAGCCACGGGCTCATGTTTCTTCTCCTTGTCGCCGTCATTTTCCCGGTCTTCGGAGAGTTGCCGGCTCAAACCGTCGGGTTTGCCTTGTCCCATTGTTGTAACTGAGAAATGAAAACATTGAGTTTGGCTTTTGGGGAATATTTGAGAGAGAAAACCAGCTGGACCCAATCCAACTTGATTCGGGTTCGATCGGTTTAGGGTAGAATTTCAATGCTATTCAATCTACTAGTAATAATCTAGGTGTCCATTAATGATTGGACATCTCACTTTGTAACTCACTTTGTCAACCATTTTTTTGTTCAAATGGAGTTATTCTTTTGGATATTACAGAAATGTTTTTATTTTAATATCTTTTAGCAAATGATAAGATTTTAATTTTAAATTATTGCTAAAATATATGTTTTAACCTCTTATTTCATTAACACTTGAAAAAAATAATGATTAGCGCCTGAATTTTGGGGGAAAAAATCTTAATGGTAATCAAATTAAAAATACATAGTTTTGCTTAATTTTCCCAATATAAAAACCTGCCAAATCAAATTGATATAGTTATTTTAAAATCTTTGATTTGGATTCATGTCAAATCGTTAAAAATTGGTTTAGTTTTTAATATTATAAACTGTTTGAAATCAAATTAAACCGTTCTCATAGTTTTTTTTTAAAAATAAAAAAATAATGATAAATGAGGTATTATAGAAAATTTATTTGTTAATAAGTTTCATATGAAAATCAATGTCCAAGTCAACAGTATACACATATATAAGCACCGGCAGATCCAGCACCCGGCGACCGTGCGTGTTGGATCCTCCCGGAACATTATTTTGTTTCATTTTCAAATATTTCTTGTAGTTCAGTTAGAATTTATATATTTATATGGGAAATAGTTTTGAATCCATTTCCCACCAATTTTAGTGTGAAATATTTTTATTTCTACAATTTTTCCCAAAATTAAATGTGATAAGGAGGCGATTCGAACCCGTGACATTTTTTTAGAATATTGAAAGCTTGACCATTGTGGCACCCATGTAATTTGATACCAAATTTACCAGAATAATATATGTTACATTTGACCATTGTGGCACCCTCGCTCTTCCTTTGAATTATACTAAACTTGATCACAATATCATTTGGTGAATATTGCTAATTTTCACAACAAAATTATACATGCTCAGTTTGAATAAAATAATGGTTATATTTAAATTTTAGACCTTGCTTGATTCTTTTTTTTTTTTTCGAAATACATTTTTTTATTTTCTTTCAACTGCACATTTTTCAATAAAATAATATTGCATGCAAATTCAAAATTCCTCTTTATTGTTAACCACACATTCTCCATCAAATCACTATTTAAAAATGCATTTTTTACAAAAAAAAAAAAAAGGGCATCAAACGGGAACGGCCGCCCGTGTTGACTCAAAGCACAGGGTCTGCCACTGTATATCTTTAAGCATCCCTTCTTTTGTTCTACCTAGTATCTTTATTGTATTTGACATTTGAATAATGGTAAAGTATGTATGTTTTTGTAATATTCCATTTCTCTTAATTTTGAAAGAAATATTGTGTTTTAAGAGGTAGACATCCAACTATTTTGTTAATATCGACGCTAGAGCGAAATATGTTTTAAGAAGATTCACAATCACATACTTTGATTTATAATCTTCTACTTCAATTTCTGTTTTTCTTCTTTTGATTATCCTAATTGATTTTCTAACAACAAATAGTCTCGCCTCTCTAAATTAATACGATCAGTTGTACAGTAATTTTTTAGTTAATGAAAGTTATTAATTTGTAGTATATACCACAGTTAAAGAATGAGAAAAAATCTTGAGGCGGATAAGTGGAAAAGAAGGCTGGAAATTTGCATCAAAGAAGTGGGGTGGCGACGCCGCCTCGAGAGCTGACAGTAAAAAATGAATGATTGATAATCGATGACATTATAACTCTTATACAAGTCTTCTTCTTGTCTTGCTAGCGCACACATCACTATGTAAGCTTGAGGTGAGGTTTACTACGCTATAAACTACAACGTTAGATAGTTTCTAACTTCTTGTTAGTCGAGAATAATACTGTGTAATGAGCATGCATAAACGTGCTATTGTTTATAAAATCTATAGGGATTCTCTTCATAATTTTGATTGGTGGGGGATAATACTTTAGTTGAAGTAGAAGCACTAGTTATCCAAGCATATACTTTCGTAACTACTAGCGATTGTATCTACTAATACTTCCTTTTTTGCTACTCATTCTATAAGGTAACATGTCATGCTCGACATGACCCACTTTTAGACGACCTTAGTGTTAAAGGGATATATATCTCACATCAATAAATGATGTTGACACATGCCAATTAATAAAGATATTGGGATACTCCTCTTAATAAGGTTGACCTTTTAAGATAGAACCTTAAATCTTAACACATTTATCTATGTGGGATATATACCCCTTAACACTAAGCCCAAGCACGAGCCATGATTTCGGCTTGCAAGGGTTTTCAAAATTATTGTAGTTAGATGTTGCTTCCTTTCGAAAAATTTAAAATGGCCCACATGGCCCGTGAGTTTATGAAGCCAAACCGGACATGGGTCATCCCGCGTTACATGTTACACGAAGCATGCCTGTTTTGTCTACCAATGTGAAAAAGTACCTATTCAACAATATAATAACAAGATTTTAACTTTTTTTCATACATAATATTGTCCATAACTATTCCAACTCTTCTTCCCAAACATGCCACAAGGCTAAAGGAGATTGGGTAGGATGGGAAAGAAAAATGGGTAGAGTTTTCAATTTAATCTAACTGGTGATTCCAAAACATTTTACAGAACTCTTCTTTTTTCTATATGAATAGGTTATTATCATTTTCCCTACAAAATCAAGACTGCTTAAACTTTATCGTCTAATTTTCTGTTTACTAAAGGAATCAACTCCATCTTACCCCTAGGAGTTCGAGGCGTTAAAGGATTTCCCGGTGATTGTTGCGAGATTTTGTGCCTTACGTAACCGTAGAATGTACAGCCAAGGAGTGTTATAGCACATCCAATAGCATTTAAAGATGATATCGGGTTTCGAAAGATCAGCCATGAACATGTAACAGCAACAGCAACCTGAAATGAGAGAATTCAAGAAGCTTCAAATTAAAAGCATGACATCATATACATGAAGTTTTTGAAAACATAGTGCGACCAGGTAAATAAGGAACGAGATGAATAAATGGTATAAATGACTGAAGCATATCAAAGGCATTTCTTGCATATGTGAGACTGACAGACATTGACATTTTCATCCTACCCAGACTGCAGAACTGTGCAAACTATATACACACATCCTGCCGTGCAAGTTTCGCACTTCCCTTAAATAGTTTCTTATTTCCCATATATAAGTTGATGATTATGCTATCAAAATCTTTAAAAAAAAAAAAGTTCAAATTTAGAAGTGACAGTTCACAAAAATCAGTTCACTTTTGACAGATTAGTCAATAATAATCTTCCCCATTAGTTCTCTTCTTGATTTCTTTGATGTCCATAACTTTCTCCCAAACTTAATTCATCTACACTTCCTCTATTTCCAATTTAATTAACATATGGGCGTAAATGAAAGGAATTAGTTACCAAGTAGGTGCTCACCTTAAGGTTCCCTGCAACGTTGAAGGTGACAGCAGTTGTAGAGTGAATGACGTAAAAGACGGAGAAGTTCAGGCAAAATGCAAAGACTCCAGACCCGAAAATAATGATAAGGGATGAGAACAGGGAGGGACATGTGTGAAACCATTCAATAACACCCGGTCCTTCCAATAACAAGGCTGGCACGGCCAGGATCATTGTTGCGAAAGGTGCCATATAATAAACTGTGTTTATGCTGCAGTAAGCATGAAAAAAGATGTCAAAATCCTCAATCATTACGTTAAGTAAGAAATCCACGTAGAAGCCTTAAAGAAACTACAATGACATGTTCTGTAAGGAATATCTGGAGAGTACTAACAAAGAAAACAAAGGTAGGTTGAATGAATATCCTACACAACAATCTATAATACAAACTTCATTACCATTTTCTTGAATGAACAGTTTAGGTAACATTACTCAATTTCCATAAGAAACAAAAAATTGAGAACTCCCGAAAGTTAGTGTGGAAGCATGGGGAATAATTGACATTGATTCGACTTCAATGAATGGACTGAAACTTGAAGAACATTAGTCCGAATAAAAATGATCAATTGTGCAAAGAGTTTTGATGTGTTCTTTTGATACGAAGATTTAATTTTCACAAAGATGATATCAATATTTTATTCTGCATTCCATTAAGAAAATAAAGCTCCCAAGTTACTTCTGTGATAAAGGAACGACACTGCGTGCCTGTAAAATTTACAAAAACTACTAAGCTGAAATCATCAGTCCTCTCGCAAGACAACTAGATAAGCACTAGATCCAGAAATCATTGATGTAATTAAAAGATAGAACTAGATGAAACAGAAATAAAAATTGCATTCAAATGGTCCGGACTCCGGGATGAAGAGAAGAATGAACACAAAATTGTCAATCTATGAGTAACTTGACAGGCTTAATCAATCCCATTTGTTCATCCTCTTTGTTCAGCAGAAATTGTGGGGTGGGGGCAGGGTTGGGTTGGGGGAGAAAGAGATTATAATACCTGTCAAATTTGTAACCGTGTAACAGAGACTCAGCAAGGATTGTCTTTGTAGAAGTAGCAAGGCAACCAAATAAAGCAGCACAAAAACCAAACATATTAAAGCTGAGCTCAGTGATTGAAGTTAATAGAATCCCTCCAACAATGGGAATTAAAGAAGCCCAAATTCGGGAATCAAAGTACTTTCCCCAGACTAGCCACTGCAAGAAAACTGTTTCAGAAACATCAGAATCAGGTGCATAACCTTTTTCAAAATGCCATATTCCCAAATAATCATTACTGTTTACATCTCATTGATTCCTTGATTTCTAGTTCGTGATTACAAAAGCTTCTGACACTAGGGATATACTTTTGACTCAAAACTCACCTGTTGTCGCTGGTGTGAACGACTTTATTGTTTGCATAAATGAAACAGGAATGTAGCGCAGGCTCACGTTCCCCAAAACTATGTTGATACAAAATACAAATGACATGGGAAAGATCCTCCTCCAGCGATCTTCGGGGTTAACCAGAATAAGTGGCTTAAGTTTCAGCACTTTAATTACCACGAATGCGCCGATTGCTGAGCATATAAAGTGTATACAAGACACAGATAAAGGAAACTTGAAATCCAGTTTCTGTTAAGAAGGAAAAAGGAGAAGCGATGATGATTATCACGGATGAAAATCAAGGAATTTAGCTTAAATGTGGGAGAAATTAAGATCAACATGCACAGAGTTTGAACTATAGAGAACCTATTGATACAAGAAACACATATTATCGCAATTCAATTAAAATGGAGTATAATGATTTAAAGAAAATGCTGAACGTGTGAATAATGAAAATTCTACCCTCTATCAGCTCATTCCACATGATATTTGCATACAGAAAATACTTAGTTCCAAAAGAAGGTCTTCACATTCCCATACAGTGAACTTGACCACTTTTCAAGTGCACTAATGAGTCCTCCCCTCACGAGTGTTGTAACGTAAATACAAGTGTTGATGGATTAAATTCCAAGAACCAAACAAAAAGAACGAAAACTTAATTAATTATAATTAATATCATTAGCTTTTGTAAGCTTAAATTAGAAAATTTAGAGGCTTCTCCCATCTTCGGATATTAAGAAAATACACTCACAGAAAAGCCAATTCATTAAACCTTCCTGCAGAAGCTACGTTAGCCACTTCCTCTGATTAAAAGAACTTCTAAAAAATTATCCAAACAAACAAGTTCAAACCCAGCTTCTTAGCTAAAACTCAGATTTTTGGCTTTTCAAAAGCCAACTGCTCGCGAAGTAACCAATACTCGTTGCCAGCAGCAATCCAACAAATTGTACAGCTAAATCAAAAGTTGGTTTAACACCAACATCCCATGATTCAATTTTCTAGGAATTCCCGAAACGGCAATCACAAGTTAAGAACCTTTAGTCAAGCTGAAAACAAATAAAATATCAAAATCTCTTTTTCAAAAATAACCATGAAGATCAAATAGGAAAACCATTCACATGAAATTTTAACAACGCAAGAAACAAAAACAAATGAACACATACAAATACTTAAAACACACACACAAATAATTACACAATAACATCTGTTTTCTGTGGAAACATACAAACCTGAAAAATCCATTTGTTCGTGATAATAACAGTAACGTTGAAACCCCACCATTGAACGACGGCCAGTATAGATCGAATTATACTCCACTGACACAACCGACTCTCCTCCATGATTCTTTCACCACCCCAGATCAAATTTTTTTTTTTCAAAAGAAAGATTTAACAAGAAAAACCCACTAAATTTTTCGCGAAACTAATGTGTATAAATCATTTGAGAAGCAAGAATTTGAACAGGGAGGAGTAACGGTATAGAGGGTGCCATAAGTTTCGTTCTTCTTGGGCGTTTTTATTGAGAAATTTTAATTGGTTTTTGGACTTTGAATTCTCAACGAGTGTGGGTAACTCACCACCTTCACACCTTTGGACCCCCCCACCGCCCCCCCCCCCCCCCCCCCCCCCCCCCCCCCCCCCCCCCCCCCCCCCCCCCCCCCTCTTTCTCTTTATTGGTTAAAACCCCACCAAAAAAAAAAAAATAGTTTCTTATGGTTCTAATTTTCCAAAACATAATTATGAGCACAGTATATAGTCGAGTTGCCTTCGTAGAGGCTCAATATGATAAGTACTTTTTGATATTTCTTATTGAGTTAGACGAGAATGTGAGGTCGATCGCAAATGCTGATATAATCATATCGTAATCGAGTTAGACTACAATGGATCGAAATACCTTTGTAGATGCTCGATAGAACATGTATTTTATAATGTGTTGTATTAAGCTAATCAAAATACAAGACTCGGCTAATTTGATTTATTTATTTTTTAAAGAAAAGTATGAAAATGAAAAAGGTTTTATATATATATATATATAAAAAGTTTATTTATAATTATACAAAACGATTTTTAAAAAAAATAATAATAATAAATTAGTCTATTCATATTTACTTTGAACATATATTAATATAATTAAATACAATACTTTTTTCTTTTAAATTAAATACTTGACAATCGGTTCTGTGACTTGTGATAGTAATTATACGAAGTCTCAAGTTGATTTGGAGATATTTCACAAAGTTGACATGGTTTGACTGATTCAACTGTTGAATTCAGTTGCACATTTTCATTCATTGCACTTGGCTTTAATATTAATTCACGCGTTTGTTTATGCTTTTTTAACTTATAATCTACGTCAATTATAATTTCAATATTAGTATGGTGTCTATTTGACATAATTTTTGAAAAGTCGAAAATTCAAATTAAAAGTTGCTTTTTACTAACAAGTTTAGTAATTTTTTAGAGTGCTTTGTTCGGCTAGAAAAACTTTTAGAATGTTTGATTGTCAATATTTTTTCGTGAAAAATGTGTTTTTTCCACCTAATTTTCTATTTTTGTGTTGTATGATTGAAAATTTTTTCTGCAAAAAAATATTTTCTTACTTCTGATCACGTGATGTGGTATTTATTTTCTAGGTAATTCGCTCTTTCTTTCTCTCTCTCGGTTACCCACCAATAAAAAATGGACAAGTATAATAATTTTTCGGCTGAAAACTAAATCAATCAAACACACTTAATTAATAATTGACATACAAATAAGTTCTAAGAAATTAAATTACCTAAAATTTAGGTTATTTCCATACAAATTATATGCTCGCAACCAAATGCATAGAGAAAGTTTTCCTAGAAAACCTTTCTACAAGGAGAAGCAAAAGCAAAACCCTGTCGAATGGACCAGAAATGATAAGGTCGTAAATTGAGAGATTTCGATGAATGACTTGCTCTAGAAGCGGGAAATTGATAATGTTATAAAATGTGTTATAACGATGAATAACTAAAAAAAAAAAAAAAATTCTATTCAGACGATAAATCTCATTAAAATTCTATACATAGGACTTAGTACACACTTCCATTCTAAGTCAACTTACCTTAGAACGTCATTTAAAGAGCTTACCTAATTAATTTCACTATTCGAAGAAAAACATTAAAACTAATATGACAAAGTAGTTTTCAATGAAAATAATAAAAGATTCATTTGAAATAATTTTTTTCATAAATTGGCAACTCAAAAAAAAAAAAAAAAAAAAAAAAAAAAAAAATTGGGTCGAGTCGTGAAAATAAATTCTTACCATATATTTTCTTTCATGTTTGTAGTTTTTAAAGGAGATTATTTATGAAAATTCAATAAATCACACTTTTTATAAAAGATGAATTAATGGTGGCATGAGAAAATAAAATCACGAATCACATAATTCAATATAACCATATGGAATAGAATTAGAAATTTAGAATAAAATAATATTCTTGAAAAGATCCTTTTGTAAGGGCAATTCCAACTCCATACTTATGCGACATGCGCAATTAGACGAAGGAAAAGTTCAATTTGCTGCCACTATCAACAAAGGCTATTATCATATACTATAAAAGTTAAAACAAAACATAATTGGAATTAAATGAAATTTGGCAGAATTTTTAAAGTCAGAAAGAAAATGAGATTAAAAGTTGCTTTTTACTAACAAGTTCGGATAATTTTTTTAGAGTGCTTTGTTTGGCTATAAAAACTTCCAGAAAACTTTTTTTACAAGGAGAAGCAAAAGCCTGCCAAACGAACCTGCAGTAATTTGCTACCCAAAAAAATGATAATGTTGTAAATTGAGAGATTTTGATGAATGACTTGCTCTTGAAGCGGAAAATTGATAATGTTGTAAAATGTGATGTAATGATGAACAATTAGGGTTAGGCAAAAACTAATCCGAACCAATCAACACAATCCAAATCAACCAATTTGTATTGATTTTTTTAGTTCAATTGGGTTGCGTTCGAGTCAAAAAATCAAATTTTAGGTCAAATTAGGTTGAGTTCCAAATTATCTATTGAAACACAATCAAACTCAACCTAACACAACCCAACAAACCTAAAAAATATTAAAGAAAATTAGTACTTTAAACTAAAACCTAAAACCTAATTATCAAAATTCTTCTCTACCTCGCGTCTCTCCTGCCTTGTCTATTCTACCTCTCATCGCTGCTCGTGCCTCGAATTCTCGACTTGATTATTTGACGTGATTTTTTACTAAATACTTATATTAAAGGAGTAGATTCTCAATTACAAGGTAGTGTTTGCTAAATTTATAATTTAAAGAGTGGTTATTTAATTTATCCAATTGTTTGCTAAAGAATAAGGGTAATTCCAACTCCATACTTATGCGACATGCACAATAAGACGAAGGAAAAGTTCAATCTGCTGCCACTATCAACAAAGGCTATTATCATATACTCTAAAAGTTAAAACAATACTTAATTGGAATTAAATGAAATTCTCTCTTAGTTTTGTTTTGTTTTTTTTTTTTTTGGTTGAATATACCAGCAAAAATGTTGAAATTGGTTTTAGTATTAAACCATGAAAAAGTGACATTTTTGTCAATTTTGATTAAATGTTCAAACTTGATCCGATGGTAAAATTATGAAAATAAATAGACTAACTCGTTCAACTCGTCGAGTATATCATCGTGGTATATTTGGAATCCAAACCAATTCTAGGTGAATGAGAAATTACGATTTAAAGTTATAAGGACAGAGAAGAAACTTGTTGGATATTTGTTCAACTCTGTCGCTCGACTAGCGCTCGAGCGAAGAGGCTATTGCTTTAGCGACGGCGAGCGAGCGACAGAGTTTCTATTTCTAATACTCGAGCAACGCAATAGCGACAGGTTAGCGACAGCAAAAGCTGCGACCCTTGACAAAGGTTACTGAGTTAGGGCGCAACACTTCACTCATAACATTTCCTCCTCAATAAAGTGGACTCTTGGGACGTCCGTTTATTCATATCAATGATATACAATCATAGTATAGTATTAAATTCATCTTTTCCTAGGCTAAATTCTACATAAAAGCTGTTTTTTTTTTTTTTTTTTCATTTTCATTTAAGGGAGTACAAAATTCAATTTTTGATTCGTTGTTTGTTTTTTGAAGTATTACTAACATAAGAAGATTGTTGTTGTATCTTGAGAGTTGATTGTCATCATCCATAGGCACCGTTGCGAGGCATATTCAACTTAAGGACAAAAAGTTCAACTATTTTCTCGACTTTGCATACATTTCTTTTTGCGATACTTTGGCATTCATTTTCATTTGGTGTTTTCACTCATATCTAGGGATGGCAAAATGTCTCGTTGGCTCGGGCTCGGCCCGAAAAAAACCTGAGCCAGACCTGCTCGTGGCTCAGTAGGGTCTAGCCCCATTTTGGGGCGTCAGCTCAAGTCGGGCCGGCCCGTGAACTTAAAAAATAAAATAAAATAAAAAACTTCACTTTTTTTTGTTAAATTTTTAAATTTTTCTTTTAATCTTGGCTATAATTTTTATATATATTAATATTTAATTATTACTTATAATACATATAAATTGTATAAATTTTAAATTCTTTAAAAAAAATTAGATTTGTTACGAATTTAAAAAGAAAAAAACGAGCCAGATCAGCTCGCTTAGGCCAGAGCCGAAAGCTCGGGTAGTGCCTAATTTTTTTGCTCGAGCATTTGCTCGGCTCGACTCGAGCCAAAAAAAGCTCGAAATATTTTTACTCGAGCCGAGTCCAAGCAAAACGTTTCAGCTCGCAGCTTGACTTGGTTCGTTGGCACCCCTACTTATATCCTAAACGTTACCCTGTCAAAATTTTCGGTAAGGTTAGCAAGTTTTTTCGTTTAAAGTCATCACTCAAATCTATCATTTTGATCAACATTTTTAAATCGAATTTTCGTTTGAGTGATAACTTTATTCTTGTATTGTATTCTGTTAAACTGATTTCACTTCGACTTAACTTCTTCTACTCCTTCTCGAATTTTGATTTTTGTTTATCTTCTATTTTGTGTAAATAGAAATGAATAAGGTTAACAATACCGATACATCTTCGAACGATACTTCGAATATAGGAATTTCCAAAGGAATGTTACCTAACTTGACTCCTACCATTGTGATTCTTCCGGTTGCGGTTGCCCTACCACCGTTCATACTAATTCTGCTCCAAATAGAGAGAAACTGAAGAAGTTTAGTGGGATTGATTTCAAGAGATGCCAGCAGAAAATGTTTTTCTATCTCACGACCCTGAACTTGGCAAAACTCTTGAAAGAAGATGCTCTCGCCGTACAAATAATAAAACATCATTGATTGCTTTGGATGCTTGGAAACATTCCAAATTTTATGGAAAATCTCTATTTTGAATGGGTTGGACAACACGTTATATAATGTGTATAGTTCCATGAAATATGTAAAAGAACTATGGGAATCCTTTGAAAAGAAGTGCAAGACTAAAGATGTCGGAACTAAGAAGTTCATTGTGAGGAAATTCTTATATTACAAAATGGTAGATTCAAGAACGGTCATCAGTCAAGTTCAAGAATTGCAAGTAATACTAACATTCATGCTGGGAATATGTCTCTAAGTGAATAATTTCAAGTGGCTGCAATTATCAAGAAACTTTTACCCATGTGGAAGGACTTCAAAAATTATCTCAAGTATAATCGCAAGGAGATGAACATTGAAGAACGCATTGCCCATTTGAGAATTGAAGAAGATAATCGAAACTCGGACAAGCATGTCAGAAGTCATACCACAAGCTAAGGCTAATGTGGTGGAATCCTATAATAAAAGCAAGAAAAGAAAGAATTTCATCAAACCATCCAAGAATAATGAAAAGAAGTTCAAAGGCAATTGCTATAATTATAGAAAGGCCAGACATCGATCTGTTGATTGTTGTAAACCTAAAAAGCAAGTCCGAGTGAGTATCAGCTAATTTGATGCAATATCTAATGGTATCTCAGATATAAATTTGTCGGCCATTATTTCATAATGCAACAATGTTGGAAATCTCATAAAATGGTGGATAGATACGGGTGCTACCCATCATATTTGTGTTGACAAATGAATGTTCTCATCCTACACTCCGACCGATGATGAGAAATTGTTCGTGGAAAATTCTTCAAGTTCAAAGGTTGAAGTACAAGGCAAAGTTATTTTAAATATGACATCGGGCAAGGGACTTAGCCTTAATAATGTTCTTCATGTGCCGGATATTCGCAAGAACTTGGTGTCGGGCTCTTTGTTAAATAAGAATGGGTTTAAATTAATCTTTGTATTGGATAAGTTTATACTTAATAAGAATAATATATATGAAGGCAAAGACTATGTAAGAGATGGGCTATTCAAGATGAACGCCCTTACCATTATATTGAATAACTCAATGAATGATATATTATCTTCTACTTATATTGTTGGATTGTCTAATTTATGACATTATAGATTAGGACATGTAAACTTTAATTCTATACTCAAGCTAATGAATTTAAGTCTACTACCGAGTATGCATTTTAATACAAATGGAAAATGCAAAATTTGTGTAGAGGTTAAGTTAGTCAAAGCGTCGTTTCATTCGGTCGAACGTAGCACAACACATTTGGAACTTATTCACACTAATATACGTGACTTAAAGTATGTCTAAACAAAATGTGGTAAAAAGTATTTCATCACGTTCATAAATGATTTTACAAGATACTGTTATGTATACTTGTTGAAAAGTAAATATAAAACTTTGGAAGTGTTTAAATACTATAAAACTGAAGTTGAAAATCAACTTAAAAAAAGGATAAAGGCGATTCGTAGAGATTGAGGTGGAGAATATGTTGCACCATTTGAAAATTTTGTTCAAGATTTGAAATTATTCATCAAACTACAATACCATACTCACCTTAATCTAATGGTGTTGCTGAACGCAAAAATCGAACATTTAAGAAAATGATGAATGCAATGTTGTTTAATTCAAGCTTACCTCAAAACTTATAAGGGGAGGCTATACTTTCGACAAATTATATCCTTAACAAAATACCACACAATAGTGAGAATGAATCACCTTATGAGTTATGGAAAGGTCGGAAACCTTCTTACAAATATCTTAAAGTGTGGGGGTGTTTGGAAAATGTACAAATACCTAAACCTAAACAAGTAAAGAGCGAACCTAAAACAATTGATTACGTCTTTATCGGATATGCAGAAAACAGTAGTGTATATCAGTTTTCGATTCATAAATCTAAATTACTTGAGGTACATATAAGTACTATCATTGAATCAATGAATGATGTATTCTGTGAAGATATATTTCCTTATAAAGAGAAAGAAGTAAGTTCACACAAACGAACTTACAATAGTATTGGAAACTATCAAGAAAATAATAATCAAGTGGATGAAGAACCAAGGCACAGTAAAAGGTGAAGGATTCATAAGACCATTGGTCCAAATTTTCTAACATATGTACTTGAAAATGATCCAAAAACGTTTAACGAAGCAATGTCTACTCCCGAAACTCCTTTTTGGAAAGAAGCGGTTAATAGTGAAATTGAATCCATATGTACTTGAGAATAAGTTGAACTTCTTCCGAAAAACAAAGTTTTAAGCTACAAGTGGATTTTCATAAGGAAATTGAAGTCACATAGATCGATAGACAAGTATAAAGTCAGACTAGTAGCCAAAAGATATAAACAAAAGTAAGGACTATATTTTTTCGATACCTATTCACCGGTTACAAGGATCACATCTATACTTGTCCTGATTGCAATTGTTGCGTTTCATAATCTTGAAATACATCAAACGGATGTTAAGACTACATTCTTGAATAGTGGATTAGAAGAAGAAATATATATGGAATAACCTGAAGGTTTCGTTAATTCGGGAAATGAAAATAAGGTGTGTAAGCTTGTAAAATCGTTGTATGGACTAAAACAAGCACCGAAGTAATAACATGAAAAATTTGATAAAGTTATGTGGTCAAATGGTTTCAAAATTAATGAATGTGACAAATGTGTTTACATCAAAATCGCACAACGGATATGTGATCGTATATCTATATGTTGATGATATGCTAATTATGAAAAATAATTCAACCGTTATTACATCTACCAAGAAAATGTTGATAAAATATTTTGATAAGAAAGTATGGGAGTAATTGACGTGATATTAGGGATTAAAATCTCTAAAACTTTAGATGGTTTGTCATTATCTCAATTACACTATATTGAGGGTATACTTAAAAAATTTTAAGGCGTATGACGATAAATCAATTAAAACACTAGTGGATTTAAGTTTACACTTAGCCAAAAATATAGGTAATCTCGTATCTCAATTATAATATTCACGCATTATAGGTAGTTCGATATATATTACCAACTGTACGCATCCTGATATAGCATATGCCATCAACAAGTTGAGTAGATTTACAAGTAATCCAACTAATGACCATTGAAAAGCATTGGCCCAAGTTCTTAAATACTTAAGACACATGGTTAATTATGGATTGCACTACTCAATATATCATGCAGTGTTAGAATGATATACCGATGCAATTCGGATATCCGATACAAATTATTCAAAGTCTACAAGTAGTTATGTGTTTACCATTAAAGGTGGAGACGTGTCCTAGAAATCATCTAAGCAAAGTTGTATAGCTCGATTTACGATGAAATCTGAGTTTATTGCTTTAGATAAAATCGGATAAGAAGCGGAATGGCTTCGTAATTTTCTCGAAGATATTCCATGTTGGAAAAATCGGTACCAACAATTAATATGTATAATGACAGTATCTGGAGAATAAGCATCAGGTAAGTCTCGACATATTCGTCGGAAACACAATACCATTAAATAGTTGATATCGAATGGTATAATCTCGATTAACTATGTTAAATGAAAAGAAAACATAGCAGATCCTTTGATGAGTGGACTAACTAGAGATCAGGTATACATTTTGTCTAGGGAAAAGGGCTTAAAGTCTATCGAATGAAATCAACACAGCAAAAACCCAACCTTGTAGATTGGAGATCCCAATATCTTGGTTCAATGTGACAATTAAGTTATGAAACATTCACTTTAATGCACTTACTCTCATTCATACAAACCTAAAGTACTAAAATAACAAGTGTATAAAGATAAGTATATACTTTTAATGGTTCCTATATGATAAAATATTATAGGAGATCGCCTATATAAGTCTGATGTACCACGAAGTTTTACTTTCTTACCGAAACGTAAGATACCTTCCATTGGAGTGACTTTCAAAAATACGCGATCACCAACTGCAAATTCTAGATCTTTTAATCTTCTATCTGCATTACTTTTCTGTCTGTCTTGGGCAATCTTAATACTATCTTGGATTTTTTTCAATGGCCCAAACTATTTGTTCCACAATTTCAGGCCCTAATATCTTATGCTCACCAACTTTATCCCAATAAACGAGTGATCTGCACTTTTTTCCATATAGGGCTTCATAAAGTGTCATACCGATAGAGGCATAGTAGCTATTGTTGTAAACGAACTCAATTAATAGTAAATATTTCTCCCAATGCTCTCCAAATTCTAAGACACGAATTCGAAGCATATCTTCTAGAGTATGAATAGTTCGCTCCGATTGTCCATCCGTTTAGGGTAGAATGTTGTACTAAACTTTAGCTTAGTTCCCATCGCCCGATGCAAACTTTTTCAGAAGTTCGATGTAAACCTTGTGTCTCAGTCTAATACAATCGAGATTGGAACACCATGCAGTCTCACCACTTCGTTAATTTAATTGTGCTAATTGATCCATAGAAAAGGTCATCCGGACAGGTAAGGAGTGAGTTGTTTTGGTCAATCTATCGACTCTTACCCAAATGACCTCATAAACCTTCACTGACTTTGGAAAACCAACAAAAAAATCCATTGTTACATGCTACCATTTCCATTGTGGAACTTCCAATGGTTGCAGTAACCCCGACAGTCATTGATATTCGACTTTCACTTGTTGATGGTCGTTGATGTTCGGCTTTCACTTGTTGAAAGGGATATCTATCTAATCTGATCGATTACATAAAGCCAGCGATATCAACGAAACTGGGGAAAGTATATAGAAAAGATCATTTCTTCGCATGTACATACAGTAGCATTCAAGTAGTGCCCTTTCATTTCACCTGTTTCAGCCTGACATACAAGGTACCTCTCAACGAACTCAGTTATGTTGTTCTTCATGTTTCTCCACTAAAATACAATTTTTAGGTCATGATACATCTTTGTACCTTCTCGGTGTACTGAATAAGAAATGGTGTGGGCTTCTTCTAGAATCTCCTTTTTCAATTTCTCGAAATCTAGTACACAAACGTCTTTGATAATACAACGTTTTGTCCTTGGTTACGGTAAGTCCTTTTCGTTTCTTTGTATCAATCTCGACTTTAATAAATTCAAATGACTAATCGCCATTCGGGTGATCCTTAATTCTATCATGGAGTGTCGATCAAATTGAAAGTGCTGTCATTCGAGCTACAATTTTCGATGGAGTTGTGACTACTTCAAAGCTTAACTTCTCAAATTCCTTATATAGAGGTTCCTGCACTATTAATATTTCCAAATTGCCCTTGGTTTTCCTACTCAAAGCGTCTGCCACTACGTTCGCCTTTCTGGATAGTAATGGATTTCGCAATCATAATATTTTACCAATTCAAGCCACCTTCTCTACCTCATGTTCAACTCCTTTTGAGTAAGAACGTATTTGAGGCTTTTATTAACTGTATAAATGTCACATTTACCCCCATATAGGTAGTATCTCCAAATTTTCAAAGCGTATACAACTACTGCAAGTTCTAAGTCATGTGTCGGGTAGTTCTGTTCATAAGGTTTCAATTGTCTAGATGCATAGACGACTACCTTGCCTTGTTGCATCAAAACACAACCTAAGCCTTGCTTGGATGCATCACTATATATTACGAAACCTTATGATCATTCAGGTATAGTCAACACTGGTGCATTAACTAGCCTCTTCTTCAAATTTCGAAACTATGTTCACATTTCTCAGTTCATTCGAATTATGCACTCGTCAAGGTCCCCGATATTTTAAAAAATCCTTCCATAAATCTTCTGTAGTATCGTGCTAAACCTAGAAAGCCTGCAAAATTCTCCCACATTAGTTGGTCTCGACCAATTTAACAACATTTCTAATTTACTTGGGTCTACTTCAATTCCATTGGTTGTGACCATGTGTCCAAGGAACACAACTCGTTCTAACCAAAATTCGCACCTTTTGAATTTGGCATAAAGTTTCTCTATCTTCAAAATTTGTAACACAATTTTCAAATGTTCTTCATGCTCTCTTTCAGTCTTCGAGTAGATCAATATATCATCGATGAATACGATCACAAATTGATTTAGGTATTCGTGAAATACACAATTCATCAAGTCCATGAATACTCCTGGAGCATTAGTCGGGCCAAAAGGTATAACTAAGAACTCGTAATAACCATACCGAGTTCTAAAGGTCGTCTTTGAGATATTACTAGCTTTTATACTCAACTGATGATATCCCAACCTCAGATCGATCTTTGAGAATATTGTCACACCTCGTAATTGATCAAACAGATCCTCAATTATAGGAAGTGGATACTTATTCTTAATGGTGATCATATTCAATTCTCGATAGTCAATGCACATCATCATATATCCATCTTTCTTTTTAATGAATAACACTAGCATCCCCAAGGCGACATACTGGGTCTTATAAAGCCCTTTCCCAATAATTTCTCAATTTGTGTTTTCAATTCCTTTGGTGCCATTCTATAAGGAGCTTTAGAAATAGGAGTAGAATCGGGATTCAAATCAATTGTGAACTCTACTTCCCGTTCTAGAGGCATTTCAGGTAAGTCTTTAGGAAAGATTTTCAGAAATTCCTGTACTACTTTGACATCTCTTATTGTCAATGCTTTATTTTTTTTTTGGCCAGCACTGACATCAAAGACCCTATGCATCCCTCGTGGTTCTTTGAAAGCCAATCCATTCCCAGGATTATGTCGAACTCACACATGTTCAAGACGTATAAGTTCATGTCCAAGATCTTACCATCAATTTCTACCACTACTTTCTTTACTATGTGACTTGTATTAAGTACATCCCCTGAAGGGATGACAACCTCTAATGGTTTATTTGTAACTTTACTATTTACATCTATTGTGCTCATAAATTTCGACGATATAAAAGAGTGGGTGGAACCAGAATCTATCAAAACATATGCGGAAGTACCAGTTATGAGAATTTTACCTGCCAAAACATTTCAGTCGGCATCCTCCTCACTTTCAGTAAGGGCATAGACCGTGGTGATAAGTGTATTTTGTACACTTATCTAGGTCATTAAATTAGAGTATTTGTTAGTAATTTGGATGAGTTATAGCTCAATTTTGAATAATTAAGTTTGTTAGGTTGAACTCAACGCAAATTGGTGGATTTGGAAGAAAAGAATGAAAAACGTGTGAAAACGAATGAAATCCAAAGTTTGAGAATCAAAGTGTACATCCAATAGTTGATTCGAAGCACAAAACGATGATTCAAGATCATATATGATCAATTGGATGCAATTGGAGGTCAAATGAGCGAAATATAGTGAAAGTATTTTCATAAATCAATTTTCAACTGAATAAGTTATGCTATGGATTTTTAGCATCAACTTGAGACCATTTTGTTGGATTGAAAACGTTCGAATTGGAAATATTGTACCTCTATAATAATTGTAGGCCTTTTAATTACCTTTCCAACTCATTTTGAATTAGTTCAATTGGATACCTATATAGAAAGTTATGCTCAAAATACCAAAAGATATTCAGAGACAAACATGCGCACACGTACATGCCAATTCTTGTGCACGCACACGGGCATAAACTTCATTTACTGAGAACAAGATCAATGAAAGGCGTGCGCACAAGGAAATATACGGCACGCGCGTACAAACCGTTTCTGGCCCCTTAATTTTATTCAAATTCTTATAAAAATCAAATTTAATCTATTTCTTTGGGGGGGAAAGCGGCGTGGACGAGAGAAAACATATCAAAATCCTATTTTCATCACAAGAAAGAGGCTAGCATAAGATTCAAAAGCAATTAATACAAGAGATTGAATATTCAAAATCCAAGTTAAAGATTAACGAAGAAGAAATTGATTTTTCACTTTTCATTCATTGTTTTTTATTCCGAGTGATATTATTCCAAATATTTTCGTGAAATTTACATAAAAATATGCTAGGCTAATTATTTTCATGTATTGGATGAAGATGAGACCCGTTATTAATTATTTTTAATTCAAGACAAATAGTTAGTTAATTTCTTATTTTTCTTGATTAATCTTGCATAAATGATTTTATTATTTGATTGCTTGGTCAACAATTAAATATATATAGTTGATTGTTGTAGTGCTGGGAGGCTCACAATAGGTCTAGAATATTACTTGATTAACACGCATGCGATAGATATTATAAATAATATTTATAACGTGTGCAATGTTTGAGATAATCTAAACTTTAATGCGTTCTATTCATTCGAATTCAGATTACGAATAAATTCAGGTCGTGATTAGAATATGTTTAATTTGTCATGAAAAATAGAATTAATTACAATAGATTTATCACTTGTCAAGAATGCATGAATAAAACTAGCTACATAATTGAGAATTAAAATAGATAATAATAGATGGATTCGTAATCCAATACATTCATTTCATATAAATACAAAACTTGAATTTTACGAACTTTGGTAGAATAATTTAGAATAGTTATCAAACACAATTCTATTTTGTTTGCTCACTTGAATCTGAATAAAAACTAATACACTTGATTGGAATTTATTCCCTGTGGGATGATAACTCTTAACTTATCACGTATTAATTGTCAATGATCCCGTACACTTGTAGATTTTACACGAACACATGGCTTGCCCTTTAGGCGGATTCCCAAATTTCTGTTGTTGTGGTGGTTGCCTCGACTTCTGATTCTTAAGGCAAAACATTGCCATGTGACATGTCTCTCCACAATAGAAGCATACATTGGTTCCCATGAGGTATTTCCAACCATGACGCTTCTGACACTTGTCACAAATTGAATTCTCCAAATATTTGCTCGAAGCTGACCCTCATTTCCTTTTCTTTGCGAAATTTCGCTTATCTTTATTTGTGTGATCCTCCCATTTATGCTTCTCTAGTAGTACAAGTTGTTGAGGTTTATTGGTACTATTGGCATTTTCCATGAAGTTGGCCAACTGTGCTTTTGCTAGTACTTCATGCTAGCGAGATAGTTCTCCAAACTTTCTTTCATAATTCGCTAGTGTCAAGTTTTCCTGTCTGAACACCGGGAATTTCGCTTCCTTCTAGTTTCGAATGTTGGTGGGGAAGTATTTTTATATGAAAAATTCCTTGAATTCATTCCACATCCAGCCTTGTCCAATTACTTTGGACCTGTTGGTCATTTCCCACCATTGTCTTGTTCATTAGCATAAAGGTTGCACAAATTACCTTCTCAGTTTTTGGGTACTTGCCTCCTTTAAAGGTAGGGAGTTGTAGCTTACAATATTATTCCACTATTGTAGCCACACTCATCTCTGCAGGTGGTGGTGCAACATGTGATGCGGTGGGTGGTGCCATGTTACATATCGCTTCAAGAAACTTCATGAATTGGTAACTCTGGTTGTGATTGTTGTCATTGTTCGTTTCAGTTGCTCCGGTCTGGAGTTGACCATTCCTATTGTTCGTGTTTCTAGAGCAAGTTGTCATAACCTTGATAAAATGCAAACGTAAAATCACTTAACTACTAGATTAAGAGTAAGAAAAATAACAAATTCATTTTATCCAATATCAATAACTTGCATAAACCAAATGGACTTCGTGGTATCCAATACATCCACTTATTTAAATAAAATTTAGTCCAAACATGACAATCATATATAATTTCCTATCATCTAAAAATCTCTCCCAACTCCCTCATCTCGGCCTGCCTCTAGATTATCCATAGGATTGTGCCCAGGATTCTCCTCACAATATGATGCAAAGTGGTACTCAGGGCTCTCCTCAGGGTCTTCCTCTTCCTCTATCACATCTCCAATAATATTATCCCTTCTATCAACTGCTGGTACACTGTGGAAATTGTCAACACTAGGTAGGTTATGCGGACAGTGGCTATCGGGATCAAGTCCCAATGGTCTTTCAATATTCCTATTATCTTGAGTGCTAATAATCCATATGTCCCTCATGCACGCAATCAACACGACAGGGGCAATTTGGTATTCAAACATTTCCTCAAGACTCTCAACAAACCATCTCCAATAAGGGCTAAGCGTTCTATAAAGATGATAAACGATCTCATACCTATGAAACTCGTGTCCATTATTTCCGGCTCCTCTAATGATCTTTTCTATGGCATCTAAATTTTCCAACAGATTATGGTTGGGGTTCCCCACATACATCCTATGCAATATGAGATCTTCGGGCATGGTCCCTAGCCAATTGCGATCGTCCATTGACCATCTAAGAAAGTAAATTTATATTAATTAACTTTCTTATGTAAATCGATGTACACTAAGCCGATATATAGTGTTTAAATATAGTTCCCGAACTACGATTTTTCTTAAATGTGGATCCTCAAAGTGTAAGTTTCTAACTCAGTAATGTTCGTGTTTAAGGCGTCCAAAAATAGAAGTTTGTCAAGAGTCTATAAAAATAGGAATTTCCAAATTTAGAAATTTTCTTGATTGTGTACTCTTCTATTTCTAAAACTAGAAGTTTCTTCCGTCTTCCCAAACCTACACTTTCCAATATAGGAGGGAATTTTCTATAATTAAGCACATATTCGTAATTATGCACAATTAAATAAAATAACAATTCCCAATTAATTTATACATATTCATTTACGTGCACATAATCATGCATGATAAGTGTATTTTATACACTTATTCGTGTCTTAAGATATTGATATTTTGTAATTTTTTTGAAAAAATATACCTTAAATTGTTGTATTTTATGTTATATAGGTAAAATTCAATGGTTGAACGAAGAATCGAAAGAAAAAAGCGAAAATTGGTAAAAAAAAAAAAGACAAAATCCAAAGTCAGAGGACCAAATTGCAAATACTCAATACTTGATTCGGACCAAAAGATGATACTTGAAAGATTTTTATGAGATAATTGGATGGAATTAGAACTTAAAAATAAATGGAATATGATAAACATCAATTTCCAATCGTCCAGATTTCTAGTCGAAGATTGAAACCGATTTTTGGCACAGTAGACGTCCGAATTGGAAAAATCATGTTTCTACCAAAGTTATATTTATTTGAGTTATTTTTCCAATACACTTTGAGTCACATCAATCGGATATCGGGAGAGGACGTTATAGCCAAAATACAGACTGCTGTGCAGAGACCAAAAAATCTGTGTGCGAAGACAACTTTTCTTATTCAATTAGAACTCTTTTGAAAACCAATTTGAACGTGACTTTCAACCAATTTTCGACTCCTAGAAATAGAGAACAGCAGAATACATATGGGAAGCACTCATGTGTTGACCTATGGTTGACGTCTCGTTTTGATTATCACAAACAAATTATGTTTATTACTAACAAGTTAATTTTAAATGGTCATAGTGATTATTGTACATGAATATATTCGATGGCACAAAGCTCGAGATCAAGAAAATTGCACATAAACCCAAATGGAAACAAGTTCAAACCATCGAAGCTTTGGAGGATGATGTTGCTAATCCCGCAAAACTTGCCTACACAAAAATCGAGACACAAGTCGAAGTACAAATCAAACAATGCACGTCAAGCTACTCAAACTTAGTACTTAGACGTCTCACGATTATATGTAAAGGTAAAACATTTTAATACTTGGCAACGAGTCGTGATAAAGCTCAAAGTTTTGATTGACTTACGATTTCACGACAAAAATGTTTTATTCAAAACTATGTTTTCAAAAGTAAAAATTCGAAACAAGTATTTCAAATACAACAACACCTTGAAAAACATTTTAAAATGTCCATCTAGCATCAACATTTGTTATATATCAAAACGAGAACGTTCCGGGCAAAATTGGTTGTACTGGACGTCCTGTACGTTTTACCAGACGTCCGGTAAAGCCAATTTTTGGCTAACGGTCATATTTCAAACGGTCCAATTTTCTGACAAAAAATAACGGCTATTTGACCGTCCGGTAAAATGCGTCCGTTATGATAGAACTTTTGACCGTTTGAGTGCTATAAATACCTCACTATTCCTACACTTAAAACAATTATTCTTGAGCATTAAAGTGAGACATTTATTGATCTCAACTACCTTATTCTCCATCTTTAAGAAGATCAAAAAACATTAAATTTTTGAAAAACTTTTGAGTGATTACAATTTGTGAAAATCTCTTTGTGAAAATCTCTTGTTTTTCAAAAAGTTTTTCACATCAACACTTTGAGCTAAACTCATTGTCATATATTAAAGTATTTACATCTTCTCTTCTTATTATCAATTTTGATTCTATCATTCATCAAGAAGAAAAGCTTTCACTTGGATATTCATTCTTGAATTGTGGGTTGTGTTGAGGTCCCGGAAAGTTCAACATTGTAAAAGAATCGGTGCTCCTTGGTTATAAGTCACCGAAAGCGTTGTAAATGGTTGGATTGCACCACAAGTCAATCAACATAGTGAAAATGCCTTACTCGTGACGGAGAGTTTGGTAACGGGGGACGTAGATCATTGCGTTGGATCGAACCTCCAATTATATCGTTTGAACTCTTTAATTCTTTTACTTAACGTTTTCTACTTTGTGCAAACTTGTCTTAATTATCTACGTGCCTATTTCTGTTTGGTTTGATTCATTATCATTTGTGTAATCATTAATTAAAAATCTTGTGTACTTAACGAAAAAGTTTTAAAAACCAATTCACTCCCTTCTTGGTTAGCCAATCTTTGGCTTTCATCCTGTACATATCATACTCCAATATTCATCAATTATTATCATCGAAAGAGAAAAATTCATAATTTTTGTGAGAAAATTGAAGGGGATTTGTAAGAATTCAATCAAGTGAAAATTCAAACCTGGTTTCTGGGCAAAGAAGAGAATGCGCAAGTGGAAATTCATCAAGAAACCATTGAAGAGATTCAAAATTTCAAGATTTATCTTCATATTCTCAATTTATCAAAAATTCAAGTTATATCTTTTCACTTAAATAATATTTCTTGTAATTTCAATATGCTATACTAGTTTTATACATTGTTAAGATGAGATAAACCTTTTTTTATGATATTTTTAGTGTTTAATTAATTATTTTGAGTTTAATTTGATTTGTTTTGTGAATGTTTATTAACGTTTTAATCGTTTTTTTCAATTGTTTGATCACCAATTGAATTGGTAGTGAATTTTATTATTATCGAGAGAGAGAATAAGGTTTAAGCACAATATAATAAATATTGTAAGGTTCGATAGAGGATAAAGATATATCTCTATACTTTATATGGTTTCAATTGGTGTTCTAGTACTTGTTAATGCATTTGTCATGTTTGCATCTTTTATCGAGAAATAGAAAGGTCACGTGAGGGGAATAGACTTGATCGCTATCGAGAGGAACTTTCAATTAAATTAGGAACATTGAACAACAAGAATGATTTCAAATTGTCAATTTAATTGTTACACTAAAACTGGAATAATAAGGGCGATTCGACATCTTAGCAATGCATCTCACACGTTTGAAAAATACATTTACATATTTTCATTAGTTTAATTGATAATTTAGGAGTTGGTGTAGAAAAAATCACAAAATCTATTTGCTATTCGATTAAAGTTGCAATTAATTTTAACTTGATCAAACACATAGTTCTCGTGGGTTCGACACTCTATTCACTACTATATTACTTGATAATGATCTCATTCACTTGCGGAAAATCAAACGATCAATGCATTTACATATAATTTTCATAAAATTGCATGTTAGGTAATCGTGATTTCGTAAATAACATAATATGATTAAAACAATATCACATATCTTTCTACCCGATTTAAGACACCGAAGATTAGAATATAGTATCGCGTGATAGTTGCCTTAACATTCCTCAAATTTTTATTATTATTATTATTTAAAACAAACCGAAATCGATAAAATTGTAAATTCAAGACTTTTTTTTAAAAAAAAAAAAATACACAACAATGCACGCGTCACTATTCATATGAACAATAAATTTTATTTTATTTTTGTGAACAATGATCATCATCACTATTCGCATGAACAGTACCCTTTTTTTTAATATTTTTTTGTCTACAAAGACATAAAGCTGTCTCTGATACCATTTCTAACGAATCGATTCTTGAACAATCACTTTACTAAAACGCATAAGTTTTTCAAATTAAAGAGAAAATTACGAACATATTTAAACTTAAAATCTTCAAAACCAAAATAATGCGATTATCAAAATATCAGTAAATCGTAACATAACATTATTAAAATATTTTAATAGCTACCGTTGCGTGCTCTCCCAATCTTCATCCGTCTCGTATCAATGATTAATTATTACCTATAAAAAAAATCATGTTTCATATGAGATGACGATCTCAATAAGTGAAATATCGTAATATGAAAAAAGAAGTTCATGAGGTTCGTGAACATACTTGATGAGACATGAAATTATAAGAAACGAACTTCTTGATTCTAATTTTGTGTGTAGCGCTACTAAACTCGATGACTTGATAACATGATCATAATATTGACTTATATAACTTTCAACAATGAACTATGTATATTTCACTTACTTCGAATTTGATAATCGTATTAGCACATAGGAGAATTGCATTTTTGAAAAAGAAAAAAAAAGTGTTCGTGTGTGTTTGTGGGGAAATATATATTCCTTAGTTAATCCTTTTTAATTATGATAACACCTTTTTGGTTTTGGTACAATTAAATAAAAAGGAAAGTTTACTTAATTGATTTTTTTAATTATGGTAGCTACCAAAATTTACATCCAATTATTCCTTATCATAATACAAACATGCAATAATTATTTCTTACCATATTTATATATGTCGGTTATTCCGAATTTGCATGTATAGTCCCTCAACTATGGGCAGGTATGAAACTTGGCCCCTAAACTTTCACCAACGTGTGATATAATCCCTAAATTATAGTTGATGTGTAAATTTGTCCCTGAAACTTAGTCTCCATATAAATTGACCCTTAAATTAGTTGGTCCATATACTTAAGTTAATGACAAGTAGATAATTTTCGATTATTATAAAGGTCGTCGGAGCGACAGGCGAGCAATAGAGTATTTGTTCCTGACGCTAGAGTACCGCAAGGGCGACAGGCTAGCGACAACAAAAGTTGCAACCATTGATGAAGGTTGTTGAATTTGGGATGCGGCACTTCACTTACAAACTTCCCTTCTCAATAAATTGGACCATTGGGACGTCCATTTATTCATCTCAATTATATGCAATTATGGTGTATTATAAAATTCATCTTTTCTTAACATAAATTCTGCATAAAAGCTGTTTTTTCCATTTTCATTTAAAGGATTACAAAATACTATTTTTGGTTCGTTGTTGTTATCGTGTCTTGAAGTGCTACTAACACAAGAAAATTGTCGTATCTTGGAAGTTGATTGTCATCATCTATAGGCACCGTTGTGAGAAAAATTCGACTTAAGGATAAAAAGTTCATCTCTTTCCTCGACTTTGCATACATTTCTTTTTGGCGTTAGTTTGACATTCATTTTCATTTGGTGTTTTCACTCATATCCTTATTGTTATTCTGTCAAAATTTTTGGTAAGGTTGGTAAATTGTTTTGGTTTAAAGCCATCACTCAAATCCATCATTTTGATCATCACAAAATCATTGTACCCTGTAAGAAAAATCTCACACATTAAACCATAGTTTAACCGAAGTGAAGTGCTTGTGTTTGAGACAATTAAGGTGTCAAACCAGTCAAGTCGGGACACAAACACCAACAGGCAGCTCTTCAGACGAAAAAAGCTTCGATTGACCGATCTTATATGGACAAGTAGTAAGACCGTCCACTTAAATCAAACCTCTAGCCACTCAAATAAAGTGGGTGTACGACATATTTAGTGTGGCTACCATCCTACCGAAGTTTTTCTCCTCTAGACGAGCTAAACTGCTCGACCTATTTGTACGCCTCTACTATGGCCAAAATTGAAGAAATGTGGCTTTGCGCCTCAATTTAGAACTCTAGCAGTAGCGCGTGCATAGTAAATTCAACGAGTAGGCTAATAGGGGATAAGAAAAGTGAACATTTATCAAACATTATATTCAAATTCCCATAATTACAAGGTTGATTTTAAGGACTATAATCTGGTAAGAAAGCCACAAGTTGCTGATTTAGTCAATTCAACAAATCTCCGAGAAGTAGCTTCCAAATTAATTTTTTCAACTTTTCTCTATCACCTCGTTTTTAATATGTTGCTCCTTTTGGTAGAACTTAAAATTCAGATTTTAATTTAAATCAAAGTCGACAACTAATTTTAATCACATTTTATAGAATCCACAACTTTTCAAATACACGTCTTATCAACTTTTATCAAAATCAACTAAAAATCTGATTTAAATCCCCACCAAACAGTAGCGTTATATACATGTACAGCCAGAGAATCAAGGCCATGTCAACAAATTGAAAACCCAAAATATTTCAATGTTATTTCTTAAGCTAAATGATCTCCTCTAGCAACAGGGGGTTATCTCTGAAAGCCATAGAAGCAGCATTTCAGTCGACCTTCCACTAAATTCAAGAAAGGCCTAAAGTAATTTGGCAGGAAAAAAAAAACTTGATATTCAAAAACCAAAAGGCAAAAAGAAGAGTGGTAATTTATTTAGTTCTTCATAGAAACAGGCCAAAATCCCGTTACTGACTTACTGTATCACTTCATAAAAATGGCACGATTTCACATGTGCTCAAATTCCAATTTTTTCTAGTTTGATGCCTACTGCACGAACTTTTCACTTGGAAGCCAATGTCATTTTTTGGTTTTTTTGGTTTCTTCCTAACCGTAAATCCTGTTTCTGGATAATTACAAAGACTACAACACACCTTTCAGATCATAATCTTTGATGTAGGTGACTTCTCGTCTCCCTTATCAGCTCCACCTGCATGCAAGAATCCAAGTCTGAGAAACTCGTGCACAAATTAGTAGAGATGGTAACATAGACCCAAAAATTCTGAAGCGATTACTTGATGACAAATATAGCTTGTAAGGAAAGGAAGACATTTCATTTAAAATGTTAATGGGAAAAACAAAAACACACAAGTATCTGTCTGATAAGTTCTTAGAAGGGACAGCTAGATCCGAGAGACATTGCATAGGATATAATGCGTTTGAGGAAAACTGGACCTCAACAACCTAACTGGCCACTGTTAGTTACAGACTTCCACGATAAAAGATGCAACAATCTAGTCCCAATATTCAGAATGAGATCTAAGGCTAAATATTTGCTAGTCTTCACCTTGTGATTTTTACAAAAGAATTTAAACGAAGAGGACGTTTGAAAAATAAATTCCCTAGATTGATTTATTGTTGAAACTGTTTAGAGCATAGTATATCTACCCTTTTCATTACACATAAATAATAGAAGTTCCTGAGGTTTTAGGATATCCTGCAGCTGTATCAGTTTGAGCATAAAATTAAAAATAGTAAATGATTTTTCCAGCCAAAAATAAAAACAGAAAGGGAATTGGAAGTTTTATGGAATGGAGAAAGGTGGGAACTCAAACGGTTAGCTAATGTATTATTTACTCCACCAGCTAAACACAAGATATACGCACGGGGGATTATATGATAAATGAGTATCGCAGGCTCCAAACTGTAAGTCTACAGTTACGTGGTTTTGAGATTTTCTTCACCACGTTTTTTATAAGTTTTTCAGGCAGGCTTTTCTCTATAAATTAAAGTGTAAACTGAATAAAACGATGCAAACAGTATATAACGCATAAACAGAATCAAAACCTATCTTCATTGTTCACAAATCGATCCAAGATTTTCTACGATAAGGAATGAATTTACCAGACCATAACAACAAATAGAATGAAAGGAGACCCTTTTATTTCACACAGCACACAGTCTTAACCCTCAAAACAACTAGGTGTTTGGGGCTGTCTTGCCTACTCATGGTCCTATCCATTATAGTCTTATTATGGTACCCATATTTAGAACCACTACTTTTTTCATGTCATACAAAGCTTCCTCTTGATTAAAAGTGCCACTGGCTGAAAAACCAGAAAACATTACAAAAACATCATTATTCTCATCGGATGTGGAACAAAATAAACAAGAGGAGTCCTGAATGCTTTTGTGTGCTAAATGTCATGGTTTGAATGATAAAGAGGCGCGCACAAACTGCCCGAGTACATACATAAAAACATTTGGAACTCTTTGTGGCTCTACAACATATCGATGGTGCCACACTAAAATTGGAAATACACCAGGCTTAAAAGTTCTTGACATTCTCATATATAACCAGGTCCGACAGAGGATTATTGCATACGCAAGTCTATGCAGCAAGTTTATTTAATTAGTTGTAAGAAATTGCTTTAATGAAGAGCAATATATTATTAAGAAAACTATATAGGTTCAGATAGCTTCCGAGTGAGTATGATGGTGAATGTTTCATATGTAAATTTTTCAAGTTGGACAAAAAAGCCTACGTCTTTCGTCCTAGGAACTTAATGCCAAGTGTACAACCATCAAAGACAAAATACAATCTTTAATGCTAACTCTCAAATGCAATCCTTCCTTCACTGTTGACCATTAGGATACTAAAATTGAAATTACCATGATACAGCAAACTCATGCAGCACTCCAGTCACCATTTCGGTTTCACACACACGAAGAACACACCCCAAAAAAATGCTAAAAATGAAATTACCGGCAATGACAGGGGCGGCGGGAGTGGCTTCGCCATAGATGACCTTGAGGGTGGAGAGAGGAACGACGGCGTTTTGTGGATTCGCCTCGGCCTCAGAAAACAGCTGCTGCTTCCAATTCCAAACTGTTTTCTTCAAACCCTTGTTTGCTTTGACGAGCGCCGCTTTCTCCGCCTCCAATGCCTCGATTTGACGCTGCTGCTCCACCGATCGTACACTCAACACAGCGAAGATGCCCGCCAGAAGAGTGTTTATCACGGCGTTGCTGTTCGCCGCCCTCTGCAACAAGTTCGCCGCCTGCTCCATCTTTCTTCTACTAATGCTCAGCCTCTGTTTGGCTTCGGGCACTCTTACTTGACCTCTGCCTAGAGTCGTGTGTTATAAAATGCGCTTTTCCATTCAAGATCAGGTTCAACCACCCAACTTCAACTGTATGATTAGGTTGGGATCGGATTGGACAAGTAGGTCGAAGAACCCAACTTCAAATGTTTGATCAGGGTATAGAGTTGGAAAAGTAGGTCGACTTTGAATGCGATTTGATGCTACCAAAATCGCACATGATAGATTTCAAGCTTAACGGTTGAGAATGAGAACGAAGATGATCTTCCGATACCTGAAACAAATGCGTCGAAATGTATCCTCGTTACCCCTCCGATACTTAAGTCAAAGAAAGAATACGAAAAAGTTTGGTTGCTAAAAAATGTATGTAAAAATGTACCTGAATAATGATTCAAAGTTTTCATATTTATAGAGGTAGGTAGTGCACTCCTAGCAGGTCTTGACATCTTTATTTTTAGGAATTCTAATTGTGATAAGTGTTGGACCACAATCATAAGTCTAATCATTCATTAGCTGTAGTTTTTTTTTCAAGGTGGACTCCTTCTAGACCTAGGACTCCTGAGCTGGAGCATTTAGATAGGGTTAGAGTTCTTAAAAAGTGGGAACTATTCACATTTGAGCATGAAAGAAAATTTGGCTAAGGAAAACGCTTGAGGACTCAAACCCGAGGATGACCAAAGTAAATGCCACGGGAACTCACCAGAAATCCTTTAGGTATCTCAAGGATACTTATATGCTTGAGCACATTGGTCCCATGATTGCGAAAAACAAGTCTTGGGAGTCCTCGTGCTTGAGGTACATATTTTGTGACCACATCATTGCCTCACGTGCATTCACTCCTAAAGCTCGCAGATTAGGGGCGGATGCGCATAAGTTCGATACATAACGGCGGGCTAAAACGAATGCTCGAGCATAAGTGCAAAGAATATGAGGCAAAACTGTCTAAGGCCAGGGAGCGAGCTTGGGAGGAATTCAATGTTTCCGAGAAGTGCAACAAGTTAAAGGCTGAATATGCCTCTGAAGCATACCTTCATGCCTTCAAAAAAGCCCGACCATTTTTAAGATCTAAACTCCTCGACGTTCAACCTAAGGATTTGAAGTCTGTGACTGGCATAGCAGATAGCCTTGAGTTATCGGAGTCCGAGGATGCTACAATCAAGGACGAGGACGAAGACATCGAAGTCGATGTTGAGGCATCCGACCATGTAGCCGGGTTCGAGGACTTAGATTAGGTCTCTTATACCCCCCGATAATCTTTTTGATAAATTGTAAATTTTTAGTTTTGTAAGTACATTGCCTGACCATACAGGCTTTTTATGTTTTAATTTTGTGTAAGTACATTGCCCGACGACTTTCGGGCTTTTATGTTGTCATTTTGTTAATGATATGTTCGATCTGTGCTTCGAAACATTGTGCATGTGTTTATCTCGAGCTTCTATTTCATTCCGAGCTACTATTTCATCCCGAACTGAATAATTCAGTGTATGTTCATCAAAATTTATGACTCCACATCTTGCTCGAGCTTCATATTAATTAATCAATTAATTAGTTTTTGACAAAGTCCTAGGTTCGATGTATGGATGTGAATAAAGGTTTAAGCTCAATGCAAACAATCAATCCCGAGTGGGAACATAATTGATTCCCGAGCTCTGTGGCTAGGATCTGAATAGAGTTTTAGGCTCAATGCAAACAATCAATCCCGAGCATGAACATAATTGATTCCCGAACTCTGTGGCTGGGATCTAAATAGAGTTTTAGGCTCGACCTTAGGTCCAAGCCTAATATAATGTAATTGGTCCCCGAGCTCTACGTTTGGAGATCTTAGTAAAGTTTTAGGCTCAACCTTAGGACCGAGTCTAATATAACGTAATTGGTCCCCAAGCTCTGTGACTGGGGATTTTAGTAAAGTTTTAGGCTCGACCTAATATAACATAATTTATCCTCGAGCTCTGTGGCTGGGGATCTTAGTAAAGTTTTAGGTTTGACCTTAAGCCCGAGCCTTATATAACATAATTGATCCCCGAGCTCTGTGGCTGGGGATCTTAGTAAAGTTTTAGGCTCGACCTTAGGCCCGAGCTTAATATAATGTAATTGATCCCTGAGCTCTATGGATGGGGATCTTACTAAAGTTTTAAGGTGGTCATGCTCATGACATTTAGATTGGTCATACTCATGATAAGACTTGAGAAGCATGTTCGTAGCATGTTTTGGAGGTGCCTGCTCATAACAGGTCTTTAAGGTGTATGCTCATGGCATGCCTTGGAGGTGCCTGCTCATGGCAGGTCTTTGATGTGCATGTTCATGGTATGTCTTTAAGGTGCATGCTCGTGGCATGTCCTTGGAGTGCCTGCTCGTGGCAGATCTAGGAATTGCCTGCTCGTGACAGGTCTTTGAGATGTCTGCTCATGGCATGTCTTTAAGGTGCATACTCGTGGCATGTCCTTGAGGTGCCTGCTCATGACAAGTCTTTGAGGTGCATGTCATGGCATGTCCTTGAGGTGTTTGCTCGTGGCAGATCTAGGAGTTGATCACTTGGACAAATCTTTTGTTGGGTATTATCCAACTGCGACTTTATATGAACTTTCCTATGCTCTAGAACAAGTATAAGCTTGCATGCCTTGACGATTGAACTACTAAAAAAGGTGTGTGGGGCATGCAAGCCCAGTCAAAAAGTAAACTAACTAAAAGCAAGAAAAAAATGTATAGGGCATGCAAGCCCAAAATAGAAGTAAAACTAACTAAGCCAAATAGACAAGGTAAGGACTACTACTTGTAATAAATTTTGAGATTGTCGGCATTCCATAGCCTTGGCAATGGTCTTCCGGACATATCCCAAGCATGTCTTCAACCTTCCATGCGAATACATCAATGTTTTGTGTTGTGGGATAACACTTGATGAGTTCATCCTTGAGAGTGACGTCAAGATCCCGACGATGGTTACTTTTTTGCCATGCTCGAGCTCGACCTCTATCAAATCTTCCACTGGAGCAAGTATTAATATAGTGAGAGTAGAGCATCGTTTTCCACAGGGATTGAAATCAAATCCCAATAATTCTCGTAATTAAAATAACCTTAATTTTATCTAGAAAATAGGAATATTGGATTGATATAACTAACTGAACTAATTTAATTAATTGACAATACAATTAAACAAGATTAACACTAATGAGCTTAAACTTTAGAGATCCAATTTCATCTAACCATCGATCATGCTTCAATCATCTAACTATTTCTTAATCTATTCTTATGGTTTATTAGTCAAGAACCCGAAATTATCTTAATCCACTCTCTCGATGGCGAATTAAGAATTACTCTTAAAACCTTAATTTTGAGCCTCCATCTAAAATTAAGATTATAAAGTTCATTAAGATCTTTGGTTCTCTTAATAGTTACAAAGGATTTCATAGGTCTCTCGAACTCTATAATCTCCTAGGTTATGTTTATCAATAGTCCCTATTTAGAATTCATTCTCTCGATAGTAAATCCAAAATTTCATATCATTCAAATGGTGATCAAGCATTCAAAAGTATTAAGAGTAGATAAAGGCAAATAAACCAATGGAATAACCCTTGAAATGGATAATTAAATGATCAAAGCATAATCTCTAGTGTTGGCTATATTGTATCTCTAGAAAAATAAATTACTCCATGAAAATATAAAAGAAAACATAATTCATGTTCTTAAATATTGATAGAAAATATTGATAAAGAGTAAGAAGAACTCTCTTTGATTTGCAAATACCTCAATCTCCAAGGATGTTCTATTTGGTGTGGTTGTTGGATTTCTTCCCCAAAAGTCCTTTAATCGAACCCTTCTAGCTGTATTTATAGTTCCCCCTTGAACTCGTTAGTTTTAGGGCTTATGTGATGGACTGGTGTCGTCACGGCGCAAGGGCGCTTATCTTCTCGGTTGAAAAACACTTTGGGCTTCCAGTTGGGTGCGGGGGCGCCTATGCTGGCTGTAATATATATCCTTGGTTTGGCTGGTGACACTTGAATTGCTCCTAATTGATTCCATCTTCTCGTTGTTGACTCTCTTATTATGAAAGTACATGAATGTATCATAAAAACACATAAATGCAGTAGAAGTTCCAAATTCAGAAGTGAAAGATATCATATAACTCCATTATAAAACTAACTTATCACCTGGTGCTCGAGCTCGAGCTCATGAATGGATAATTGCATGACGTCCGTGCTCAAACCTCGGACTCTAGTAACATAATACTTCCTTGCTACTGTCTGATCTCCACGCACAATTCCTACACCATGACTGATTGGAAATTTCATAGCAAGGTGGAAGGTAGGTACTATGGCTCTGATCTTATTGAGCAATGGTTTTTCGAGGATGGCATTGTATGCCATGGATGCTCGGACCACATGGAAATGTGTAATTTTTGTTACCTGCTTCTGCCTTGAGCCTAAAGTTAGGGGAAGGTCGACAACTCTTTCTGGGATGATTGTTCCACACCTAAATCCTTGGAGTTGGGTCTTGACCACCATCAGCTGGTTAGTGGAAATACCCATCTTCGTGAAGACATCATGGAGCAATACATTAGATGTACTCCCATTGTCTACCAATATCCTTTTGATTTCAAAGTTTGCTATTATAGCAGATATGACAAAGGCATCGTCAAGAGAAGATGATATGCCTTCCAAGTCCTTTGATCCAAAGGTAATGTCTTTTGCGTTGTAGAGAGTGGTCTCTTAAGCCAAATTGTATTGTCGAGCATATAGCTTACGTCCACTATTTGAGTCTCTTCCCGATGCTATCCCCCCAACTATGATGTTGATTGTACCAGTCGTGGGTTTGTTACCTTCTCCTAACTCTGGGTCCTCCCTTTGTTGTGATCGTTCCTAGGACGTTTATTGTGCTCGAAATATGTCTTCAATAATCCTCTTTTAATAAGTGACTCAATCTCTCGTTGTAATGTTATGTGATCTTCCATGGTATGCCCATGATCCCTATGGTAGTAAAGATAACAATGGGGTGGGACACCCCGCCCCGCCTTAGACTGGGCGGGGCGGGTGCCTACCCCATTTCCCACACCGTTTATTTTTTTTCAGTTAACTAATTTTTTTTGTATTTTGTAATTTGTAATTAAATATTTTTTTATTCTTCACGGTGCTCCGCCACACCGCGCCAACCCGTCGAGGCGGGTTTTTTTCACCCTATTTGGGGCGGGGGAGATCGTACCCTAGGAGGCTATTTAAGCTCCTTCAAATTCCTGATCTCTATCAGTATGTTTGTCCTAAAGGTATTCAGATGTGTGAACAACCTTGGAGGTACTTCCTACTTCTGCTGTTCTCGAGCATGATCTTGTTGTAAGTTTGGCTTGTGTGGCCTCTTAAGTTCGGGCTTCGTAGAGCTCGAGCTCGCTTTCATTGCCTCTTCCATGTTGATGTATTTTTCTCCTCGGGTAAGGAGTTCAGTCACTGACTTTGGTGGTGTCTTAGATAAAGACATCTTGAAGGCTTCACCTTATTGCGTATATTAGAGCCAAAACAGTTGATGTAATATGAAGGTCAGGTATCTGTAACATCTCGTCATGAAGTTACGTAAGGTTTCATTAGGGCCCTAGCGGAGATGCATGAGGGTGGCTGTTGTCTTCTTGATGCGCTTACTACTTGTGAAGAATGTGGAGAACTTATTGGCAAGATCTGAGAACGATGCTATAGAATTAGGCTCCAGCGTGGCGAACCAATCCCTGGCGGCATTGGTCAAAGTTTGAGAAAAAGTCTTGCACATTACTGGGTCTAGTGCAATTTGTAGATTCATGATGTCTATGTACACATTGAGGTGGTTGATGGGGTCAGTGGTCGTATTGTACTCTTTTATACATGAAAATCTGAACCTGTCCGGGAATAGATAGGAAAGAACCTCTAGCGTGAACGAGGTATTAGGGGTAAACCCCGTCGTTGCCCAGGTATTCTACAGTAGTCTAGCCATAATCCCATCTTATATGATCTGAACGAGTTCGCCTGAGTCCATGGTAATCAATCTTAAGGTTAAGGCCACTGGGTATGCCCGATGCCCTAGATCCACCATTGTCATGGGCATCACGGGTGTTCCAAGCTCGAGCATAAGCTATGAAACCTCTTGGTTCGGTTGGTGTAGGTGCTTGTGCTGGAGCATGGGGAGTATTTCTGTAGCTTAGTAGCTGAGTCGCCATTGCAATTTGCCGACCGAGTTCTTCGAATGCTCCAGCGGTAACCACTGCTGGTTGAGGAACTAGCATTGCTAATGACTCTTCTTGATGGATTGGGGGCTCCATAACATGGGGTTGGTTTGGAGCAGATGAGCTTGTCGGAGGAAGACCCGAACGCCTATTCACCATGACTTTTGGTGCCAATGATGCTACCAAAAATCGCACATGTTAGATTCCAAACTTGTCGACTGAGAATGAGCACAAACATGATATTCCGGTACCTGAAAGAAAAGCGTCGAGGTGTGTCATCGTCACCTCTCCGATACTTAAATTAGAGAGAGAATACAAAAAAGTTTGGTCGCTGAATATTCTATGTAAAAACATACCTGAATAATGATTCAAAGTTTCATATTTATAGAGGTAGGTAGTGCACTCCTAGCAGGACTTGACATCTTTATTTTTAGGAGTTCTAATTGTGATAAGTGTTGGACCATAATCTTAAGTCTAATCATTTATTAAGGGTAGTTTTTTCCAAGGTGGACTCTTTCTGGACCTACGACTCCTGAGCTGAAGTATTTAGATAGGGTTGGAGTTCTTAAGAAGTGGGAATTATTCACGCTTGAGCTTAAAAGAAAATTTGGCTAAGGAAAATACCCGAGGACTCAAATCTGAGGATGACCAAAGTAAATGTCTCGGGAACTCACCAGAAATCCTCGATGTATCTCGAGGATACCTATATGCTCGAGCGCATTGTTCCCATGATTGTGAAAAACAAGCCATGGAGTCCTCGTGCTCGAGGTACATTTTTGTGACCATATCACGATTCATTGACCAAGAATTGTTGCACGGAGTGTCGATTATTGTAGAACAACATTAAAAAAGTAAAAATTAATTTGTTTATTATACTTTGAGAATAATATTATTTTTCAAATGTGCACTAACACGAGTTGTCAAGAATGTCGAGAGGTAAGAAGGACAATCAGTCGAATTTGTTATAGATTATACATATGGACGATAACTGAAGTTGCCGGCTCTCTTTGAAATCCCTATTATATATAAGGAAAGTGCATAGAAAGACGTCATATCCATCCTACCAGAATTATGAGATTATCCGAAGGGTGAATTTGGCATCAAATGTTCATACACCGACTATAGAACTTTGTTCGATAAGCGAAACATGTTTCCAATCTTTTATTATGTTAGGCAAGAAGAGTCTAAGGAGGACAATAGCTCATTCTTAAGATCAAAGAGCGATAAATAGTACATAAATCGATAAATTCTTGATGTATGTACTATGTCTAATGATATTTCGTTGAATATGCAAATTCTTTTAAGGGGACTTTACCAAAATACCCTAAAACAAAATTACATAACGACACAAACAGAATAACAATCCGTCGTCCCCAAACTCAAAATCCAAACCTAGAAAAAAAATTAAAAAAAAAAAGAATAAAAAAAACTCTGAATAAAACGCTACCAAAATATCCAAATTCAAAGTTAATTTCGACTTATTCCATATTATTGTGATGAGATTTCGCACTATTCCTTCTTAAAACCTGCAAAATATTAGAATTTTACATCTTAATATCAAATGTAGAGTTCATATTTTAGATTCTGGTGTTTATTTTTTTGTCTCCTATTTAAATTTCATTCTACAGTCAATCAACATTGAAAGTCCAATTTTTCAGGTAGCATATTATTTTTATTTTGATGTTTTTATTGAGGAATTTCATGAATCTTTATTCAATAAATACTTTAAGGTTCATATTTACTTTTGCATGCTCATTCATTAATTGCTTATGATTTTTAAGTAATTTTTCTATTATTATTATTATTATTCAGTGATTCAATATGCAATTTTTTTCGATTTCAACAGGTTAGAATATGATTTTTAAATGGTAGCTTTTTTTCCTTTTTATTTTATGTGTTTTCATAGTCGTTCTTTATGGTTGAGGGTGTGTTTGTGTCCCATTTTTATTGAGAATGTATTCTGTAATAGCGATTTTTTGAAAAATTTTGAATTTACGTGTAAAACTATTTAACTAGGAAAATATTTGTTTGAAAATGAGTGATATAAAAATTAGTTATTTAAAAAAATGGGGATCAAACACACCCTCATGGCCTTTAATTGATCTCTAGCCTTTAATTTAGGTAGACATGTTACACGAGTACAAGTATTTTATGTTTGGTTTATATTTAGGGTCTGTTTAATTATAAGGGTGGAAAGAAAATGTTTTACAGGAAATTGATTTTCTTAGAAAATATTTTACTGGGTATTGTAATTAATTGTGTTTGATTGATATAATTTTTCATGAAAAATGTTGAAAATTTGGTATCTATTTGACTTCGTTTTTTATGGAATTTGTCAATTAAAGTGATAATTTTTTCTACTGTTGAGTCTAAAATTTGTTCTCATTGTCAAAAAAAATTATTATACCGAATATCATTCGTTTGACTTTATTTTGCATGAAAATTGTTGATAAAAGTGATTTTTTTTACCATTGTGTCTAGAATTTGTTTCCATTGTAAAAAAAAAAGTGAAAAATATTTTCCCACCTATTAGATGAAAAAACATTTTCCACAATTTGTGTATCAAAGAGTTGTACCTAGAAAAAGGGAGGAAAACATTTTCCGTGGAAAATCTCGCATATCAAACAGTCAAAAAAGTGAAAGTAGAAAAATATTTTCCTACTTTCATGAAAAACTCTATCAATCAAACGGACCCTTATTAACTATTTATAAACATTCAATATACTTTTTATTCACATGATTAAGAATGACAATAAAACTCGCTCAACCCGATACTCGTGGGACCCGCCCCATTACCCACGTAACCAGGTACACGGGACGGGGATAGGGCGAAGGTCATTACCCCGAAACGGGTACGGGGTGGGTACGGGAAACATAGTCCCCGCTCCCGCTATCTGTACCCGTTTAAAATTAATTTCAAATTTAAGTTTTTATATCGATCAAAAATAATAAATTTATCATCATTTTTAAAGAGAACATAGGTTGCTTTTAACAAATTAGTAAAAAAGTAATAATATTTACTAACAAAAAAATAAAAAAATAAAAGCAAAAATTAAAATAAAGAAAAAATAAATAGGGCGACGGACTTGTCCTCGCCTCGATTCCGTCCCGTCCCGCTTTAACCGGGTATAGATATGGGATAAGGTAATAAAAATACCTGACGGGACGGGGGTGGGATTGACCGACTCGTCCCATACCCGTCCCATTGCCATCCCTGTAACATGTTTCGAGAAATTCACAAGTATTATTTATTTATTTATTTATTTTTATTTAAACCATTTATAAATACTTTTCAAATATGTCGAAGACTTTGCATTGACAAATTGGATGCTTCTATTTCCTATGGAAAAGAATGCAAATATTGTTGGAAACTCTATGTTCAATTGACTTGTTCAACTATTTGGTAAACCAATTGTATCATGACTTTCCAAACTTAACGCTTTGGTCTTCAAACTTCGGTAAGAATTGATTTTGGCTCAAAATTTAGATGAAAATTAATTTTTAGCCTTTAAAAATAAATGAAAATATGAAATTTTTTTCGATTTCAGAGATTTTCAAGCAGGTTAGAATATGATTTTTAAATGCTAGCCTTTTTTCCTTTTTTTATGTGTTTTCATAGTCGTTCTTTATGGTTTAGGGTGTGTTTGTGTCTCATTTTTATTGAGAATGTATTTTGTAATAACGATTTTTTGAAAAAATTTGAATTTACGTGTAAAACTATTTAACTAGGAAAATATTTGTTTGAAAATGAGTGATATAAAAATTAATTATTTAAAAAATGGGGATCAAACGGAGGTAGAATGCAATGTTGTGTCATTTTTTAGTTAAAATGTCTCATGGATAATATTTGTTTTGACTTTTCCAAAGAGAATATTAGAACATATTTTCATTATTATTTTACTTTAATTCATTATTTTCATACTCTTAACTTACTATTCATTCATTTATAACTTCAAACAACTTGGGTTCTTCTATGAAAAATATTTCGCCCCCATTTTTCAAAATTTATTTTTTCTCTAACTCATTTTGATCCATGAAATCTACAACTTTTTGAAAACGCGATATTTGATTAGTAATTATATTGATTTATAGAAAAAAAAATTATTTTAAGTGAGTTACTAAGATGTTATATCGAAATAGACATGAGAATGGTCCTTTAGACAGACATAGAAAATTGATCTCTAGCCTTTAATTTAGGTAGACATGTTACATGAGTACAAGTATTTTATGTTTGGTTTATATTTAGGGTCCGTTTGATTGTAAGAGTGGAAAGAAAATGTTTTATAGGGAATTGATTTGTAAGGGTATTGTAATTAATTGTGTTTGATTGATATAATTTTCCATGAAAAATATTAAAAATTTGGTGTCTATTTGACTTCGTTTTTTATGAAATTTGTTCATTAAAGTGATAATTTTTTCTACTATTGAGTCTAAAATTTGTTCTCATTGTCAAAAAAAATTACTATACCGAATATCACTCGTTTGACTTTATTTTGCATGAAAATTGTCGATAAAAGTGATTTTTTTTTACCATTGTGTCTAAAATTTGTTCCCATTGTAAAAATAAAAAAAAAAAGTGGAAAATATTTTCCGACCTATTAGATGAAAAAATATTTTCTACCATTTGTGCATCAAAGAGTTGTACCTAGAAAAATGGAGGAAAACATTTTCCGTGGAAAATCTCGCATATCAAACAGTCAAAAAAATGAAAGTAGGAAAATATTTTCCTACTTCCATGGAAAACTCCGCCAATCAAACGGACCCTTATTAACTATTTATAAACATTCAATATACTTTTTATTCACATGTTTAAGAATGGCAATAAAACTCGATCAACCTGATACCCGTGGGGCCCGTCCCATTACCTATGTAACCGGGTACACGGGGCGGGGATAGGGCGAAGGTCATTATCCCGAAACGGGTACATAAGTTGCTTTTAACAAATTAGTAAAAAAGTAATAATATTTACTAACAAAAAAATAAAAGCAAAAATTAAAATAAAGAAAAAATAAATGGGGGCGACGGACTTGCCCCCGCTTCGATTCCGTCTCGTCCCGCTTTAACCGGGTATGGATATGGGTATGGAATAAGGTAATAAAAATACCGACGGGACGGGGGTGGAATTGGTCGACCCGTCTCATACTCGCCCCATTGCCATCCCTGTAACATGTTTCGAGAAATTCACAAGTATTATTTATTTATTTATTTTTATTTAAACCGTTTATAAAAACTTTTCAAATATGTCGAAGACTTTGCATTGACAAATTGGATGCTTCTATTTCCTATGGAAAAGAATGCAAATATTGTTGGAAATTCTATGTTCGGTTGGGTTGACTTATTCAACTATTTGGTAAACCAATTGTATCAGGACTTTCCAAACTTGACACTTTGGTCTTCAAACGTGGGTAAGAATTGATTTTGGCTCAAAATTTAGAAGAATATTACTTTTTAGCCTTTAAAAATAAATGAAAATATTTAAATCATAATAAAATGGAATAAGGTTGCCAATAAATTTTTTCTCAATGCGAGGATTCAAAGTCGATAGAAAAGTACATGTGTTACTTAATAAAGGTTTTAATATTTAGACGGTTAGATTGATTCAAGTTAAATGTCAAAATTACTCTTAAAAAAATAATAAAAAATATATTAACAAAATTAAAAGTTTAAATTGCAAAAAATAAAAATAAAATAAAAACATAAAATAAATCAATCTGTAGCCTTTAAGAATAAAAACAGGGAAAAATTCATATTTAAGGTGTATTCTTTACCTCAATTCAAAAATAAGGTAAATAGTTTAAAAATTCAAAAATCAGGAATGAATTTAATTAATTAAAATATTTATTAAATAAAGTCACATTTTATAATTAATGGTCACAGATTTATTTAATGGTCACATATCGTCAAATTTGATTATTTCGAGGTCACAGATCAAAATTTTTTTACGTCACATATTATTTTGAGGTCACAGATTTTAAATTAATTGGTCACAGATTATTTTTGAGTCACAAATTATTAAATTTTTAGGTCACAATTGATTAATTGGTCACAGATATTACCAAACATTTGGTCACAGACGATCGACGCTACCACCAATACTTGGTCACAAGTCACAGATAGACCAACACAAACTAACTAGTCACAAATCACAGACGAAAAATGAACCCCGCGACATCCGCCGCCACCACGAACAATAGATCCACCACCAACTACAACAAATATAAACAGCAAACCACCCATCCATCACCACACAGATCCGCCAACTAAAAACAACCACAGCCGCCGCCGGAGGCAGCCGCACCGCCGGCAGCCGCTGCTGGCAGCAGCAAGCCGCTGCGAGCAGCGGCAGCAAGCTGTTGCCGGCTGCAGCGGCAGCCGGCTGCTTGTAGCAGCAGCTGCCGCTGCAGCCGGCAACAGCTTGCTGCCGCTGCTCGCAGCAGCGGCAGAATGCTGCTAGCGGCAGCAGCTTGCCGCTGTCCCAGCGGCGGCAAGCTGCCGCTGCTCGCCGGCAGAAAGGGGGGGAGGGAGAGAAGGTGGGAGTGCTCGCCGGCAGAAAAAGAGGGGGGGGGGAGAGAAGGTGTGAGTGACGAAGAGAGTGGAGGGGAGGAGAGAGAGGGAGAAGAGGGTAGTGTGAAAAATTAGGGTTTGGATTTTTATATATTACCTGATTTTTGAAAAATAAAGTTTGGCCCCTGATTTTTGAACTCTAAACCCTGGAATTATGTAATTTCCACATAAAAACATGAAATAATAACATAGAAATTGCTATTACTAAAAACACGATATTAGAAGTATAATTATTCTTTTATAAAGTGCGTGTTTTATATTTTTTATTATGGATATAAACTGATCATTTTTATCCACATATTTCGTCGAATTCACAAGTATTACTCACTTCTGCGCCACTCATTTTTATTTATTTATAATTTAAAATTGTTTATAAACACTTCTCAAGTATGATTAATTTTTTGTTGACGTGTATGAAACGTAAACTATAATTTTGAAAACACAAATATTTGATTAGTAATTATATTGATTTTAAAGAAAAAGCTTTATTTTAAGTGACCTATTTTCAATAGGTTGTGTCATTGACCCGCATAATTTACAATCGGAGAAATTAAGTCTATTTTTATTTATTTTTATTAACTATTTATAAACATTTAAAATGCGTTTTATTCACACATTTCGAAAAATTCACAAGTATTATCGATTTAATCATCATTTTATATTTAAATCCTGTATAAATACTTCTCAAATATGTCCTTAAAGTGGAAGACTTTGACGTGGACAAATTGGATGCCTCAATTTTCTATGGAAAAGAATTCCAAAATATTGTTAGAAAATTCAATGTTCAATCTTCAAAGACGCCATACTCGTAAATTTCACGTCAATTGACTCATTCAACTATTTGGTAAACCAATTGTATCATGACTTTTCAAAATAAATACTTTGGCCTTCAAACGTTGGTAAGAATTGTTTTTAGCACAAAATGTGATGAAAATTACTTTCTAGCCTTTAAAAATAAATCAAAATAAAATGGAATAAGGTTGCCTATAAAAGTCGAGAGAAAACTACACGTCTTACTTACTTAGAGCTTGTTTGGTACAGCTCAAAATCGGATTAAAATTGAAAATATAGCCGTTATTGGATCTCACTCGTCTAATAAAAATTAACAATAACGACTAATTTTTCAATTTTAATCTCTACCGAACACGCCAGTTTTTTGCTACATTTTTACAAGTTTGGAAAATCCCACCTTGGCATGACAGTGGAACGGGAATTAAAATGTATTCATTTCTTAATGTGTTTATTCATAGTTTTTACATGCAATTTAAACTTAAAATCATTAAAAAAAAAAAAAAAAGAGTCGGATGAGTTCGAAACAAGACCATATTTTCGCCCCTACCTCGATTTCCCTAAGGGAGTGTTTGATTAGGTTTTTTTACTTGGAAGTTGGAAATTTCCAACTTCTTGAAAATGGAGTGTTTGATGTTCAAAATTTGGATGGGAAATCATTTTCTAGCAAAGGCCTCTGAGCCTCCATTTCTTGAAATTGGTGGGAAAAGCAATTCCAGGTTTTTTTTTTTTTTCTTTTTACTTTTTGGTTGTGAAAATAAATTTCATAACCAATTGTAAAAAAAATTAATTTAATAGACAATTTTTATATAAAATGAAATCAAACAAACACTAAACTTTGATTAAAAAAATGGTGAAAAAATAGTTTTTGAGCAATTTTTTTTTTTTTTGTTTTGTTTTGTTTTGTTTTGTTTTGTTTTTTTTTTTTTTACACTTTTTGGCAATGTTAACAAATTTCATAACCAATTGTAAAAAAAAAATTACTTTAATGTACAATTTTTCATGTAAAATAAAGCTAAATTTGAATAAAAAGTTCAAAATTTTAAAATTTTCCGAGTGAAAAATTATACTAACCGTACATTAAATTAACAATTCACTCGAAAAACAAGTTCTAGACAATTATTTTTCTTGTAATTCATTTTCTTTCCTCCTATTTTTCATCATTGCAATCAAACGGACCCTAATAAATAAAAGGGTACAATATGAATCCGGGCATTTTGTCATCCCTATTCCCATTAGGTAGACAAATTCTCATTTTACATTTTGACATTTTCTTTTCAAGAAATGAAAAAACCTCATCCACCTAAGAAAATTCTGCAAGTGTGAAATAAAAAATCCCACTATTCCTAACCTAAGATTTTTTTAAAAAGAAAAGAAAACCTCACAAGGAAACATGCAATCAAAGCTCAGTATTTTCGTGTGAGACTACGAACTCTTCACTCGTAGATTTCTCTGCCGTACAAAAACAACTATAAAAATTCTCTGATTTAAGTCCTCTGTTTTATCAAGAATCACAGCTTTCAGCTCATCACATATGAGTTTCAGGTAATGCAGAATTGCAGATCATCCCATATGAAATTTGTTATTTTCTGGAAAATTGTTTTCTTGCAATTGCTAATAACAGAGCAAGATATGTTATTTGGCGGTATTTGATTTTCTTGAAATTGGTTTTACTTAGTTTTGTTGTTTTTTGCTAGTGGGTTTTTGATTAATTTAATCTAGCTTTTGCTTAGAAAGTAGAAACTCTCTACCAATGATTCATGAAGGTTGAATCATTGTTTTGATAAAAAGCGTATTTTTTCATCACTCTTTCTTAGACTAATCTGAGTCCCTTTTTACTTTCGGTTTTGAGTAAGTGTTTTTTGTTGAAGACTAAATTCATTTGTGTATATTTCCCTCTCTGAAGTAAACTTTTAAACGAGTAGGTTCGATATGCTAGTATCACATCCCTTGGATAAAGTCTTGCTACTTATAAAATTGTACGTGCCCGTTTTATTTAAAAATGGATTCGGCTATAAATTTACATGTATAAATTTATACTTTGTCTAACAGCATAATCTCTTAGATGAGATTGTTCAATGGGAATATATGAAGTTTGCAGCTACTACTGCATTATCATATCATTTCTTGATCACAATTTTCAATTTGATATTTCCACATTTTTGGTGATCATTGACCAATAGGCATCAGTAAATGTACTGTTATTTGTTTCAGTGATCAAGGTAAAGTTGTTTGCCTTTGAAGGGATAGACAGTGTGTGAAGAAATGGGTCCTTATTTTGTCGGTGTTCTCATTTCGCTTATGGTTACGCTTCTTGTTTGGAATACAAAGAAGGGAAAAAAACGTGGTTTGCGAGTTGATGTTGGTGGTGAAACTGGTTATGCAATTCAGAACCATCGGTTTACTTCCCCTGTGGAAACAGCATGGGAAGGGGTCACGACTCTTGCGGAGCTTTTTGAGTATTCATGCAATAAACATACTAATAAGAAGTTACTTGGGACTCGGAAATTAATTTCTAGAGAGATGGAAACATCTGGAGATGGAAGGTCTTTTGAGAAGCTTCATTTAGGTGATTACGAGTGGCTAAGCTATGGCCAAGTCTTTGAATCAGTGTGCAACTTTGCCTCTGGTTTAGTACAACTTGGGCATCAAAGGGGGGAACGTGCAGCAATCTTTGCCGATACACGTGAAGAATGGCTTATTGCACTTCAGGTACTGCATGATGCCATGTCATATTGTAGCAATTTTTTCCCCCTAAAACACACTACTTTTTTCCTTTTCCCCAATCCCAATATTTGATAGATCATTATGGTTTGACAGTTGAAAACAGTTTTGAATTACTAATCCATGGCACGTTGTCTATTTTACTTACCAAAGAAAAGATGAAGGTCCTATACTAATTACTATGACAATAGACATCTCAAGCAACGGCTATTAGATAGAGTATTAATTTCACACTAATCTTACATGTAGATCGTTCAATTAATTCACATAGGCAGTAATACTTCTTAAGTTGCAGTAAATGATGAGATATTTTTATCCATTACCAATGCCTAAAGAATTGATGTATTATAATTGTTGTTTTCTTGTATCAGGGATGTTTCAGGCGTAATGTGACTGTTGTGACCATGTATGCATCTCTGGGTGAAGATGCCTTGTGTCACTCATTTAATGAGGTCTCTCTCTCTCTCTCTCCCCTCTCAAATATGTGTGTGTGTGTGTGTTGGGGTTTTTTTTTTTTTTTTTTTTGGGGGGGGGGGGGGGGGGGGGGGTGGTGGTCCCATATATGCAGAGACCATTCTGAAACATGGAGATGCATGCATATGCATAACGAAGATAGACTTATTTCTCCTTTCAAATCTTGCTATTTTTTCACTGCAAGTAGTTGTCAGAACTTGTATGATTAGCCCTATGATTGAGCCCCATTTTAGCTTGAAAATGATTTTTGTAATAGTGAATTTTTGGAGAATGTGTAGTTAAAAAATAAGAAAAATTTTAGATTTGTGTGCAAAATATTTTATTATGAGAATGTGTGATTGAAAATGAATTTGGGGGAAAACGAGTTTTTAGATAAAGGAGATCAAACAGGGGCTAAATCAATAAAGCTGAAGGGCTAAATAACTTCTAAAATATCAGAGTTTGTGCTAAGTAGGCATTGACTGTGATCCCAATACCCATAAATCATTGATAAAGCTCCCATTCTGTTGCTTGAAGTGAAAAGTTACATTTTCTGATGCACGACTGTGGTGATCCGAGGTTGTTTATCGAAGTCTAGCTCAAACTCTACAATGAAGTGTTTCTTTAGGGATAAGATGGATGTTGATGCACCACCTATTGTGGATGTGTGCTCTTGCTATGAGATTAGGAGAAAATTGGGGTTTGGGGGTGGGGCAATGCAATCTGTGGTGGTTGGTTCGGCACATCAAGACAAAACCCTGTTAAGGATTGTAAAGAAGAAAGAAATATATTGAAAACATTAAGAAGAAAAGATGGTGTGTGGAAGCCTCAATTTTTATGGAACTTTTGGATTTCAATGACAGATTTCAAAATGAATCGGGAGAAGGGATTTGAGAATGCAGTCTGTTTAACCTAAATGGTCTTCTGTATGTGTTGATGTTGGAGCATAAGTGCTGCTTATTTATGGCCACTGATTGATTTTCACCTAACTGATTTATTATTAGTTTTGTAGTAAGAGAAAATCTGTATTTTTTTAGGCGTGCTTGCTCTTTACTTTTGATAAGCTTATGGCTTCTGTTGGAAGAGAAAATTTGATTTTAAGCTATCTATACTTGAACCATTCAACAATAGTCTTTTGTTTTCCACATTCAATTTTCTTGTTCTGTGTCATGTTCGCACTACAAATTCCACGCTGATTTTCAGACAGAGGTTACGACTGTAATTTGTGGGTACAAAGAACTGAAAAAACTAGCAAACATAAGTGGACAGCTTGACACCATAAAGCGTATAATTTGCATGGATGAAGAATTCCAGTCAGATACTTCATTGGTTTCTATGAGCAACAGCTGGACAATCACTTCCTTCTCTGATGTAGAGAGGCTCGGCCGTGAAAATCCAGTTGACCCTGATTTACCTCTTGCAGCCGATATTTCTGTGATAATGTACACAAGTGGAAGTACCGGCTTGCCAAAGGTTTGTATAACTTACCTGTTTGAGCTAATTAAAGTTAATTGAAGTCTTTGTTCAGTTTATTTTATGCTCTCATGTGGTGTATACCTTTATATCTGCATAGTAACTCCTGTTAATGGCTGAGTTTGAGATGAAGTTGATTGATTCAGTATATTATACATTTAGGTGAAATTTGTAAAGCCTGAAGCATTGACATAATAAATATATTTATTGAACTTTGAAAACTGCTCAATCCAAACCCAGTTTTATCATTTTTGCCAATTTGAAGATGTCGGAAAAATCTTCTTCCATAGTGGAGTATGAGAGGTGAAGATGGTATATGTATTTTCTCCTACAAAAACTTTAGACGTGTCCCTCCCAATTGTCAAATTTGTTATTCAATTTCATCTTTTTTTTCCTCTATTTTTTAGCAGTGCAAGTGAGGGCTGTGGTTGCTAAACTTCAAATCTTGTATCCTTTTACTCTTCTCTGTTATGTAGTGGAAAAGCTGTACTTATATTTTTTAAGGAATTTGTATTAAATCAGTCCAATCCAAATAACCTAGCGTACCATTACTTAGCACTAGTTTGTCTACCGTTCTTCAAAAACTCATTTTTTTTTTTTTTTTCTAAAACTCATTTTCAATCACACATTTTCACAACAAAATATGTTGCATGTAAATCAAAAGTTTTTTCCTACTTTTTAACCATACATTCTAAAAATAAAATAAAATAAAATAAAAAATCACTATTCCAAAACTCGTTTTCCCCACAAAAAAAAAAGGCTTTTTAATGGGCATCAAACAGGGGTTTAAGTAGTTGAATATTCTCGGTGAAAATAGTTATATGTGGACTCCTGACAGACTTGGCTGAATAGTCATCAAAGTTAAGCGTGAAAATTAGTTACTCTCTTTATTGAGGAACCAGATCACTTTTATGTTTGATAAAACTCTGTTGCAAAATTCAAGGAGTATCATGCAAAATATCACAATTATCAGTTGGAAAATCAAAATACAGTGTAAGAAAAAATAAAGCGGTGGTTATCTCCTCACTTCCTTGCATCTTGAAGTCAATAGATTATGTGCTTCTATATATAATGGAACTTTTCGACTATGACTAGGCCAAGACTCTAATTTTTGTTGAGGAAATAGACATCATAATTCGCAAAAGATTCTTAAAACCATCTTCTTCATAAGAAATAGATCTTTTTGGCCTGTTCACCTCCATTGTACACCTAAAGATTTTGAAACAAGTTTTTTTTTTTTTTTTTTTTGTGCATGCTTCTTGTGAATCGTGCCTATGGATAGTTTATGGGCCATGCACATTTTGGAAACATGTTCCTTCCTTTCAAAATAAGGATGCTCCAAGGAATTTTTTTATCTTGGCAGTCCAACACACACACAAAAGGACTACCATGGTATTTGAGACTAGCCAAGAAAAAGTTGCTATGGTATGTTTGACTTTCATTAAGTCTTTCAAGCATGACAAAAGATTTATTGATTAGGGTGTGTGGTCTCAACAGCCCCTCTGCTAATTTCTTTAATCATGGGCTGCAACAGATGATTTCCCATTGTCATTAAGTGGTAATTGTGCTGGAGATTTCCAAAAAATGAGATTAATTGCACACATGAATATTTAGGAGACTAGTAGTAAATAGCATTGTAGCTCAATTTGTGAGCTTGAACTGGATTGCCAGATAGTTTAAATTTAGTGTGTGTAATTTCTTTACTTTTATTTAGTTGGCCAAGACCATAACTCACTTTTTATGTTTATTTCTGAAATAATTTGACATAACTAGAGCTTACAGACTTAGCTTTTTGGGCATATTCAGGGTGTTATGATGACACATCGAAATGTTTTAGCCACCGTATCTGCTGTTATGACGATTGTTCCCAGACTTGGAAGCGAGGATATCTATTTAGCATACCTACCACTTGCTCACATTCTTGAACTAGTAGCTGAGGTATGGTATCTTCTCATAAAGCAGAACCAAAACCATGTTTCTAAGCTTAAAAAGTATACTTGTAAGCTTAGTCATACATGCTGTTATGGTCTACAGAATTTCTTTTGAGGACATTTTGACTTGTACGTTTATTAGTTCCTCACTCACTTGTCTGAAGGTTTTCATATACTATTATGTGTCTTTTACAGAATTTAATAGCAGCCATTGGATGTTCCATAGGATATGGATCTCCCTTCACTCTTACCGATACATCCAATAAGATAAAAAAGGGAACAAAAGGTGATGCCTCGATGTTAAGGCCCACATTGATGGCAGCTGTCCCTGCAATTCTTGATCGTGTTCAAGACAGTGTGCGCAAAAAGGTCTTAAATCAACACATGCCATTTACTTTTGTTTCCTTGGGTGTAAATTTTAGGGTGATCTAGTACACATTAAAACTACACTGTAAAAACTTCAGGTAGATTCTACTGGTGGACTAGCAAAAGCATTGTTTGATTTGGCGTACTCCCGTCGACTGTCTGCAATAAATGGAAGTTGGTTTGGAGCATGGGGCTTAGAGAGGCTTCTATGGAAATTTCTCGTGTTTAGAAAAATTCGAGCAATTTTGGGTGGTCGTATCCGTTTCATACTATCTGGAGGCGCTCCGCTTTCTGCTGAAACTCAACGATTCATCAATATATGTCTTGGGTTAGTGTTTCTATATACTTAAAATGATAAAAATTAATCATGACATATTCTCTAAATTGGTTATTTCTATTACACACACACATTCATTCAAGTGGCTTTGGACAGAGCAAAAAAGGAAAATAGCTTAAACTAAAATTCCATAACCTAAACAAAAGAATTTTCAGAATATAACATTAAGCAAAACATACATTAACTCGAAATTGTTTATATGATTGTCTCTAAGTGAGTTAACAATTGAGTCAAGTTCTCTGTGCTCTGTATAAGTAGCTCTCAGAACTGCGGGCTGAAATTAGAGCCGTCTTGCTATTTTCTCGCAATCTGGATAGTTAAATTAAATTATCTCTTTTTAAGTTTTAACAATTACAGATTTTGTCTCCAGGATAAATCAATATCGCTTTAAACATTTTTGGAATGTTTGTTAGGGAGGATTGGATACAACTTCTTGTTCACTATACAGTCCAATCTTGTCAAGTATTGCATACTAAACACGACCTTTAAGTTTGAGCTAAAGTGAAGTGTCTAAAATGTCTTTTTTTTTCCTTTCCATAATTCAACCATTCAAACACAGAACAACATATCCTTTTCTACGTCGTAGAAATAGTTCACCATACTGCAGTTTTATGCCCTACATAGGAGGTTCTTAATTTTCCCCGCCGTATGCTGTGCCTCCATTCTTCTTTTGGACTCAATCATGTAACCTTTGATTGTTTGTCATTTTCAGTGCTCCAATAGGTCAAGGGTATGGTCTTACTGAAACCTGTGCTGGTGGAACATTTAGTGAATATGATGATACGTCCGTTGGTCGAGTTGGTCCTCCGCTACCTTGCTCGTTCATCAAGGTAAAATATACACAGTTGTATTTCACTTCAAAGTGTCACACACGTGTTTCCAATATTGCGTATTTCTTCTTCATGTATGAAAGACAAATAATTTCTTTTTGGAGTTCTTTATATTTTTAAAAATCTCGAAAAAAAAAGAAAGAAATGTTTTACGTATAATTTATCTCTGAATTTCAGTTGGTAGATTGGCCTGAGGGTGGGTATTTAATTAGCGATTCTCCAATGCCACGTGGAGAAATAGTTGTTGGCGGACCAAATGTCACCCTTGGATATTTCAAAAATGAGGACAAAACAAAGGAAGTGTACAAGGTAAGTAATTTTGAAATTTTGTGCTTGTTTCTTTTTTTCTTTTTTCTTTTTTTTTGCATCTCACACTAACAAAGAGCATGTTAAAATGTCTCAAAAGTTTACTTATCAATAATAAGTAACTTATTTCCAATTTTAATCAATAAAAATGTTACTTATTTTGATAGTAAAATAAATGTTACTTTCAAAACTTAAATGTAAGAAAAATGTAATTTATTCGAACATGTTTGGAAACTGAAAGTAACTTTTATTTATTTTGAGCTTAGCCAAAAGTGCTCTTTACTCTGTGTTAGATGTATTTACTGTGTTAATCTGTTGATGCAAAGGTTGATGAGAAAGGAATGATGTGGTTCTACACGGGTGATGTAGGGAGATTCCATGCTGATGGTTGCCTTGAGATTATTGATCGTAAGAAGGACATCGTCAAACTTCAGCATGGAGAATATGTTTCTCTAGGGAAGGTACAGATTTTATGTACCTTTGCAGTTAGCGTGTTTTCTGTCGTTAAATACATTGTAGTTCACCTTATACCGTTGTTTCAGGTTTGTCACCATCTTAAAAATTTAATTTTTGTTTCGATTTAGGCACTCCGTCTTGTCGAATTAACCAATATGCTGATGTGGTATGGAAAATTCAGTTTGTCCCTGATTTTTGTTGTCCAACTTTGTATAACCGCGTCTTTTTGGACAAGTTTTGCTTTCCTTTTTCTTTCTTCCGTTTTTTGTTTATTTATATTTATAAAAAAAAGCTCATTTTACTTACTTCTTCAACAATATGCATTTTCGCCTGTGCTAACGGACTTTTCATGCCACGTTTCCGTTAACTAAAATAAAAATGAACTTCAGAGACTAACTTGGAACAGAAGTTCAGTGTCTGAATGAAACAATGTCGCAAATTAGGTGAATAACGGCGCTGCCTTTTGATATTTGTTAGCATCAGACTTTTCTCGGTTATCATTGGTTTTTCCTTTGCAGGTCGAGGCTGCTCTAATTATTAGCCCGTATGTCGACAGTATCATGTTGCATGCTGATTCTTTTCATAGTTACTGTGTGGCCTTAGTCGTAGCATCGCAGGCTGCTGTTGAAGAATGGGCTTCGAACAACAGAGTCGAATATTCTGATTTTTCGGACTTGTGCCATAAAGAAGAAACTGTAAAGGAAGTCTACGCTTCGTTAATTAAGGTATTTTTTTTTATTATTGATTGGCTTTCCCTCGTTCGAAAATGCAGTGAGGTTTATTAAAGAATCGAGCTCGCACATACAATATCGGTTATTAGGTTGGTAGCTAAGATTATTTCATTGTTTTGTGAAAAATATTATATAAGAAAAGATCGCAAGCTCAACTACGAATCCTTTATCGTGCATGTTTGACTAAGCTTAAATTATAATATAAAAGGGCCAACGTACTTTTTATCCATACATTTTGTAGGACCACATCTTATAATCACTTATAAGCCCCTCCCAAGCATGCTCATATCATTGAAAATGAGAAACAGAGTCCTGTCGTCAAACTTTTTTCAGTTTGATATCTCGAGTCGAGGAAATGCTCTATTTCATTGTTACGTTCTACAGGCTGCGAAGGGTGCTCGATTGGAGAAGTTTGAGATTCCGGCAAAGATCAAACTACTTTCAGAAGCTTGGACTCCTGAATCCGGTCATGTCACTGCAGCTCTCAAGATCAAGAGAGAGATCGTTAGGAAAACGTTCTCTGATGAACTTGTCAACCTATATTCGTCGTGATAGATGTCAAGATTACCCTTTGTTGTAGTGTGTGCAGAAATCTTGAATTTCCCACTTTTTTTTTTTTTTAAGAAAGGAGAAATGCACATCTATACTCACTCAAATTTTGTTTCTGCTGCTTCTGATTATTAATTAATACTTTGGTCTGTTTGTTCAACGAGTTTGAGTTTCACACTCATTGATTAAAATTTAGCATGCACGTGAAGTGAAAAATGTAGAAGAAAAATAAGTATTTATGGCAAAAATCTTATAACTGTAAATAACAAAAATCATTTTATAAAAAAGATTGAACCCTAACCTTGAAGGGCCCCACTGCCCGGCCTTTAGAGCATTGTGGAAGAGATAAATCGTGAAATGTGCCTCGGTAGACCAGAGTACAAGAACTGTCGTACTGGTGTCCACAAAGAGTCAAATTCCAAACCTTGTTAGAGGTAGGAATCGAATCCTCACACTGCGGCTGAGATTACCTCACTCATGTCATTTGCACCACTGAGTTATACCCTAGAGGGCAACAAAAATCATTTTATAATTTGATCATCGGATCAAGTTCGAATATTTGGCCGAAATTAACATGAAAGTCACTTTTTCAAGTTTTTGGTTTTGACACTTAACCAAATTTTCGATCTTCTCAACCAATTTCCAACAAATTTTTATGTAGGAGATTTACAAAATACACATTATAAGCTTGTTTGGTACAATTCAAAATTCAATTAAAATTGAAAATATAGCCGTTATTGGGTATCACCCGTCTAATAAAAAATAATAATAATGGCTAGTTTTTCAATTTTAATCTGATCTTAATCTTTACCGAACACGCCCTATATATATAAGGTGTATTTATACTTTACATACCATATTTTATAGATTTACATTTTACCTATGACATTTTGCAAAATGTTTAAAGTAAAAATCAGTTGCTGAAAAATTTACAGATATAAAATTATAAATAACTGAACAGGCAAAATATCCTTGAGCCCGTTTTGCCCCCATGATTTCACGTTATAATGAGATAAATGATAATTTTTTGAAAAATGTGTAGTTAAGAAATAATGAATTTTTTTGGATTTACATATAATATTATTTTATTGGAGAATGTGTGTTGATATGAAGAGAGAAAAATGAATTATAATTTAGCTCATGTTTGAGACACATTAAAATTTTCATTCTTGTTCTTTCATAAAATATGTAATTAAAATTAATTATTAATTTTAACTTAAATTAAAATTCATATTTTAATCACTCCCAAACATGGCCTAGTGTGGAAAGGGATGTCTATTTTATTTTAAACCCAAACTAGATTGTGCACATCACTATGAATAGGTGGACTATTCTTTTTTAAAGCACTTAAATTCCTTGTCTATGGTGCAACATACATATTTCTTCTGCCCTTCTCACTTTAGTTTTCTCTTGCTAGTTTCTTCTTGAACACCCCCATCGCACCCCACCCCACCCCAACAAAACAAAAAAAACAACAGTATGGGATTCTGCAATTTTCATCCCAAAGAAGAAGTTGTAGGGGTCTGTGCCTTGTGCTTGAATAAAAGGCTTCAAATTTTAGCTTCAAAAAATGGCTATCTTCACAGAACTCACGGTCACAAAAAGACTCGGATACCCCTGCCAAAGATTTTTGCTTTAAGCAATCTGTTCAATCGACTTGATGTTGGACGGCAGAAATCTGAGGGTAATTTTGGCAGTTCGTCTATCAGTCAAGAAGGTTAGAGTTCTTCACCCTCTGTCTGTCTGTGCTTTTCTTTTCTGTTAGATCTTATATTTGTCTATGGGTTTGAATTGCCATAAAGAAAAGATCACCAAAAGTAGAACAGAAAAAAAATAAAAAAAATAAAAAAATCAGTGTTTTTTGATAGAAAATTCAAAACTTCATCGTTAAACCACCTCGTCTGAAGCTTTTAAAGGTTAAACTTAGTTGAGTATAAACATGTTATACACATATCTTCTCGACCGCAGATGACACTGTACACTTTTCCATATTTCCTTATTAGTTTTAGGGGGTCGTTTTCTCTAAGTATAGTTTGAGAGGAGTGAGATCACTATTGTAATCTTCTTCTTCACGATAGAAAGATAATCTAAAAATGTGTGTTACTGCTACCTATGCTTTTGATTTGATATTGTAAAAATCACGTCAATAAATGGGAAAACGTTAATGTATTTTTTGACACTCGACATATTACACAGTAACGTTTTTCTATTTTTAAAAAAGAGATACGAGTCAATATGTCGTAAATTTATTAGAGGTACAAAATGTTCGAGACACCAAATCTCAACTCCTTATTCCTTAACCTGTGAATATGTAATAATCTGAGTGTGGGATCATGTATTCATGGTTGCCTTCCTTTTAAGGCTTCATTTCTTTTCTTATCATTTCCTTTGATGATTCAAATATATGTATTGGATCTTAAGCAAAAATAAATTGAACAAATGGCAAAATAGATTTCACATACTTGACGTTCTTATACTAACAAGTATATCGTTTTTCTTCAAGAATTTAAAACTACCTCAAAAATTGTGACAAATTGCAGACTCTTTCATATCAATCAAGTTTGAAGATAATGGTGAAATTTCTCAGAACCAAAGATGGAGAAAGCCTAATGACAAGATTAACAGTGTAGCTTTAGAGCAATCGAAACCGCCCGCAGCGCTTAGGTGGCAAAAGCGGATTGGCAACGTGTTCCAGCTCATCAAATGGAAGAGGTCCAGCAAAGGAAATGTGTGCCACATGGCCACTAAATTAGACAGGTCAAAGATTAGATATGGATGGATAAGGACATTGAGAAAGAGGATTAAAGAATAAAGGGATATGAACAGAAAAAGAAAAAGAGAGTTTTGAGCTTTTTATCCAATACTTCGACAATATTTGTGGGTAGAAGGCTCAATGAAAATGACACTATACAAAATGATATTTTATAGTTAAAATGGGTTTTGAGTCGACCATGTGGGATGATTCAGATTTTTTAGAATATGGGTCGATGAGGGTAATTTTAATATGAAATTTTAGTTTTAACTTTTTAAAACTACTCTTAAGCAATGTCGATATTATTTGGTCTATTAGAAACCCAAAAAGAAAAGAAAAGAAAAGCATATACAACTAAGTGTGTTGACATTTTTACACTAGTTAAAAATTTCGAGTGCACCTCATGCGTCTGTCCTCACCGTCTAAATGGACAGAATTCATGAGTGACGATAATGTGGTAACTAATGGAAGGTTGATGTTAAAAATGTTAAAAAAAATAGTTGAGGATAAAAGTTCAATGAGGAGCCCATGTTGGGGACAAAACTTGTAACTTAGCATGCTTTTGTATGAAAGAAGCTAAGTTCAAAAAAAGATTTAGAGAGTTTTAACGAAATAAAGAGATTTTCGATATCTATCAAGTAGAATGAGAGTATCCATCATTTAAGTTAAAGATACAAGGACCTAGTCTTAAAACATGCACTTTTAAAAGTTCAAGGACATTTGGCATGAAAGTATATATCGTATTGGACAATATTATAAATAAAATTCAACTTATTCTTTTTCTTCTTTAGCCCCTGTTTGGTACAAATTAAGAATTTTTTACTCATTTTCAATCACACATTCTTCAATAAAATAATATTTTACATCACATCAATAATTTTTCCTTCTTTTTCAACCACACATTTTCCATCAATCTACTATTTCAGAATACTTTCTTTCAAAATAATGTGGCTCATACACTCCCTTAATATGTTCAATACTCTATATTTCACCTTGTCAAAAATGTTAAGAGAATTCATATAAATGAAGGTAAAAATCAAGAATAGCATTTCCAAAGAATGTAACAGATACTTTTTTGAAATGAAAAATAGGCATAAATTGATGCTCCACTCAAGGAAACAAAAGATGCAAAGGGCCATACATAATTTGCTTTTTTCAAGGAAATATAATTTGATTTTTCTCCCAAAGAATTCAATTGGCTTAAATGATAAAACATGCTCTTTTCCCCAAATAATTTGGAGTATTTTTCAACTGTCACAAGGTTTTTAATCATAAAAGTTGCTCTTTATCTCCATAGGTGCACACTGGCATGCACATGTGCAACTGACTGCTGCCTTTTGTCTAGTTATCTCAATAGTGTTCAAGAAGTTGCATCTCACGTTCAGTATATACAGTATTAGGTTTTTGTTTGGTCCTATTTTTTAAAATTTACTTTTTCTTAAATTTATTTTCGATCACATATTTTGTGAGATCCACAACTTTTATTAACTTTTCAGTAATGTATATCATCATCTTTTATCAAAATTTACTAATTTTTATTTATTTTTAAGTAAATCAAACAAGAGCTTAATAATGTTAGAATTCAGTTCTTTCTTATTAATGTTTAAAATTGTTTGGTCCTCTTTAATTTTTTCTTCTTCTTCGATCGAGTGTTTAACAACCAAAATATCGATTTTCTTAGTAATTATAGCTAAACCGAATGAAATGAAAAAGAAAAAAAAAATAGAATTATGAATCATTTACATAAAACTCCATCTACGACAACACGGCACTCGAGTAGAGAGAGAGAGAGAGAGAGAGAGAGTGAGTAAAACATACGTTAAGTTGAAACAAAAATCTAAGTACATAAAACTTTCTCATGTTTTTAGACAAGATTACATGATATGAAAGCTAACAAAAGTCTTGAACTCAAATCTCGTAGACACTCCTTAATCAAAACTGTGTATGCATTAAATAATCGATGAAGAAATGAATCTATTCTCTACACTAAGTGAAGTGTTAAAACACAAAAGTTCTTTATTTAATTAACAACTTAAACATTTAAATGATATAGTTTAATAACATGTATTAAAAAAATGCAACCTAAAATGTGCATAAAAATTTTGCAAGAGAGATAAGAGTAAATACTCAAGAAGGGACCCCTCTCATCCTTCAATAATCAAGAAAATGTGGCTGCAAAATAAGGGCAATTCATTTCTTGTCAAAAGGAGGGTTGCTTTAGCAAGATGAAGTCAAAAATAATAATAACAACAATAACTTAATTCAGGCACAAAATCATATTCATACAAAGACTTTTGGAGTAGCAACTTGATAAGAATAGGATTCAACCCATTTTCTGTTTTCCCTTCAATTTATTACATGATTAGAACAGTCCACATGATTTGATTCTTTTTCACTATCTTTGTGTCTTTTTTGAGTGTGAAATGCAATATTGTCTGTAGTTGGTGAGAATATGGGCAATAATTCAACGGCTAAGCGATCATGAGAGACTATTTTCAAATACATTTCGAGTCGACTATATAAATTTCTTTTTTTTTTTCGCCATTCCGTTAGTTCATTGCTAAAGTAATGTGAGGGTATACACAATTAAGGAGAAGTTTATCTCTCCCTCTCTATCTCATTTGCAAAAATTCATCGAACGAAATCTATAAGAACATCGTATGTATGTTAAGAGATATCATGACATCTATATTGAGAATATTGACCGAACGATTGAATCCCACTTGAGTAACAAAAATGTAAAATGATTTTGTTTCGGTTTACTACTTGTTTGACGTTGAATCGATCCTTTGTTTGCCAAACAAATTGAAATCGCCGTATTTGCAATCCATAGATTCGTTGAACATTTTGACCCGAAGATGGGCTGCCAAGGCGCAACCCTAGGTAGAAATACAACTAGAAATGGGGATGGCTAGGTGGGGATTAAGTCATTAAGATATCCTCATTTCCCCGTTTCCTCATTTACTTATTTATTTGTTTTTTTGCTATTATATTTTTAAACATGATTTAAATTTTCACACTGCTTTTTATACTAATTGAGAATTCTCGCCTCATTCAAGGTGGGAACGAGACATTTTGTCATCTCCATTGAGTAAGGGGCTACCAAGAAACACATGGCTTGTAGCAATTGCATGTACTTTCAGGCAGTGTTCTAAAATGCTCGGGACATTTTTGAAACGCCTTGTATACGGGGAACACACGTAATACTGCAGTCAACTGAATTTCTTGATTACTTATGAATGCTTAAATGTCAAAATGGGCACATATTTGTGTTAAAAATTGTATCAAAATTAGCCTAACAAAGTTCGATCCATTTTTATAATTTAAAAAAAAAACAAATTGAACCCAACAAACATCAAATTAGCCCAAATCACCCAAATCCATGAATAATATATATCAATATGTAGGGTTTTGACGTTTAGAAAAAATCAAAAATTAAAACCAATATTATGTAGAGTTGCCCGAGCTTTCTTCTTCGGCCTTCCTCTAGTTTTACGAGCAAGTTATGCTAGTAATACACAATCTTCGATTGTTGATGGTTGTGAGGATGATGAGAAAATTAACAATGATATATCTTACAATCTACAAGAGATAAGGGAGCCTGATGAAGATGATTTTGCATCGTATAACACAGAAAATGACTTGAATGAAGAAGAGAAGATTGAATTGGAATTCGATAATGAGTTAGGCAACATTTAGGGTTTTTTAAGCTGGTATTCGTGTCTAATTTAATTGTAGGAGTTGATTAACAAGTAATCATAGTATATATGATCTTGAGCAACATGTTTTTGCCAGGAATTTGAAAAATATGTATAAAGTTCAAGTATAGTATTTATAATTTTGAGCAATATATATATGCTTAAAACACTTGGCCCCTGTTTGAAACCCATTTTGGGAGAAATAAAAATTTTGGAATAGTGATTGATGTAAGAATGTGTGGTGTAAAAGTGATGAAAAGTTTTTGATTTGTGTGTAATATTATTTTATTTGGAGAATGTGTGGTTGAAATGAAAAATGAAAATGAGAAATTAATGGGTGTCAATCAGGTTTTAATTTCACAAGTAATATTATTAATAATATTTTTAAATTAAATTAAATATATACCCACCCCTACCCCTACCCCTACCCCCACCCCCAAATTTCAATTCATTTCCCAAACCCTACTCCTCCCCTCTCATCCTCCCTTCCGTCTTCCTCTCTCTCTTCAACCCTCCTCCGCCGCCTCCCCTCCCGTTCCCCTCCCTGAATCGCAGCGTCACAGTGTGACTCTACTGTCGGTCGCAGCGTCATAGTCTGACAGTGCGACCTACAGCAGAGTACGTTGCTGTGGGTGTGCAGCAACGTTGTTGCTCACAGTGGGCAGCAACATCGCTGCACACCCACAGCAGCGTCGACGCTGCTGTGGATAGCGGCGGGCGGTGGAAGTGCTTTGGGCCTTGGATGCGATGGTGTGTGCGGTGGAGGTCTTCACCCTGCAGAGAATGAACAGCAGACTGCATTTTTTGGTTGTGAATTTTGTGGTGGTGGGTGTGTGGTTGAGGTGTTGTGGATCTTCGATGGGGTGTTTTGTGGTTTCTAGGTTGTGTTGTGCCGGATCTGTGTGTGTGGGGCTATGGCAAGTGGTCTGTGTCTGTGACTGTTGGTGGTTGGTTGTCGATGGGGTTATCTGTGACCAAGTATTGGTGGCGCTTGCATCGGGCGGATGAGACGAAGTGTTTCTGTGACCAACTATTTGGTCGATCTGTGACCTAGCTATTGAATTGTTGCGATTTTTTTGGTGTCTGTTACCTAGCTATTGAACTGTGACGATTTTTTTTTTTTGTTTGTGACTTAGCTATTGAACTGTGACCCACAAATTTGAAAATATGTGACCTGTAACATATAATTTTTTTGATCTGTAACCAACAAATTTTCTTAACATGTGATCAATTAAAAATATGTGACCTATAAATTTTGTCATTTGTGACCTCAAAATAATCTGTGACCTTTGAATCGAAGCAGTCATCGGAATTATGTGACGACCAACGGTCATCGAAAAATAGTCGTAAGAGTAGTCGTCGGAGCAGTGTAGGTGGAGTGGGGTGGGGTGGGTCAAATATATTATATTATAATTAAATATTTAATTTAATAGATTAATTGTTAAATAAAATTAATTAATTCATTGAAAAATCTGAGTTTTGCAAATTTAAATATTGAGATCTGATTTTTTATTTTGTGAAAGTAAATCCTTGAACCATGCATTTTTTCCATTTTTGAATTGGTGTAAATCATACACCTGAAATATGAATTTTTCCCTAAGTTAGCTTTGGTTGACTCATTTGATTTTGGTTTTGGGTTGGAATCGACACAAACTAAAATGGGCCCAGGCCTACACACGACTACTATCGATTCGACCCGTCAGCAACCGAACCCGTTTGACCACAGCTTCCGGACTCGGGTCCAATGCGATCAGCTTATTGGTCAGTGTTAACACGGAGAGCCTTGTACGTACCATAAAATTCATATTTTTCCATTTCTCCTCTCAATTTTCCACTTTAATTTTCCTCCCATTTTCCATCCCACAAGGAAGGAAAAAGGTTTAAATCCCTAACAAAGGATTCAGGAGGAAGGAAAATCCAGTATAAATTATCTTCAATGACTTCAGGTGACTAATTTTCTATTGGAATTAACGATAATTCAGCGCATGTATCATGTAACTATCATTTCCTTGATTTATGTTATTTATTTTTGGTTTTTACATCTGGGTTTGTCAATTTGATTATGTTTTAATGTAATTTTGCTGGGTTTCTTAAGTTATGAGAATTTTGAGCACATAACCCTTTCGGTTTAGAGAAGTTATGTATAATCGCTAGAATTCTGTCTTGTTGAATTTAACTAATTCCAATGACTCAATGCGCGTAACTTTCAATGGGAATTTCCAAATAATTCAGTTCTTTTATTATGCAACTGTTATTTCCTTGATTTATATTGTTTTATTTGATTTAATTATCTGGTTTTGTCGAGCTATTTTTCTGGGTTTCTTAATTTACTGAGATTTATGTTTTTTTTTTTTTTGTTGGTTTTAATTATCTGGATTTTGTCAATTTTATTATGTTTTGGTCTAATTTTGCTGGGTTTCTTAAGTTATGGAGAACTAGCTCACATAATGACACCCTTTTGGTTTAGCGAAGTTATTTATAATCAGTTGAATGTTTTCTTGGTGAATTTAACTGTCTTCGATGACTTCTTGCGATATAAATGAGAATTTATGTTAATTCTGCAATATATAATGAAACTGCTGTTTCCTTGATTTGTAGAGTTTATTGGTTTTAGCCTCCATTTGTGGAGAATTTATAAACAAGATAATTTGTAACTAAACAGAAACGAGTGGAATGTCTATTTGAAAATGAATTTTTTGACCATTTAAATGATTTATAAATTTTACCAAACGGATGTTTAATTATCTTAGTATTATCAAATTTTTATATTTTTGTGTAATTTTTCTGGGTTTTGTATGTTATGGAGAATTTTTGCATGCATAATGAAGAAGAACCTCTCATTTTATCAAATTTACTCACAATCAATTGAATTTTGTTTTTATCATGCCAAACTGATTTTCCATTTTCGGAATTTTGTTATACACTTTTGTGCTTATTCATTTGGGGAATTCGTTTAACTGTCTTTCGTTTTTTAGTTAAAGGTTTTTGAATGAAGGGATGCTTTTTGTTTTACAGATTACACATTGAAAATTGCAGCTGAGCTTGAATCAGCTTCACGGCTGAGGACTGCTCAATTCTTGGTAACACAAAGACCATGGCTTGGTAATTAATTTCTTATTATGTTTCTATTCACTTAATGTGCATATGCTTTATACTATAAGTGCATATATGTGCTGGAGGCTCGAGCAAATGAATGCGAGTTATTTTTTTGCATGCTCTCAACGATTAATATTAAATTGTGAATATGGTTCTTGACTGACTGTTGTAGTTTCTTTATCAGATCTCTATGGAATTAATGTTAGACCAGTGGCCCCTTTTGGGAGTGCAAGTCGTAAACTGTATGTTGATGAGGCGCTCATACACCGGAATTTGCCTGACGAGTTGCTTTTTGAGGTAATTACTTCTCTGGAAAGTGGTATATTCTTTTAATCAATGATTTGGTTATAAAGATATGGTTGTGGTTCTTCAATCATGTTCTTTCACTTTGGATATTATATGTGAAGATCTGAATGATATATTATGTTTTAAATTTGGATATAGGTAGTCCAAAAGGAGAAAGTACTAGGTCTGTATATTGTGGTAGTGAACTGTCTTTTTAGGGATTAATGATTTTATGGTATATAACTAAATTTTATCAGATAGGGTTATGAAGGATTTTTTAGAACGACTGTAATGCACATGACTTTTTCATGGAGTCTTTCTTGAAAGCATAGGAGTACATAGCTCCCCAAGGCTAGATGAATGATATTTGGAAAGTTAATTAGTCGCTCAATAAACCCACTGCCAAAGAGAATTCTCTTCACCTATGCAGCTTTTTAGGGATTTGGATGTCTATATAAGATGTCAAGAGCCACGAAATAATTTGAGGAGACAATGTCACACTATTTTGAGAACGTCCTAGATCATTGAGTTTTGGAACTCCTTCCAATCCCAGATAGACAATGTGACAAAAGACAAATTGGTGAATGTAGAACCAGATTTTCACTTTGAATCTCACCATTATTAACATAAAAGTTAGATGATGGACATTAACATTCTTTAGAAAATTAAATTAAAAATGAAGGGAGCTCTTAGGACAACCACATTTGTGTCACAAAGAAAGTGCTTTGCACTTGAAGAAGCCACATTACACAATGCTAAATCAAAACCTGCAGCCTCCTTTCATGTGGCTTGCAAAAAGTAAAGCACATAGTGGAGAAAAGATGTATTCGGATCCGTGTTCTATATGTATTACATGGAATAATTGGTCGTATTTTGTGGTCACACCGATATCTTTGCGGTTGTAATGACTAGAAGGTTTTTGATGTCGTTGAAACTCTAGGTGGTTCCGTAACCGTCATTTATGTTGATAATCCTTTACGAATCAGGAAATGTGATTTGCATCTTTTATTGGAGCTCTCATTAATTGTTGCATGTACGAAAAAGTTACAATTGTGATTAATCTCATTGTAGATTTTCTCAAGAATGACTCCATATACCTTAGGGAGAGCTGCTTGTGTTTGTCGCAAATGGAAATATACCATTCGAAACCCGGTGTTCTGGCGTAATGCGTGCTTAAAGGCTTGGCAGGTAGATGAGATGATGTTGGTTAATCTTTACGCTTTTATATATATTCCGTTATCTGTTTTCAACTTGAGGATTCCTTTTTGTAGCTCAATGGAGTTGCAGAAAATTACAAGATTCTACAATCGAATTATGATGGTTCATGGAGGAAAATGTGGCTCTTAAGACCTAGACTCCGTACTGATGGTAAAATATATCCTTGTACTTTTTCTTGTATCAATATGATATATCAACCTTAGATAGCTATATGCCTATAGTTGTTGACTTTGGTCCTTGTCTCATAATATTTCCTTTATGTCCACGATGCTCAATGCTATAGAACTATAGGGACTCTATTCCTACATGTTTGAGATTCTTCTATTGCTTCTCTTATTTTACATTACCCCAATATTTAATAAGGGGTCTAATAATATTTGTGAAACCTTGGATTGTGGTCTGCCAGGCATGCTTGTCGTAAATGTAAAAAGGCAAGGTGTTAGACCTGATGCCTTTTTTCCTTCATATTGATGGAACTTTCCAATTTTCTCTTACATGGAAATATAGTGATGCCAATTATCAATTTAAGTGGAGTTCATAACTCTTAATTCTAATCTGTTAACCATTTGTCATGTTACTGACTAAAATTGTAGATTTGATCTTCCTTATCATCCTATAGTTAAGTTGACAATTTTTATATAAGGCAACTGTAAAATTGTGAATGAAAATATACTTATGAAACTTTCTTCTTGTAACATACATAAATATTGAGGTAATTTTAAGTTCTGCAAAAGCTCAACTTCTCAGCATCTAATCTGTCTCTACCCGCTCCATTCTATGGACATGAAAATGCGCCAAGACATTAGTTCTTTTGCATAAGCTTCATTTTGAAATTTATTGTGAAGGTATCGTGCATGCTAAAACTCATCAACACCCTAGGCATATACTTGATCAGTGAAAAAAGAGCACAATGCTACCATCATGTGGATGTTGATAAGAATAGTGGATATCGTAGCTGCAGCATGCCCTAACTACTTTTTGATCTGGAGTGATTTTCCAGTTACAATAAAACTGTGTAGTTATAAGGGATCTGCCATAAACTTTTGCAGCATATTTATAATAAATTGTCATTTAGGTTCTAGGCTCACATGCAGTGCTTGTGACTGATTATTATCAACTTTGTAGGTCTCTACGTCAGTCGGAACACCTATATTCGTGCTGGGGTTGCGGAGTGGAAGATCACTAATCCAGTCCATATTGTATGTATTTTTTAACATCAGTTGTGTTATTTTCCTCATTCAGTTTCTGCTGCACAGAAGAAGTTGTATGTCAAATCCTTTGTGCTAGATAATATTCAGATATTGTATACCTCAGAAAGAGAGGCTACAATGTTGGAATATATTAACTTTTTGACAGAGCTGGAAGAATATGTGGAGTACTTTTTCTATGAATTTATAGATTATATTTGTTAATTCTTTGGACTGCATGAGATTTTCTTTGTGCTGTCTATTTTAACTTTATTGGAAGAAAACTGTCCTGGTTCTTTGATTTTTTTATTCTCTTGTAGAAATTGAAGTTTGTTAAATCCAAGATGTTAGTCTGGTTACTGACTCTTGGTGCATGGTTTGGTAACGATTAAGATAATTCTTCATTGTATTGCAGGTTTGCTATTTCCGGTATTTGAGGTTTTATCCTTCTGGCAGGTTTCTGTACAAGGTCATAATGCTTGACTGATTTTTTGCATATATAACAATTTAAAATTGTCTTTTTTAGCAATATCTAATCATGATGGTCTTTTTTTCCTTCTGCCAATGTGGACAGAATTCATCACAAAAAGTGAAAGACGTGGCAAAATTGATGCACTTTCGCACCTCAAAAGTTGATTGTGTGTTCAGTGGCCGTTACACACTTTCTGAAGACAAGGTTCGCTTCTGTTTGTCTAATTTGGAAATTTTCACGTGGTTTGTTTATTGTATAATATGTAGATATGCTTATTGAACTTTCATTTAATTCTCATTTCATATCTCTCAGATCTAGAAATATAATTATCAATCAATTACAGGTTGAAGCTGCTCTTTTGTATCCTGGCTTGCGTCCTACTGTTTGGAGGATCCGCTTGAGGTAATCAATAATACCGTGTTTTCGGCATTCACTTCTTTTGATTATTTTCATGCCAAACCCACAGTTTTGTGGATTTTGGATTTTTTCCGTTTTCCAGGTCTTTTCAAGCTTAAATCAATCGCAATAATGGAGTAGGCTTTTTTCCCCCTAAAAGCATATGGGTCACTAATTAAGCTCTTGTTTGGCCCACATTTTTTAAAATTCACTTTTCACCGAACTCATTTTCAACCACATATTTCATGAGATCCATGACTTTTATCAACTTTTGAACCTTACATTTCATTAACTTTTATTAAAATCTACTAAAAATCTGTTTTTTATCGAAACCAAACAGGGGCTAAATGTCTGAACAGCTATTGACTTGATTTTTTTTTATTATGCATTGGTCCTATTAGGTGGCTTTTGCTATGCTGACTACTGCCATAGGATTTGAGAGCATAAATTATTGGAAGTGGGTTCCATAAAATTCTGACAGACTGGGGAAAAGTAAGGTTCTTTAGTTCTTGAAGGTGTTTCATGACCTTGGAGTGCAAACAAAGGTCTCTAGTAATCAAGGAGAGTGTTCTTAGTAGAGGGCAGCTTATGCCAAAAGCCCAACTCATGCTGCCCGTCCCTTGAACCGGGCTGTGCCAGGCGGCTCGGGCAAGCCTCTAGTTTTTTTATAAGGAAAAAAATAAATAAATAAATAAAAATATATATAGAAATTGGTTAGACCTAGCTCACCTAAAAAAAGGCCTTTACGAGCCAAGGGTGGCTTGGAGTGGGGCTATCCAAACCTGGAAGAGAAGAGGACGTAAATAGAAGCCTTTGACTTGGAGCAATTTGAATTTCGTAGTCATCTTTAGTTGGTTCGGGCTGTGTGTCTGTCATTCCTGGATTAACTTGTTTCAGACCTGTTTAGCTTGGGTTATTAGAAGGCCTTTGTAGATGATTATCGAATTTGAAGTCTTCTATTTGAATGTTCCTCTATCCCACGCTCTTCTGTCAAATCTGTCTTTTTGTGTTTAATCTAGTTGTGCAACACTGGTGTTACATTGTGATTACTAGAGTTTTAGAAGAACGACCACAAACTTCTGGGGTTAAGTAGCTCCTCGAAGTCTCATATATCAAATGAAGGATAAAAAGCTCCATGGAATGATATTTGGATTTTTAATTCAGAATTACCTAGTTTTTGTTATTTTCAATTATATTACTATGCGTTATCTACCTATATCTACCCCAAACAAAATTTCATTTTCTTCTGTTTACTCTAGATTGAGGGGGACAACAGCTGGTGCTAATAACAGAATGGACCTGCTGTCACTTGTTACTAGTGGTGTGAACGATAATGAGGTTAGCAGCTCAGATGAAGACATTCTTGGACTAGTTGAAGGGTGGCAAGAGGATGAAACGCATAACCCTGATGTTCCGGCAGTTTCGCACAAAAAGGGTCTTACACCTTTTGTCTTCGTTCCATTCGATGAAGTACGTATCTCTTTTTTTTTTTTCCAATTGATTTTAGTTTGACATAAAAAATAATCAACATTTCTCTCTCTCCGTGTCTCTCTGTGTGTGTGGCTATCCAGTCTTTTCTATAGCAGTTTCTTCTGAATAACTTGAATTTTGGCTTGGCCAATGTTGAATAAAGTTGTTTTTATTTGGTTCTCCCTATTGCTTAATTCTTCTTGCTGTTACTTTATATGCCATTTTTTCTATATTTCATATTCTCATTGGGGTATAGGTATATTTACGTGAGTTAATTTCACTTTTGTATATGGACACACATCAAGCTATTTACAGCTCTTTATTCTCCCTTCCTCCCTCTCTATTCCTGGGAGGGAAAGGTGCCATTTTTTGGTCTACACGTTCTCACGCATCTTCATTCTTTCTTTTTTTTTTTTTTTTTACTGATTGATGTGATTGTCAAAATTCAGCCTTTTAATGAGAAAAGATTGTTTGTGCATGATTACAAATGCATTAACAGATCCAACATGCACTTTCATCAAGTAAACAAACAATTTGCATTATGTGTGCAATAGCCTTATTGGAATTCATATTTTCCCTCTTTATTTTTGGGTGGGGTTCGAAGGAATGGTTATGGAATTCCAAGTTGACTTCTAGTTGAAATATAAGGATCCTTGTGCTACCCGTATGCATTTCATCTTATAGCTTATTTAGTACGGTGAATTGAACAGTATTATTCAACTTGAAAGAAAAACACAGTACTTTTCTGATAAGTTTTTGAACTAAAAATCTTGAAAAAGTTACTTGTAGCAAAGCAAGCTCTAAGAAAGAAAAATAAGTTATAATCTTGTTTATTGTAGTATCGAATATTGTGTTTTAAACATGTTTTTAATGTTCTTTTTGCTAGAAAAAAGTTGCTTTCAGCAAAGCAATCTCTAAGGAGAGAAGTTGTAATCTTATTCATTGTGTTGTTGAATACTGTATTCCAAGCACATCCTTAATGTTCTTCCTTTTGCTCGGAAAAAAGTTACTTATAGTGAAGCAAGCTCTAAGAAAGAAAATGAAGTTTTAATCTTGTTCATTGTAGTGCCGAATACTGTGTAAGGAACACGTCCTTATTGTTCTTCCTTTTCTCTCTACGGTATAGGTTGAAACAACAGTGCTGAATCTGCCTGTGGACAAGATGGATTATTATGTACCTGGGTGATAGCAGCAACATTGGCCTTTGAGAACCATAAAATTTGTAAATATTAATGGTTTGTTTTATGTTTCTTGAAGTGTCTTGTGAAATCTTCAGTTGGACCTTGAAGAGTAAATGTTTGCCAATAATTTTAGGGTGTTTTGTATTCTTCTTGTTTCCAACATGGACGTGTAAGATTGTATCCCATAAATATATATTTCTAGTGTGGATGAATTTGAACTTAGTTTGGCGGATAATGCAATCATTTTATTCGGTATTGTAATTATAGTATCCTATGTTCGTTGTGGTTCTTGTTACTTTACTCTCTTCAAGTAGTTAATGCTGAGTTCAAAAAAGAAGAAGAAAAATATTTATGTAATGTTTAGGAAAATTGAAAGGTCACCTATGTATCGTAAGTAAATTGCTATAATTTAGTTATTTCAACTGCATCAAATGATCATGCATGAATCTGTCTAATTCAGAAGGGAAGAAGTTGCATCAGTGTCTGAATTTCAATTCTAGTAGTAATGTTCAAAACAATTAGTCTTCAAATATAGAAAGCATAAATGGACTGTTTAAATTTGATTTTGCAATAAAAAAGTAAGGCAAATGTCTTAGGGGTTCAACTTACTCATTATAATTGTGGATCAATTTGCTAAGGATAACAGGTTGAGGACATATGATGCAATTTTACCCATAAGTTTTTGAGTTCAAATTTACTATCTTGACTTGGTTTTTCTATCATTAAAATTTTGACACCTCAATATAATCTTTTAAGGTCAAAATTTTAGTGAAATAGTTCATTTACGTAAAAAAATAAAATTTGTTTTTATTTTACTAAAATTGGTTTTTTGGGACAATGAAATGCAAAATTAAGTTTGATGTGAAAGCTGAAAAGAATCGAACATGCAATGTTGTTGATCTTGAATCAATTAGAATACTTTCGAATTAAAAAGCAATGTTGTTTAACTTTAATCAATTAGGAGTAAATTTTAACTTATTGTATTAAATCTAGCTTTGAAAGGAGCTTGACATGATAAGGTAATCGAATCAACAATTTCTTTTCGAAAAAATTGCAATCATGTTACCAAACTTTTCATTTAGTTGCAGATTTTATCCAAATCTTTTATTACCACCGTGAATACCAAAACTTTCAAAAATTCGCACTAGAAATCCAAATGGATGGAAAACCATTGCTTTGACGCTTCGATTGCTAATATTTTCCATGGAAAATGTATTTTTTTTTCACTTAATTTTCTACTTTTGTGATGTTTGATTAACAATTTTTTCCATGATTTTTTTTTTTTTTTTTAGGGAGATGAGCTTTTTATTTTCCATGTAATCCACTCTCACTTTATCTCCCTCGTCTATCCCTTCTCTCTCATCTATTTACAAAAAAATAAAATAAAAAATGAACAAGTATAATATTTTCTGGATTGACAAATAAATCAATCAAAAACATTTAATTAATAATTTCCATACAAATAAGTTTTAAACAATTTATTTTATTTCCATACAAATTTTATAATGCAATCAAACGCGCACTTAGAGTTTGACTTATTTTGACCAATATTTGAAAAAGTAACATGGTAAATAAAAAAAAAACAATTATATTAAGTAATAAATCAAAAAACATAAAATAAAAACCAAAACCACCAATCTACACCACCTCCCCCACCCCAACCCCTACCTTAAAATCACCGCCAGCCCCTGACAATGCCTCAACCGTCACGATTGCCTCATCCACGATGTCGACAACACGGTCATCTCTAAGGCCGCACCACCGAAATTTCGTTATCCACACCACCAACTTAACCATTTTCGCCGCCTCACTTAGATTTCTATCCTAAAACCAAACCCAAAACGTCATAAGCTAGAACTATACACTATATTTTCCATCTCCGTCACCTGCAACTTATTGTCTCTCCACCAGCGGAACCACGCACCCTCCCAGATCCTGGTTTTCCATCTTGTCGATAGTGTCTCATCACGCCATTCCATTCACCACTAACACCACCACCTACTAAACACTAACACCACCACCACTGTCACAGCAAGAACCCACTAACATCACCTGCTGAACCACCACTTCCAGTTGAACCCAATAACACTCACACCTACTAAACCAACATAGCAAGAACCCACAACCAATTCACCATAAATCAACAAAAGAAGTCCTAGAAATATATTAACATGAATCAACTAATTAATACACCTGCTTCATTTGTCTTGTTGATCATAAGCATAATACAATCCACTATTATTTTGCCGGTTGTTCAATGTGGTTAGACGTTACTATAGATGATTTGGGTCTCCATCGAAAATTTTTAGATCTGGGATGAGATCAATTATGCGGTTGATAGATGAATTGAAAAATTCTAGATTTGGGATGTGAACGATTATGAGGTTGAGAGAGAATATGAGGTATCCATTGGCACGATCGATGGTTGCTAGTGTGGCGGTGGCATAGTCGTCGTGTTTTATGTTTAAAAAATGTGAAATTACCATTTTGTCCTTTTAAACCTAGTCAGAATTATGGCCATGTTCAATTCTCTAATCAACTAACAGTTAAACCAATTATTTACATTCATTGGACTCCAGGTGCGGATTTTTGAAATGTTTGAGCAAAGTCTGTAACTAAATTAAAGGCTTGGTACCGTGATTGCAATTTTTCCTTTCTTTTATTTTTTGTTCAAGACATTTCTAACTCAAACTAAAAACCTTGTCCATGAAGTAAATTATTTAGGGATGACAAAAAAACTCGTTATATTTGATAGCCATAGGTGACATGGCAAGACGGGATGTGATCGTTGCCCAAAGATGGGGATGGGATGGGGATGGAGAATATGGTTTCCACCCGGTTTAAATTTATTTTCAATGACAAGTTTTTTATCACATAAAAGAGAATAAGGAAAAGAAAAAAAAATCAACTTTTATAAAGGTAATGATTTTCACTAACTAAGAATCATCATCATTGAAATGCAATATTGTGAGTATTACGAAATGTGTGGACTAAAAGTAAAAGTAAGTAGATGGGAAAGTATTGATAAAATTAGCATTCGATCAACTTATAAATTTAGGTAATTAGCACAAAACGTTCCCACCTTTATCCATACCTTTCATTTTTTTGGTATTTTCACCCTTATTTTCACATTTCATTACGCAAAAGATCATTTTCACCCATTTTCTCAATTAAAAATTATGAAATGACAAATATATCTCTCTTTAAATAAAAGAAAAAGAAAAAGAAAAAACTAATTGCAACTATAGTCCCAAATTTTTTTAAAAAGCGCAAATAAGTCAAAAATAAATTATTAAAATGATAATTAGTATATAATATCTTTATCTTTCACCGTTATTGCGAAAAAAGTCCACACCTTTCATTTTTTAATATTTTCACCCTTAATTACACATTTGATTGCGCAAACCACCATTTTTATCCATTTTCATTCAATTTCTCAATAAAAGGTTGTGAAATAACGAATATAACTTCCTATTTAAATAAAAAATATATTTTTAAATTTCTAATTCTTTAGTAATTTATTTGAGACTCATTTGCGTTTTTAATTTCTTAATTTTAAATAAATCTAATTGGGACTCGTTTGCAATTTTTAGAAAAATTAAATTTTTTAATAATTTTTTGGAAACTTGTTTGCACTTTTTTAAAAATTTGGGACTATGATTACATTTTAAATGGTGAAAATATATATTAAAAAAAATGAAAGGTGTGAACGTTTTTCGCAACACAGTGAAAGATAAGGAAATTATGTACTAATTATCCTTTTAATAATTCATTTGTGACTTATTTGCTCTTTTTAAAAAATCTGGGACTGTAGTTACAATTAATTTTTTTTATTTAAAGAAGAGGGTATATACGTCATTTCAAATTTTTTAAATGAGAAAATAGGTGAAAATGATATTTTGCGCAATGAATTGTGAGAATAAAAGTGAAAATGTCAAAAAATTGAAAGGTAAAGACATTTTCCATAATGACAATAAAATGTAAAGACATTATGGGCTAATTGCCCTATAATTTTGCCGAAAGATGCACTTAACTACCAATAAGCAAATCCTAGCAACTTATAAGCTATTTTGACCCAACGAAAATATCTATTTTCTGTGCATGAAAGTACTTTCACCCTTGTGAGGCTAGGAGTATAGGTTGGCGTGGGGGACTGGACTTCACATCCAGTCTTTGCTGTAAACTGAACCTTCACATATAGTGTAGAAATGGCGGACTCGAAGGTGGAGACGATTTCAAGACTGGCTCAATGGAAGATCGAGAATTTTGGGCCAACCACCACTTACAGAAGATCCGACCCGTTCAAAATCGGCATTTGGAACTGGTATATGTGTAATATGTGTGTATTATGATGATGATGATGATGATGAATTTTGAAGTGTTTTTTGTGATATGCTAGGCAATTATCAGTGGAGAAGAATCGGTACATGTACATAAGGCTTTTCCCGGAGCCGTCGCGGCTGTCGAAGGAGCAGCCGCCGTTGGCGCGGTTCGTCTTACGGGTCACCACCTCCGGTTCCAATCGAAGACCGTATATATCTCCAAGTATGAATAATTAATGATTATTTTACTGCTCCTGTTGTTATTACTCTGTATTATTGCTTAATTCAATTTGAGCTCAATAATGAATTTGCTGTAGTACACTGAAAAAAAAGAATTACTTTTCTTGAAAGTAACAATTAGTTATTTCTATTTCTAACTTTCACAAATAATGATAATTACGTACCGTAAAACAAACTTATAAGTGAACTTAAAGATTAGGCAAACATTTATGCTTACTTCTGTTCATCCAAATAGGGTTCATGTTTCAGAGTCAAACTTATTGTTCTTTGCACCAATATACAATAAGGAATTTTTCCAAACGCCTACAATGTGCAAAGTGAAATATCTTCATTATAAATGGTCTTATTTTTGTCAAAATCGACTAAGTTAAACAACCCCATTTTTAAAAAATCAACACAGTTGGAGTGTGGGTGCCTCTTGCAGGGGCTGCCCGGGCGTGGGGGTGGGGGTGAAGATGGGTGAACGGTATTTTGGAAAAATATAAGGTTGGTTATTAAAAATTTGAATAAGTTTGGCCATTTCTTTATTATGTATATTAACTTTGTCTTTGCAAGTAAGTACGTCCAATATAGTAAATGGCATATGAACAATTGCAAGTTACTAAGTTTCATCTTATTCAGGTAATGTATTTTTAACACATTGAATACATTGTTTTGACTTTAAAAGTGAAGACAAGTAGATAACATTGCCTGGATAACGAACTATGTATAATGCTTCTATGCATCTGTAGTGTATGTGGATACAAATAACAGGGTTACACACGATTTAGTTAGCTGCTTATTTCCTCTGCTGTAGGATGCTAAACGTACTTGATCTGGTAAATCAACTATACAGACTTAATTAAAATGACTTAGCATTACGAAAAATTAAAAAGTACAGTCCATTAATTGTAACTTTTGAACTTAGAAAGCTGTTGTCTTGTGCTTATTCTCATGTCCAATGTTCAAAATTTCAACTTCTTATTTTTTTTTTTTCATATTTATTGCTAGTCAATGGTGTCTAATTCACTTTACCGAACATGCTAAAAATATATAAATTTAAGGTGATAGATATGTGCATTATCTTGCTGCTATACATGAAAATCATCTAGCAATTCATGTGGCCTTTTGCTGTAGTTCATGAGAGGCTACTTCGAACGAGTGATGACTTTGCCTGGCCTGTTGACTCTACCTTTCATGGTCGATTTGTCATTGACGTGGAGTTCCTGGACCTAAAGATCTACCCTCTAAATGTGAGTTTTTCTTAAATTTTCTTATAAGTTAGAACTTAAATAGCATATTAATTTTATGTTGTGCTTTATCCTTTGGTGGGTGGATTTTTTAATTTTTTTCAGGGGGGGGGGGGGGGGATGGTCCATATGAGTTCTTGTTAATCTTTTGTTTTTCTTTTTGAAACTTGCATCAGCATAATTTTCATTAGGTTGTATACTACATAATATTTATCATTTTCAAGTAATGTTGTGCAAATGAATCTTTGCAGCCTAGTGTGCTTCGCGTCTAAGCTGCCTTCCTCAACTGAAGACCGATTTGTACGTCATTTTAGATTTTACAAAAAATCAAAGAAAGAATGAACATCACTGAGGCAATGTTTGTTGCACAGTACTGACAAGATTGGACAATACAATGAACAAAAATTTAACTTCTTTTTCTTCTTTCACACTATCTAGTCTATCTTAGTAAATATGTTAAAATAGTTCTCTTTGAGATGCATATCCGTCTATTCTTAAAACACAGTTCTCTCTTATTAAACTTTAGGGTGGAGAGGGCAATTCAATATGGCCGAGTGATGGTATGATGCAATATCTAGCAGCTCAAAGCACTCTCAAATGCCTCTCTCGCATGCTCGACGAGTCTATTCATGCTGATGTCACCATTAACACGGCTGATGGAACGCTACATGCCCACATGGCAATTCTTTCTGCAAGCTCTCCGGTGTTCCACAGCATGTTCTTGCACGACCTCAAGGAGAAAGAATCCGCGACAATTGACATAGAAGATATGTCAACAGAGTCGTGCATGGCCCTTCTCAGTTCCTTGTATGGAACTATAAAACAAGAAGATTTCTGGAAGCACCGATTAGCATTGCTGGGTGCAGCAAACAAGTACGACATTTTAAACTTGAAGGATGCTTGTGAGGAAAGTCTTCTAGAAGATATCAACTCGGGAAATGTCCTCGAGAGGTTGCAAGAGGCTTGGCTTTACCAGCTTAACAAACTGAAACGAGGATGCTTGACGTACTTGTTCGATTTTGGGAAGATTTATGATGTTCGAGATGAAATGAGTGATTTCTTCAGACAGGCAGACAGAGAACTAATGGTCGAGATGTTTCACGAAGTGCTCACAGTTTGGAAACCAGCATGAATCACCGAACCAAATATGTATCTCTTATATATATAAAGTGCCTATGAAACGGAAATTATTGTTTTAACGAAAAATTTATTTTCACCGTTAGTTTTATTGTTTTCATTAAATAGCAATTAAAGCCATGGTCATTGATGTTATGTCTGTTGGAATTCCATTATTTAATAATAAATGAATGGGAAATGCAAAAAACTTTGTACTACTCAATGTTGTCAAACCCGGCCTGGCCCAGCCGATTCGATTGGTGAAATCGGGAATCGGACCCAAAATCGAGCCAAAACATTTAAGTTTATAAAACCGGTTAAAACCCATCGAACCGGCCGATTCAACCGTGACTTGGAGAACTTGAACCGGTCACGATTTTGACAGGTTTTCAAAATTTTATTTTTTTTAGTTTTAAAAATTTTAACTTCATTATTGAGCTTCAAAATTTACAATTCTAAGGCACATGGAGAACTATTGGATGTCTGCTCATTTTATAGATACACTTCTCTCTAAAAGTTTCATAAACTTCCAATGTGGGACTGTGCATTTTATATATGCTCTTAACTCCAATAATTTTATAAACTTCCAATGTGGGATAGTGACAACAAAAAAAATTTTAAAATGCTCATCAAAATTATTTTCAAATGTATGTCTAATTGACTAATTTGATTTTGAATTACAACTAATTAAATTGTAATATTCACTTTCATTCTTTCATTTATTTAATTTTCAGATTTAACTTAAATTGCACTTGATTATTAATATATTAATGTTAGATATTATTTTCTATAAGTTTAAAATATTTTAATTTGACAAAGTAAACTATTTAAACATATTTATTTTTAATTTTTAGTGTTGAGACTAATTGTAGGATAATGAATCTAATTAGTAAATATAGATTTACTTTGAATTATTTTTATGTATTTATTGCACTCGGTTCGACACCAGTTGAATTCTCACGGACTTCACGTCGGAATCATTCTCAATTGTGAACCAAAACCCTTTCATCTCCATTTCCAGATATCAGAATTATCAAATCCGCAGACTTTTCGTATAAATTCTATGATTAATGCTCGTGTTTAGTTCCTTAATTAATAAAAAAATTAAAATTCTTCTAACACTAATTAGCAATATTATAGTATTATATTAAATGTTTAGTAAGTATTATTTTTAAATATTAAATGATTTAATGATATAGTAAAAAATCTATTTTTTTATAATATAGAAAAAAACTATTTTTTAAAATAAAAATATATTCAATGTCTTAAAAATAATTAAAATAATATAAAAAATACGAAACGCATTATGACGCCGATTCTTCGCATTGACACGCCTAAACTTGTGATTCTTGATTCTCAACATCGACGTCTCGCAACGCATTACGCCTTTTAGAACATTATTAATAAATGAATGGAAAATGCAAAATGTTTTGTACTACTACATTTTAGTTACTAGGAAAAAATGAAACTAAAAAAAAAAAATGAATGTGGAGATTATCAATTTAAAAATGTTAATAATTTATTTGGTCAGGTACGTTGAACTCAATGAAGAAAAAATATTTATTTATTTATTTTGTATTATAATGTTATCTATTATTTTATTATGTACAAAATGTTCATGATTAAGTGCAAAATTTAATATAATATAATAGTACGAACACACAAACTTATACATTTTAATTTAGAATTTAACACTATTCAAATTAAAATTAATATATTACAATGTGTAATTATTTATCAATTACATAAACATTACATCATTAATTATTTAATGAACCAAAAAAATTATATATAAACTAAGCAAACGTGCATTGCACGTTGCTTATACCTAGTTATAGATAAATATGTAGTACTGATATACTAGAGTTAAGAGTTGTATTAAATGTACGGTGTTATTGAGTACGCTTGTGGTGTAATATGAAAACTCGGGGTTATGTAAAAGAATATTTATTTACGCAAATACATAATTTTGAATGGAGCTCGTTAAATGAGGTGCCATTTCCTTGCATGAATAAGCACTGAACACAGAAGATGCCCAGTCTCAGTTATCAGATTCAAACCTTGAGCTACAATGTCATACATTTTGGCGATGGGGTAAACGACGAAAATGACCATTGCGCCTTCAGCAAGGATAACAGGGGAACTAAGGTGGCTTTATTTCAAAACTGTACACAAAAAATGACAAAAAATAGGAGTGTACAGTCCTCTTTTTACAAGGGGTGTATGTGGAGAACATATTTCTTCGACTTGGGTTGATCGAAGTTCTCCAGAATCTCCAGTCATAACTTCCTGGATGAAGGGATTCTGAATCACGGATCAGAAATGCACAGGAGCTGATGTTGTGAGAAGGAGCGATGGAAGAAGTAAGAAGATGTGTGAGGAGCAATAGAAGAGCTAACAAATCTACTAAGTGAAACAATTTTTATGCTGATTTCTCGAAGGGTAATCTTTTAGATCCTTGCTCAACTGCATCTCTCCATAGCCTGTATCTTACTCCCAGCTTATCGTAGGACACTGGCCAATTCCAGACATTTGCGCCATTGAGCATGCGCTCCTGCTGGCCAACAACAAGCCGTAGATCCTCGTTCAAAACCTGTTGATATGGATTTGACATCAAGAATTCGACTAGAAGATAAAGAGTATAGAAACATACAAGATGGAATTTATCGATCCAAGAGTAAATGGCACGATTTATATTGTGAAATGAGGAGAAAGTTCTCCACGACTAATGGATGCAAGATAGAAATTCCAATGACTTGACATTAAAGTAAGAGTTACTTGTAATATAAGCGAATTTTTTACTTGACCGTACAAAAACTTAACCTTTTCAGCGAAATATCTCCACAGGTACTGAATGAAAGGAACGTGCTTCAATACAGGGGCAAAGTCGAGCGACATTCTGTACAGTAGCCTAGTCTTCTGTCTTGACGAAGGTAAGCAAACATGGAGTTGGTGAAGATGTGTTGAACACTCTTTAGTATTTTGCCCTTCTAATTTCCCAGGTTTTGAGATTCCAATTGTTGATAATACCATACAAGGCGGTCTAAATTCCATATCTATTGGATAGGGATCCCAGTATCCTTGCAGACCGGACGCAGGAGTAAAAAATTTCACCAAGCTGAGGATTCAAAGAAAAATATCAATTAATATGCAGGATCTCTTTGTGTTGCAATAAGATGGGTTCATTTAATTTGGATTTTTGGCATTGAAATGATGTCTAGCAATTTTTTGATAAATTCTTGAGTCTAGTTGTATGCGAACATGAAAAAGACCCTCCTAATGCCCAAGTTTCTCCATTCATTTTAGCTTCTTGATCACATGTAATAATAACTGGCATAATTTTTGGATGGGAGTGAAAGTAAGAAATTGATTTTGGAGTTCGAACTCTGATGTCTTGTATGTACAAGACAAAAAAGAAGAGAAGGTAGAGCTTGTGTTGCACCTCGTCCACTCGACTAAAGGTCGATAGAGAAGTAATGCACTCCTCCAAGGGTCAAGTGGTAACTCTTTGACTAGAATGGTAAAAGTGACATATTTTGAACTAAATAAGAAAGATTATTTGGATAGAAAACTTGAAAAAGAGCCATTTTTCATCTTGAGCTTATAAGAAGGTCGTTCAAAAAAATTTCCCAAAATAATATGATGCTAGAAGTAATTTTTTCTGTACGAAACTAAATTATATTTAGTGGTTGAGCAATGTACTAAAACTAATAGCTGGATCCAACCTGGGAACACTCCATCCCTTAGCAAATGTCGAAGTGTGAGTAAAGGGAGCATGTGCAAGATCCAAAAGGTTGTCCAGTAGCAGTCCATGTTCTACGGGAAGTTCCATCACGATCTGCATCGAGGGTGAGTCGCTGTAATTCTATGTTTCCTTGTTCGTTTGATATTTCTTTTTTCATTTATTTTCGCTCTCATATTAAGGATTAAGGTTTAAACATAACAAATAGTTTGACAAGATAATCGACTGCAGGTACTACTACATACCTCAGCATGTATTTGAAATCCTGAAGGAGGTAGTAAAGAAGGAAGGTTAGCTGTAGGCGGATCATTGCCTGGCCAAATCCATATCATTCCGTCCTGCTCAAGGCATGGTAATGCTCTGATTTTTACGTTAAGTAATCTAGTCGATGGCATTTTTTCACATTTTCCATCAGTCGAGTATTCCCATCCTGACATCAGTGATTTTTTATGTGAAAAGAATCAGTGTCATCGTATTAGCTATAAATAAATTATGTAAAACGTTAATTGATCTATCCATATCTAACCATGATAAGGACACTGGATGCGACCCTCGTTTACTGAACCCAGATGAAGTGGGCAGGCCCGATGAGCGCAAGTATTTTGGACACATCCAGGTTTTCCATCCTTCCCACGAAAGATGACCCAAGGTTCCTCAAAGCAATCTATTGGAACCTGTGAAATTTTTTGAAGCTATTATCAATAAGAAAATAACAGAATAAAAGGGAAGAACAAAGCTCTAATGGTATGTTTGGTAAGGTAGACTGAATAGTAACGTCGGGATGAAGATAAAATCTTTCCATTTTACTGTCAATGCATGGCAAACACACCCTAAAACTAAACTAGATTCCATCCTGCCAAAGTGACAACTAGGATGTCCTAAGATTGGCATTTCAGTAGAACATAGTCCCAATATACCATAATCTACGAGGAAAGAAAAAGAGAAGCAGCGAAAAGCAAGAAAGTAAATATGAACAAGTTGGAATTGTTCGGACCAAAACAGCCTGTGTCCACAGACAAAGAAAAGAATCTATAGGCCAAGATACCAAGAGTGTTAAGATTTTTCCCCCATTGGAAATCTGTGCAAACATGACACAAGGTTGGGCCCATAATTCAGGTTTACAAGATATCTTGACTAAGTGCATGTTTAGCAAACTTTATAATTGAATATAAGCTGGTCAAACTCTATTTTTATTCAGACATTTTGGACCTACAACAAACTTATTATCCACACATTCCATAGGACACACAACTTACAAGCACTAATACACAAAATTGTATCCAACTGCTGACTACTACTTTGTTTTGTGTATGAATGTAAGTAACCTATATGGTGCACATCAAGGAGTATAAAGAAGGAAGTACAAGTTTCTATCAAATACACTTGCCATGGTGCCATCCTTCAGATCTGCAGAAAAAGCAACAGGGTACCAAAATTTTTTCAAACGGGCATTGTAAGATTGGACAGGACCGGACACATTGAGACTCCTTCTCGGCTGCCTGGTCTTGACAGTGTCAAGAGATTCTGTAGAAGTGCTCAGGGTAGGGGTTGACACGTTAGATTCCATCGTGTTTCTGTCTTGCAATAGCCTATCATTAACCAAAGTTTCCATGTAAGCTAGCTTGTCCAAAGCAGTGCCAATCCTTGCTTCTGAAATATGTACCTGTATGTGTTTAGGAATCAGACATAGTTCGAACTATGAAAGACCTTTATGGCATTAAGTGGATTATTGTGTTTTTAATAAAAAAGAACAACTAAGGGTATGCATTCTCTGTACACCATGATGTGAAAGAAGATAATGGGGTGACATCATTTAGACCGAGACTTCCCAAAGAGATGTCTAATGGAACTGTTAGATATAGCTGATGCATGGAACAAGGCCGAGAAACTCGGGCAACCATTGAAATAATCTACTGAGACAAAGATGACAAGAGCCACTTCGTCATTATATTTATGGGCTAACAGGTCATACTTTGCCCAAGTACCCTACAAAGAGACTCTTAAGAACCAAAGTATTAAAGTAATGGCAAAATAAGGCTTTGACAGACGTAGTTTTGACCCTTATGCCAAACAACTATAGATTCCTTACAAATCCATAGATTCTTCTAGCATTCAACTAGATCTTCTATATTGTATTTCTGGCCTCAAGCGTGTGCTTAGGGCCTGCTTGGAAGAATATTTAGAAGTTAAAAGCTTCTTCTAATACTAAGAATCTACTTTTGGACTTATTTAGATAATTTTCTAGCAGTATTTATATGGTTAGAAAGTCTTGCCATATGAGCCCTTAATTGTCATTATATTAGTCTAATATAAAGAGCTAGTGCACAACCTACCTGATTATGAGCTACTGCCAGCTCTTCTTGCAACTCAGCGAGTTCCTTCTTCAGAGTACCAATCGATTTGTATTCACGGGCAAGAGGGTTCAATACTTCCACAACCTGTGTTAAAATAAAACATGAAAGCATTGAAATTGAATGGGGTGTAGAGAATTAGAGAAACGGTTCTTCATCAACTGAATTGACATAGAAAAAGTACATCAAGATGCAGCTGATCGACTTATAAGTTTATAACGAAGTAAAGCCTAATATAGTTGATCAACCTTTTCATGCAAAAGCATGATTGCAAGAACATCTTGCCGAGCCTTCCAATCACAGTACTGTATATCATATCTAGCCACTTCTAAAGCTTGATTCACGTCCAAGAACTTGCCTTTACATTGAGGAACTTTAGACCTCGGATCTTCTACTTCAAAAATGGTCGTCCATAGGTTTTTCCTGTCGACCAAATCGCCTTCCTCCCCAATGATAGCTGACACTGCAAAGCCTCCCTTGACACCCTGCGTCCAAAATGCACCATGATTCAGCAAAGTATTAAATGCTGCATACTAATACAGCAATAGGATCTTTGATATGGTTAATTATACCACAGTCGAACAGGTTAACGAGGAAAATGAAGTTGTCTGTTGTACTGAACGTCCCTTACAGATATATTGGCTATAGGTTCTGTGTAAATTTAAGGTCGAATACATAAATCATTTTTTCATCACTTTGTTCGATTCATTGCTAAATCTACAAGATCCTTCACTACAACTGACCATGTACAAATCAATTACAATTTGATTAATTGAAATTTAAGGAGACTGAACCTCTCTACACAGAGCTCAAAAAACATATAATCTTTTACTCATTTCCATCTGTGGATAAATCCAAAAATATATACTAATTGATGGAATATACAGAAATTGCCAAAACTTTTGTAGCAAGTACCTGTGTATTTCATTAAAACTTAATTTCTATTAATCAAGGAAGTCTACAAACTATCAGATCATCTAAACTGGAAAAGACAAATACCCTTCTAAATACACCGAATGAAAGGCAAGATTGCCGCTATTGAGTTCAAAATTTATTACAGAAAAATAACTTAACAATAATTACAGTTAAGCAGCATAAAATCCATATTAATTTAAGCAAGAAACGAGTGGTGCATGTTTGGTACTCACTACTCAGTGACTCAAATCTAAAAGTATAATAAACATGATTTTAACTCATTTTTCTTCCCTATCCTCACAATCCAAAACACCCAACTAAGCATGCCACCACCAGTGTATTTCATCAAAACCTACAAACTATATCAGATCAACTAAACCAGAAAAGAGAAATCCCTTCTAACTACACTAAATAAAGATCAAGATTTCCTCAACTAAGTTTAAAAAATACAAAACATCAACCAAAATTCCTATAACCCCACAAAAAAAAAAAAAAAAATCACCTTTTTGGCGTTAAACTTTGATGAACGACACAGAGAGGTAGGAATAGAAAGCGCAGCGGCAGTAGCAATGGCGGACATGGCCGAGGAAGGGGTGTCGTTTCAAAATTGACAGAGACTCTGTGGGGGGGGAGAGAGAGAGAGAGAGAGAGAGAGGGAGGGAGGGAGGAGGAGGAGGAGAAGAAGAAGAAGGGAGAGAGTTGTGAAACATTTTAGCGAGAGATTTTTGTTTTGTTGATATGAGGTTGATGTCGTGCGCAATCTGAGGTCGCCTCCCAAACGTTGCCATGTGTAAATTCTTTGGAATTCCTGCGCTTAATTCGTGGCTGCTCTGGTTTGCACATGTTGTCTTGTTTTTTATCGTGTTTGTGACTCGTGAGGTCCTTTCATATCTTCTGCGGTGCCACCTCGGATAGTCAAGATATCTTAGGCTAAACCAAAAAAGTCAACTGATAAGTAAAAATTAAGCCTCTGTACGGCTGTATAAAAGTTATATATGGTTGGAAAGTATTGAAACTAACCGAAAATAAATGTCCATTTTAATATGGTCATTTGTAAAAATGTTTAAAATTTGTTCAATGTTCATTTTGCAATATTTTTTACCAAAATACCATTGTTAACAATTTATAATTTCACACTAAAGACAAAAATGTGCATACAATTAAAAATTTTGTTGACCAATAAAATTTTGATACATAGGTAACCTTATTTAAAAACACACACACGTTAAATCACAATAAATATTATATTTCTCATTAACACGTGTATTAAATATCGAGAACTACATTTCAAATATCATGAACTTTTTGAAATGTAAAAAACTATCATGTTCAGAATGAAAATCTCGTTCTAGACAAAGGAAGTATGAAGATAAATAATGTTCAAATATCAATAACAACTTTTAAAATGTCGAAAACGTCATTTTAATGTAACTTATCATGGAAGTTACTTCTTTTTTAAATTCGTGACAAATTGAAAAATACTTCATTTTTCATTAAGGGTATAACAGACAATTTAGTACTAAATTAGACCATTTTTGCAAGAGTTTTCAAAATTAGACATTTTTAATTGACAAGTATGAAGTTAGACATTTTTGTAAATTCCCTTAAAATTAATTATTTACTTTAAATTAGATTAAAATTAAAATTTTAATTCATACCAAACGATTGTATCGATTAAAGTTAAGAAAAAGTAAAAGAATTTATTATGCCAATGATATCAGAATTTTTGAGTAACTATAGAAATTATTTTCTCATCATAATATCATTCAAGTGTTTAACTTGAACATTAATGAAAATGTTACATAACATCATTAGGTATCAAACTATCGCCAAACATGTTATTATTATGAGTTAGAAATTGAGAATTAAATACATTCGTTTAGATTTTTGGGCTTAAATCATAATATAAACCGATTCCAACTTTTACAGACCTGACGTAATAAATAACACTTTTGTGACACGTTAATATTTATCCGTGTCATGTAAGATCTAGCCTCCGTTTGGTAGGCATTATCATCAAATTTTAAGAAAAAATTGACCATTAACTTCATATATGTGGGCCCACCCGTGAGATGGGAAGTCAAAAAATGATGGCTAACTGATTTGTAACGGCCAAAAAATTCATATTTTTGGTCTAAAGAATGGCTACCAAACTGCCACCTAATGTGATTTTTTTAATCGAGTGATTATTAGTGTAACCTTTAGAAATTTGAGTGAGTTCTACCTTAAACAAAAAATACAATATCATTAGCATAATTACTCAGAATTTTAATGACAACTGACACGGTTAACCTATAGGTAAAATGTTTCTGAAAAAAGTAGTATAATCATGTTTTGAGATACAAAATTACTTAATATAAATTTTACTTTTTCTAAGGGCATATTTGAGCCTCATTTTTTTTTTTAAGGTAAAATGCATTTTGAAATAATAGATTGTTAGATAACGTGTAGTTAAAAATAAAGAAAAAGTTTTTAAATTACGTGTAATATTATTTTATTGAAAAATACGTGATTGAAAAGAAAAAAAGATAAAAATGTTTTTTTTTAAAAAATGGGAATCAATCAAAGTCTAAGTTAGCCGAATATGTTGGCCAACTTGCCTTTCTACATAGGCCACAAGAATATAAATGCACGTTTGAGTTCAGATTTTTAAATGAAATTATTTTTTAAGATGAAGAAAAATACAAATATCAACCTTCAAAGATATGTTTTCGAACTTGACAAACTTGTGAAATTCTTTTAAAAATCGGTGGTATAAATTAAAAATAAGAATGTCACAATAACATACAATTTATAGTTACAACTACATACTAGTTACAATCACAGAATATCACGTCACAAAGACACAAAATGTGAGTCGCAACTTATTTATCAGATACAAATCATCAAATGAATTGATCACAAATTATTTTTCTATAAAAAATTATCAACTGGTCACAACTTATTTCTCAATCACAAATTAACAAATTAATTGGTCATAACTTATTTATCGGTCACAAATTATCATATTAATTGCTCACAATTACCCAATTAATTGATCACAATTTTCTTTCATCTCCCCCACCTCACTCCACCCCGACGGTACCACCTCTACATCCAACGAGCCATAACCACTGCCACCACCTCCAACGAACCATCGCTACCTCCACCACACCACCACTTCTACCTCCACCATAACTCCAACCAACCACACATACACCACCATTGCACCTATACAACTAACACACAACCGATGATGCAGCGTCACCACCACTACCGCTGCCTTTACCAACCATGATCTCCTCAAATACATCGTATCATCCACCTCTACCACACAACAACAACAACCACCACTCCTACCAACAAAATCTTCAAACAAACCCAACGTCATCTACACCTACAATGCACCTCAAAATCCACCCCAAAACTTCAGTCACCACAAAATCAAAAGAAGAGGGAACCAAAAAACCAGTTGTGGGCTAGAACATGGAGAAAAATAAAAAAGCTTTAGGTGTCTCAAGATTGTGAGTGGCAAATTAGAGACATGTCGAATGTAGAGAAAAATCAAGGCGATGAGAAAGCTAGCAAGAAAGAGGAGGAGCTCGCACTCATCACAGCTTATAACAGCGGCGATGAACGCCGTTGAGCGTACGCTGCTTTGCATTTGACGAAGCTCTACTTCTCGTGCAACAATGCGCTACTCTAATGAAGAGGTCATGCCGTCGTTGGTTTAGTTTTTCGTCGATGCTAACGAGGAATAATCGGAATGAAGCCACAACATTTTTTTGTATTCAAAAATGAATTAAGGTTGAGGTGGGTAGTGGTTTGGAATTGCGTGGGATGATGGATGGAGATGGAATGAATACATCTGATTTTTGAAAGAATAACTTTATCATCGGATTATTTAAATGAAAAAAAAAAAACATGTGTAGGTGTAATTTCATCTTATAAGATTACACGTTTGCTCAAAAGATGTGTATAATTATTGTAAAAATAATCTTTAAATAGTATTGTGCTAAGATCTAGCTCATACAATGTCTAACTAAAAGAAGTTAGAGCTCGAGTAAGACATTGTGTCATTGCACTTGGGCATCCAAAATTAGTCAACGAAGCTTAACTCTTGCATGACTAAAAAGTCAAGATCTTGACATAGCATATATTATTACGAGGACGGAGGACTAGGATAGCACTAAGAACGGCATGATGCATTTAAAATTTCAAATTCAAGGGTATAGTTGTCTATTTAATCTGCATGAGACCTCCCGCTACAATGTACCTTTAAGTCATTCATTCTATGTAAGTTCACATCGAAAAGGAATCTACCTCGATTGCTCTATTTTCAACAATTGAACTTAATAAAAGATGTTCATTTTGAATATTTTTTAATAACACTCAGACTCTCGACGTTGTTAAGAGTCTCCCAACAACTTTGATGTCAAATAGCATAGAGTTGAGTTCAAAGCAGACTTTTGAAAGTTTTATTAAGAGAAATTAATTTCAAATTTTTATCATTTCAGGATTCATGACACAATTTTAGAGGAAAATTGTAAAACTCGTGAAATTGGAAGGACCATAGGACGGAGAAGAGTGACGGTGGTTGTAGCAACAAGGATGTGGTTAGGCATCTTTGGATTAGGTGGAGTAGGTTCAGGGAAAATGATAATATTTTTTTTTTCTTTTCGTTGAAAGATTTTCTTATTTTTTCTGAATTCCTTTTTTCTCCTTTCAAATAAAGATAAGGTTTATCAATACCCCCAATGTATGGACATATTGTCAAATACCCCCAATGCTGGGCTCCCCTCACAAGGAGGATGGGGGGGGGGGGGGGGGGGGGGATTTTTTTTTTCTTTTTAAATTCATATGAGTCCTGTTTGGATCTCACCACAATGTGAGAGGATGTCAACGAAAGTGTCAAATCTTATCTGACAAAATAGTTTAATCCAATTTATAATTAACAAATAAAATCCCTTCTTTAGTCGTCTTTCCCCACCACCACTTCAAAGTACGGTCTGTTGTCATTTCTGTAATTTCAAAGTTCATAGATTTACAAATCTTGGAAGTACATTCGACACACTATTTTCTTCCTATTTAAAAAATAGAAACTCACTGACTCATTCATAGCTCATCTTCCTCCACTATCCCAAGCAAAATTACCACCACAACGGCGAACATCGTCCCCGAAGAACCACCACTGCTCGAGTCCTCATCAACCTCTCCAACGAAAACAACCGCCACTACCAATTACCTCCACCCCTACCTTGAGCCATTCGAGCACGGCCTTTCTTCCCATACCCAAACTTATTTTCGTTGACGCCACACAAATCCTTTTCCACCTCAAATCCACCCTCATGTTCGTCGATTCTTCCAACCGGGTCAACTCGAAAACCCTCGCCGGAGCTCTCCAGATCTCTCTTTACCATTCTCAGCTTATTCTGTCTTTTGTTCTACATAATTATTTTGATCCTTTGGTCAATGCTAAGATACCTCAGGAAATAGATTTGATTGCAATTAATGTGTTTAATTTGCTGGTATATATAAAGTTATAAGCAGTTGATTCCCAAAGGGCACAAGGATTCTATTGGTTTCTCTGATGTCTAGCCTTCCACCTCTGTTTTGACGGGCTCTTGTCCACCCTTTCACCATTATAGCTGTAATTTTTAGTTATAACATGCTGTGCTTTCGAATTCATTTCAATATGGTGGTGGTGGTGGTGGTGGTGGAATGATTTCTCTTAGCTATATGGTTCTTCCATGGAGAGATCAAGCTTCAAGAAATAATGAATGGTCTTATCAATACACAAATGAATAATTTAATTTCAATTGCACTCAATACATCAATGTAGGAATGTTGAAACTTTTCATGAAACTTAAACTTTATAAACTTGCCAAGATCTTTATGTCAAACAATCAAGAACTTAAAATTAATGCGGAACATACATTGATCCATTGATTTCTAACTTGAATAATGAATCTTGAATCTTGATCTTTAAATTTTTAATTTGATTGTTCCAGACCTTCTTCTTGATTTTTGATTGTGGGTTTATGAATCTTTCTCTTTAATATGCTTTCTCTGATATTATTGTGAATATGTTTCGGATTTAAATCACCGCAAGTGCACGGTTCGTTGACAAGTAATAAAGTGGAAATTCAAGAATTTCGAGTATCGTTCCCACGAGGATTGATTTAATGTGATTTCTATTATCTCGACCTTAACCGAATCTATTAAACTCAAGATGATTGTTTTTGTGATTTTTGATGAAGTTATGACTACTACGTGAATTAAACTAAAATTATGAGCTAAATGCAAAAATATGTCGAATGCAAAAGGTTGATGAAATTAATGTATGAAAAAGCGTACTAGGATCCCGAATCACCAAGCAAGTTCACTTTTAACTCCTATTTCACAATTTGACAACACGATGAATTGGTTGAAGAATCAATGTTTCTAACTTATTCAATAATCTCTTTCGAGTAGAATTGAATCTATTCTAGCATACCATTTGACTATATTTCTATGACAAATGCAATATACAAGAATGCGTGACGTTTTTGTAAACACTTAGAGATTCACATAAAGCATAGCGGTATATTTCTATCTCCTATCGGACCTTACGATGATTTATACCTTATAAAATCTATTTCCCTTCTTTCGATTGCATAAAATAAATCACTCAAACTCATACAACTATTGCGCATATAATTGTAGAGACAAGAAAGTGTATATAAATCATTCAACATCCATCAAACATGTTTAAATATCAAATTGCAAAATAGAAATTAAAAGTTCACAATACGAGGTTCATCGTTCACCTAGTACATAAAAAGTCTAGCCTAGCATGAATAAAATTAAAGAACAATAAAAATAATCAAGAGAAGACATCACCAAAGAATTAGGATTTAAAGCTTGAATCTTGAATCTTAAAGTGAAATCCTTGTTCTCGTCTTTTTCCTTACTCTTCAATAGTGTTTTTCTCTTTAAGAATGCATAAAAACCTAGTTTAGGACGAGTTTAGGTTTTTATAGTTGCCCTAGAATCATTACCATAAGAGTTGTAGTTGGATAAGGAAACTTAAGAATTTCTCGCCCAGAATACCCCTTGCTATAGCAAGGTATATTTTCATGCTATAGCATGAGCAAAGTAAATGCTTCCTGAAAATCTCTGTTGAGGTCTGGGCTATAGCAAGGTGTATTTCCATGCTATAGCTGGAAGAATTTTCGCTTCTAGTGCAACTTGGTCCCCAATCTTCTTTTCATTCCACTTTTAGCTTTTCTTCATCTTCCATCTTCTTCTAGTCATCCATAATATTGACAATTAGATCTTTAGCGAGGTTCCATGCTCGGTTCATCGTTCGGGTCAACTTATGAATAATTGCGATTTAGTCCCCGAACTTTCATTTCCTTCCATTTTGGTCATTTTCGCCTTTTTCCGCGTATATTTCATTATTTCCATCAAAGTAAACCTACAAACACAATTCATATTGGTGTATAATTAATCATGCATCAAAGTAAGCCGTATTCAAGCATTTATATCAACAATTAATCATGTTTTGTCGTATAATTAAGTGCGCAAAACGCACTTATCAAATCCCCCAAACTTGAATTGGTGTTTGTCCTCAAACAAGATGATGACCTAACTTTACGCAAAACATGGTTTAACAGCCTGCTGTATCTCAGGATTAGAATTCAGTAATTAACCAATGAACAGTTTCCACAGTGTAAACTCAAATCAACCTCCACCTATCACATGCAGAACTTGATGTGTATGTGTGTGCACACTCATGCAAAGCATACCAAACTGATGATGGGTGCAAATCCCGACCTGCAGTAGTTAAATTTTCTTTCTTTCTTCGCTCGAGAGATTCACACCCCCCAAACTTATTCTTTTCACTCAACGATCCATGGGTATGTTCTAGAGTATAGTCTTGATTTACTTAGTCATCACTCTCTCTGTTTGGATAGATCTCGCGGTTATGAGTTCACAATTCGACAAGTATGGATTCTCCTATTTCTTTGATTGTTTCAACTGTTAAGACTAGACTAGGTTACTTGTTTCGCATCAGAGATATAAGTCTATCAACAAAATGTCTGGGGCAAATCAATGCATTTCATATATAGAAACATGTATAATATTCATCCAATGATAGATTTTTGTGTTTTTTTTCACATATATGACACCTTCCATTTGCTTTCTATATAACCCCTGTAGCGAGATTTAGGCCGATGACCCCCAAGTCAGATGACCATAGGGCACCAGGTTTTAAACCCTTACAGGCTTAATCACTCGAGTTATACAGGCTCGAATAGATGTCTTAGCGATTCAATGATTAGTGCAATGCCTCTTTTCTTTTAGACATCCAATTTCTAGAACCGGCCTCTGACTTGAAACTTTTACCTTGTTTTCATCTCATTGATCTAATCCAATCCACACAACACAATTCTCACACATGGAATCCATACTTATCTCAATGTTCCCCTGTAACAGCTAAATCATCTCCAAACTTCTAAAATGATGATTTTTCGAATGGTGCAATAGAAGTTTTCGAGGTTGACCTATCATGTTCAACTCCACTATGACTCAAACATCCCATCATTAGCTTAGCATGCCCAACACAATTATTGTGCGCAAAAATGTCAAGTTCCACATAAACAAGTATCGATCAATTAAGCATGCATAATTTCCCCTATTCATAACTATACTGATTCCAATATTTTCATCATTGCCGGCAAGGCCATTAAACTCACACAAAAATACAATTTTTTTTTCACACAATCACACAAACGTATATAGAACAACATTGTCCCACTCCCAAACGTATATAGAACATTGTCCTCAATGTTTAAAGAATAATAAAATACAAACTTAGCAGCGCAGAAAATCAAGGACAAATTCACAGGAGATAAAGAATAAATGGTGATGAATACTCCCTGATCGATAGAGATGCGAATGTGAAGATGGTAGAAGAAAAATAATGTGGACCATGCATAGGCTCTTTTATTACCTGTAGAGACGATGAAGAAGTAATCTTATTAAAAATTATAAAAAACTTGAAAAAGAAATTCCTAATCTAATGCATAAAGCGAAATAAATAAAATGGAAGAATTGTTGGGTTGCCTCCCAACCAGTGCTTGTTTACAGTCGATAGCTCGACTTTACTGTAGTTGTCTGTTAGGGTACGTCGAACATAGCCTTGGAGGTCCTGATTAGTTTCTTCAATGACATTTTCTTTCTTACTGCAGCGTTCCTCCAAACTTCAGCCTTAACTTTGTCCGTGTCATCTGATTTTCCCTCATAAACTGTCTCGAACTCAACAATGTAGCCTTCTTGCTTCTTCAGATTTTGTTCAAGTTGAAAATGCACATTATGGTCATCAGCAACGTTTGAAAAGTTTTGAAACACAATTTTCTTCTGCAACACCTCCCCTACCACATAAATTGAATAGCACTTATCTGACTTGACATGCTCATCCATCATATTGAAAACGCTGAAAGTGATCTGTTCCTCGCCAAATCTCAAATTTAACTGACCATTTTCAACATCTATCAGAGCTCTGCTCGTAGCTAGGAACGATCTGCCCAAGATAAGTGGGATATTCTTGTCTTCTTCCATATCCAGAATGAGGAAATCTGCTGGGAAAATAAATTTGTCCACCTTGACTAGTACATCTTCAATTATCCCTCTCGGATGTGCAAATGATCGATCAGCTAATTGCAGTGTCACTGTAGTTGCTTTGGCTTCCCCTAGTCCGAGTTTCCTGAAAACAGATAGATGCATTAAATTAATACTTGCACCAAGATCACAAATAGCTTTTTCAAAATAACATTCACCAATAGTGCAAGGTATAGTAAAACTTCCTGGATCTTTTAGTTTTGGTGAGAGTTTTTTCTGAATTATGGCACTGCACTCCTCTGTTAGCATTACTGTCTCATATTCCTCTAGCTTTCGTTTCTTGGATAAAATATCTTTTAGGAACTTGGCGTAGCCAGGCATTTTGAACAGTGTTTCGACAAATGGGATGTTTATATGGAGTTTCGTGAAAACTTCGAGAAATTTCTTATATTGTTATTCCCATTGATGATTCCTCAACCGTTTTGGAAATGGAATTGGTGGTTCATAGGGATTTACCAAATTATCTGGCCCTTGTTGTGATTTTTCTAGACTTTCTCTTCCTGATGTCTTCTTGGTGTTGTCAACCTGTTTCTCATTCTCTTCTTCAGAAGACTCCACTTGCTCTTCATTTGCACCCGGTCTCTTGACATGTATCTCAGGTAGTTGAACTCCACTTCGTGTAGTAATGGCTTGACATTGCTCCCTAGGATTAATGTCTGTGTTGCTCAGTAATGCACTAGGTACTCTTCCTGTCATAGAGAGAGCTAATTGTCCCACTTGAGTCTCTATATTTTTAATTGCTGCACCCTGGTTTTGGAAGTTTGTTTCAGTCTTCCTCATGAATTGATTTGTAGTTTCCATATACTTGTCGGTCTTTTCCATGAACTTTGCAAACATATCCTCCAACTGAGGTTTCTTCTCTTGATGGAATTGACCCTGAGCCCAATGTGGATTCTGATTATGATTCTGATTTCCACCCCAAGAGAAGTTTGGGTGATTTCTCCAGCCTGGATTGTATGTTTCAGAATAAGGGTTGTTTTGCTGACGTTGACCCCATTGGGAAAAATACACATGTTCCAGTCTTTGTGTAAGGATAGGACAGTCGGCTGTGGGGTGTTCTGCTCCACATTCTTCACAAACTAATCTCCTGGCCTGTGTTGAGTTCACCGTCTGTGTCATGTTCTCCATCTTGTGAAATAGTGAGTCAATTTTTGCAGACAATGCTAAGTAGCTATCCACCTCATACACTCCAACTGCCTTTTTTGTGCCTCCTTTATCTGCAGACCACATGGCTGAAGTATTAGCCATTCTTTCAAACAATTCCCAAGCTCCAGCAATTGACCTAGTGCTTATGGAGCCGTTTGACGATGAATCCACCATACTTTTGGATACTGGAGTTAGTCCCAAATAGAAAAAGTTAACTTGTGTTTTTTGATCGAACTCATGTTGAGGACACTTCCGTAGCATGCTCTTGAATCTGTTCCACGCTTCATTGAATGACTCGGTATCATTTTGGCTAAATATGGATATGTCGTGCCTCATTCTCGCTACCTTGGCTGGTGGGAAGTATTTGGTACAGAATTTGTGAGCCAAGTCATTCCAAGTAGTTACACTTGCCACCGGGAGTGAATCGAGCCATTCAAGTGCTTTATCCCGAAGAGTGAGTGGGAACAGCCTCAGTTTGATTGCATCTTCTGATATCCCTTGGTACCTGAAATGTTGACACATATCCAAGAAATGGGATAAATGTGTATGTGGATTCTCATTGGCTGTCCCGTAGAATTGATGTCCATTCTGAAAGAGTTGAATGACATTTGTCTTCAGTTGAAAGTTCGGCTGCTCGAATGCTAGGTAGACAATGCTAGATTGGCTCTGAATAACAAACGGTGATAAAAAAAATCCCCAAGTAAAGCATCCCCATCATCGTGTGCTTCAGCGTTGGCTGGAGCTACAGGTGCTACAATCGGTTCCAGTTGTTGGTTAGCCATTGTATTTGTTCCTGGTAGTCCTGTCGATAATAGTAGCACTTAGCTCAACCCAAGTAAATGAACTAAATGGAAAACAATAAATAAACTAAAATGAAAAGCAAGTTCGAATTAGTGTCTAAATAACAAAAATCAAGTTAATACTCAATCCCCCGGCAACGGCGCCAAAAACTTGTTCACGAAAATATGTTTCGGATTTAAATCACCGCAAGTGCACGGTTCATTGACAAGTAATAAAGTGGAAATTCAAGAATTTTGAGTATCGTTCCCACGAGGATTGATTTAATGTGATTTTTATTATCTCGACCTTAACCGAATTTATTAAACTCAAGATGATTGTTTTTGTGATTTTTGATGAAGTTATGACTACTACGTGAATTAAACTAAAATTATGAGCTAAATGTAAAAATATGTCGAATGCAAAAGGTTGATGAAATTAATGTATGAAGAAGTGCATAGGATTCCGAATCACCAAGCAAGTTCACTTTTAACTCCTATTTCACAATTTGACAACACGATGAATTGGTTGAAGAATCAATGTTTCTAACTTACTCAATAATCTCTTTCGAGTAGAATTGAACATATTCTAGCATACCATTTGACTATATTTCTATGACAAATGCAATATACAAGAATGCGTGACGTTTTTGTAAACACTTAGAGATTCACATAAAGCATAGCGGTATATTTCTATCCCCTATCGGACCTTATGATGATTTATACCTTGTAGAATCTATTTCCATTCTTTCGAATGCATAAAATAAATCACACAAACTCATACAACCATTGCACATATAATTGTAGAGACAAGAAAGTGTATATAAATCATTCAACATCCATCAAACGTGTTTAAATATCAAATTGCAAAATAGAAATTAAAAGTTCACAATACGAGGTTCATCGTTCACCTAGTACATAAAAAGTCTAGCCTAGCATGAATAAAATTATAGAACAATAAAAATAATCAAGAGAAGACATCACCAAAGAATTAGGATTTAAAACTTAAATCTTGAATCTTGAAGTGAAACCCTTGTTCTCGCATTTTTCCTTACTCTTCAATAGTGTTTTTCTCTCTGAAAATGCATAAAAACCTAGTCTAGGACGAGTTTAGGTTTTTATAGTTGCCCTAGAATCATTACCATAAGAGTTGTAGTTGGATAAGGAAACTTAAGAATTTCTCGCCCAGAATACCCCTTGCTATAGCAAGGTATATTTTCATGCTGTAGCATGGGCAAAGTAAATGCTTCCTGAAAATCTCTGTTGAGGTATGGGCTATAGCAAGGTGTATTTCCATGCTATAGCATGAAAGAATTTTCGCTTCTAGTGCAACTTGGTCCCCAATCTTCTTTTCATTCCACTTTTAGCTTTTCTTCATCTTCCATCTTCTTCTAGTCATCCATAATATTGACAATTATATCTTTAGCGAGGTTTCATGCTCGGTTCATCGTTCGGGTCAACTTATGAATAATTGCGATTTAGTCCCCGAACTTTCATTTCCTTCCATTTTGGTCATTTTTGCCTTTTTCCGCGCATATTTCATTATTTCCATCAAAGTAAACCTACAAACACAATTCATATTGGATTAAACCGTATTCAAGCATTTATATCAACAATTAATCATGTTTTGTCGTATAATTAAGTGCGCAAAACGCACTTATCAATATGGTTCTTCCATGGAGAGATCAAGCTTCAAGAAATAATGAATGGTCTTATCAATACACAAATGAATAATTTAATTTCAATTGCACTCAATTCATCAATGTAGGAATGTTGAAACTTTTCATGAAACTTAAACTTTATAAATTTGCCAAGATCTTCATGTCAAACCATCAAGAACTTAAAATTAACGCGGAACATACCTTGATCCATTGATTTCTGACTTGAATAATGAATCTTGAATCTTGATCTTTAAATCTTCAATTTGATTGCTCCAGACCTTCTTCTTGATTCTTGATTGTGGGTTTATGAATCTTTCTCTGATATTATTGTGTGGATATGATATCACAAAGAATGAGAAAATTCACATATGAATTGGGAATCATAACCCTATATATAATTTCCATATGTATCCGGCTCATCGTCAAATACAAACCTTAATGGAACTGGTATCTACACATATAGTCCGGCTCACACTGTATTTAGATGTTTATAACCCAATTACTTAATTTTTTATTAGATCACAATTAATTTTGGGCTTAACTTTAAGATAACATTTATACACAATTAATTACATATGTCGGCCCACATGACAAATTAAATAATTTTCCAACAATCTCCCACTTTGGCCACATATGTTACATTATAAATGTGTATAACCTTATGAGTTCAAATTTTTTGCTATCATAACCAAAAGCATTTCCGAACAATCTCGTCTATTGATTGTATCAATATATGAACAAAGTGGTTTTCGTATAAGTATCTTAACTAAACGCATCAATGGTCACATACATCAATACAATCAAAAGACATGAATCAAGTGTGGATGTGTAGCATGAAAATTACATGCAATGTGATCCAACTATGCCTACCTTATTCTTTACTACCTTATGAGATCAACCTTAATCAGAGTGAAAACTTAACTGAATACTTTATTACTGAAATAAACTTGAATGTGCACAACAAAATTTATGTGTCAAAAGACAACATCTAAAATACAAACTCCCACTAAATTGGCATAACATCAAACAATGCAACACACATGTGAGTATTATGCTAATGGCAAACCTTGGGTGGTAGCCATTTAGTACATGAATCCATAATTATAGAGTTTGTCCTCATATGCTTTATAGATATCTAACCACTATGAGTTATTTCCTTACAACTAGGATCTTAATGTCTTTAGACTTTGACATGTCATGTTCTCGTTGGAATACAAGACTGTTATTGTCACAGAATAACTTAAGTGGTCTTTCAATTCCATTCAAAATATGCAGCCTAGTGACAATATTTTACAGTCATATTCCATTATCAGAATCGGAATATCCAACGATCTCTTGGTCTGATTTTCCTGAATGTGATCAAGTAATCCTTTGTTCTCTATAGATACCAAATAATCTAATGGTTGTTTTCCAAATTCCCATTACAAAGTTAATTAAATATCTGCCTAACATTCCAACAATGAATGCTATATCCAAATGTATGCAAACCTGAGTATACATTAAATTCTCAATTGCTGAAGCATAGAGAATTTTCTATATTTCCTTTTCTTTAAATTTATCTTTGGGGCATTAATTAAGACTAAAATTGTCTCACTTAATTGTAAGGCTATCACCTGAATTATATATCTGCATTTCAAATCTTTAAAGAACTTTATCGATACAATTCTTTCGCAATAATCCAAAAATACACCAAGAACAATTTTTGTGTATCTATATCCTTATACAAACGAGGTACCACTAAGATTTTTCATTTCAAAATTTCATGACATAAATTTCTTGGTTTCGCACAATAAGTTTGTAGCACTGCAAACAAGCAGTATGTCATCGACATACAATACCAAAAAAATATATTTACTCCCACTGAACTTGTGATATACACAATTATCAACTGAATTTATCTCAAAACCAAACGAGATAATTATTTGATGAAATTTGTGATACCATTGACAGGAAGCCTACTTAAGCCCATATGTGGATTTCTTTAATTTGCAAACAATTTTCTTTTAGTCTCTTGACACAAAGCTTTCCGGTTGCACCATATATATTGTCTTTACATCTATCTAATGTAACTCAAGGTCAAAATGTGCCACAAGTGCCATTATAATCCTAAAAGAGTATTTCATTAAAACTGGAGAGAAAGTCTCTTTGTAATCGATGTCTTCCCTTTAAGTAAAGTCATTTGCAACAAGACGAGCCTTATGCCTTTCACATTACCCTTTAAATCCCTCTTGATTTTAAATATCTAATTATAACCAATGGGTTTCGCACCTTCAGGCAATATGATAAGTTCCTAAATGTCATTGTTACTTATGAATTTTATCTCTTTATGCATGACATCAATACACTCTTTCAAATTATTCCTTTGCATGTCTTGATGAAAGTTGATTGATCAGTTTTTTTCTTTCATCAATCCATGTCATCCTCTTCTTGGAGAAAAACTATAAAGTTATCTAGAATTCTCTTTCTCCATTTTATAGTGGATTTTCTTAATGACATTTGTTCTTGAAGTTGTTGAGTTTGTTTTCTGGAACAATCTATTGATTGTGTATTGGGAATTTTGTAATGTTGTCTTGATCCGAAATTGCTTCTTGAACAAGGTAAGAATTTGTCCTTGAACCTGATCATTGTCAATTGTAACAGAAGAAATATATACATATTCTTCATCCAAGACAAAATCATTAACCTTATAACCTTATTTTCATTGCAAACTCTACATCCTCAATAAATCGAACATTTCCCGTTTCGAAAATTGACCTAATAGTGGGACCTTTAAAAATTTGTAACCCCTTAACAATTGCTTTACTTGTAACTTTGTTGAGAATTTAAGATGTAATCTTTAGTCCCGATGAAGAATCGGTACCCACAAGATTCGAATCAAGAAAAAGACTAAATATATTATTTTCACATGAACAAAAATAACCAAATTTGTCCAAAACAAAAATAGAAACCAAATTCCGTCTAAAAGACGGTACCACAAAAGTCTCTTTCAAGTCCCAAAAAAAACCGGTCTTTAATAATAATCTAAAATGCCATATAGCCTCTACTTCAATTGATTTTCCGTCGCCCACATAGATGATTCTTTCAGCATCATTTGGCTTTCGACTGTTCAGACGACCTTTTCTTTACATGTCAAGCGTGGTATTTGGTACAATCTCTTTTCAAATGTCCCGGGATTCCACAAAAGTAACCGCCAGATGATTCATCCTTTTCAGGCTTTTGCTGCTTCTTTTGAGCCGGAACGGGTGCATCTTCATTATTCTTTCTTTTCTTAAACTTGTCCTTAGAGGTACTAGCCAAGTGAGCACTTTTAGTCATTTCTTGCTTCAATCTTTCTTCTTCTTGCACACGATATGAAATGAGCTCATTTAGAGTCTACTTCTCCTTTTGATAGTTATAACTGACCTTAAATTGATTATATTGTACAGTAAGAGAAATCAAAACCAAATGCACGTGCAAATCATCAGATAGCTCAAGCTTTAGTGCCTTTAATTTTTGAAGCAATATGAGACATCTCCATGATGTACTCCCGAATATTTCCTTTACCTTTATACCTTAGTGAAACTAAGTTCGTCAAAAGCGTACTAGTTTCAGCCTTATCACTCTTTGTAAAGCGTTTTTCAATTTCATTAAGAAACTCTTTGGCAGTAGTTACCTTATCGGACACAGCACCCCTGAATGATTCTGGAATACCATGCTTCATGATCATAAGACTCATGCAGTTTGAACGATCCCACTTATCAAAGTCCATTTTTTCATCAGCAGAACTTTTATCCGTAAGTGCAGCGGGTTGTTCAGTCCTTAACGCAAGGTCTAAGTCCATGCAGCCAAAAACGATATGAACGTTCTCTTTCCAGTCCTTAAAGTTGGTTCCATTTAGCACAAGAATAGAGTTGATGTTTACAGATATTGTAGAAGCAGAAGAGTTAACTGATTAGAGAACAAAGTCAAAAAAATATGTTCACATTAGAATCCGTATTAAACAATTAATTAATTCAATTAATGGTAAACCCCATCACAACAGACCGAACACAATATTGATATTTAATCTTTAGACAGAAATATCAATTTGTAAGTGGTGCTCTTGGTGTAGTAATCAAATATTGACAATAAACTATGTTAAGCAATAAACCTATCTTTGGATCGATTTATTGTTCACATAAAAAAAAACCTTAAAATTGTCACATATTTATTATCACAGGTGTGCATGTAATTCGGCCAAATATTTACATTCCTTTGGGCCGATAAATATCTGCATGAATCACAAACACACTACCTTCCTAATATTCCAAATAAATTAATCTAGACAAGAAATGTTACTTTGATAACATGTTGCTTCAATTAATTTATTTGAGAATATTAGTAATCCAAAAGAAATTTATTTTAATATCAAGATTTGAATTTTAATTGTTAATGCATACTATCTTTATTTTAAACTTTAGGGGCCTAAGGGTTAATAATTCAAAACTTTAGGAGTCAATAATTACTTATTGGAAACTTTAGGGATCCAAAAATTAATTATTCAAAACTTTAGGAGACAAAGTTTAAAAATCTTAAAATTTTGGGGCCAATTAGAACAAAACAGACACTTTGAGGGCTTTAATTGCAAAATCCAGAACTTAAATGACCCAAATTAATTAATTTTGAAACTTTATGGACTGAATTATTAAACCCGAAACTTTAAAGGCCCAATAGGATGAATTCTAACATTAGGGCTAAAACTTTAAATACTTAACCCTAATATGAAATTGCAAACTAGGGCTTGAAATCTTCAAATTACCACCACAAGCCCCCGCCCCAAAACCCACCCAAGACTTGAAACTGAAAACCCTTGATGAAGAATAGCCCATTCTCATTTCCCTCTGGCGGTGCCGCCAAAGCAAGATGCGGCCAGGGCCGCCTAGTAGCAACCACGCTGCTGCAACAGCAGCATGGAAACACTGCTACCCCCTGTACGGCGCCTACGTTGGCGACAGCAGCAGTCGCTACTACCATAAATATTTTTTTTTATTAAAACTGAATCCTCGTCCATATGCTGGAAAAATTTTCAAATTTAACAAAAATAAATCTGAATTGCTAAATTTGAAAATAATGAAATTATCCAAGGAAGAAATTAAAATTACGATTCTCAATGATTTAACATGAATAAGTTCTGATACCACTTATTGAAACTATTCATGAAACTTATACTTTATAAATTTGTCAAGATCTTCATGTCAAACCATCAAGAACTTTAAATTAATGTGGACATACCTTGATCCATTTATTTCTGAATTGAATAATGAATCTTGATCTTTAAATCTTCAATTTGATTGCTCCAGACCTTCTTCTTGATTCTTGATCGTGGGTTTATGGATCTTCCTCTTTAATATGTTTTCTATGATATTCTTGTGTTGATATGATATCAAAAAGAATGAGAAAATTCACATATGAATTTGGGACTATAACCCTATATATAGTTTACATATGTATTTGGCTCATCGTCAAATACAAACCCTAATGGAACTGGTATCTACACATATAATCTGGTCCACACTTTATTTAGACGCTCAAAGCCCAATTACTTAATTCTTTATTATATCACAATTAATTTTGGATTTAACTTTAAGATAACCTTAATACACAATTAATTACATTTGTCGGCCCACGTGACAAATTAAATAATTTTCCAACAAGGAATTGGGTTCAAGTTTTTCCATCTCATTCTCATTCGAGTAATTGGCCATTTTACAATTAGTAATCTTAATTTTTCAACAAAATCAATCTATTGAAACCCTGGTCACGTGCAAGTCCATAAATATACTCCAGAAAGATAAATGGATATAAGAAGTCGTGTTGTTGAGATCTATTCATGTGTAATTTTTTAAAATTTTAAATTTCTTGGGACTCGCTTTTTGAAAAACTTGTAACTACAATTGAAATTAGTTCTTTATTTTTTTCTCTTTTTCTTTTTCTTTTATTTATATTTGAGGGTATATTCGTCATTTTCACAAGGATTTATTGAGAAAATAAAAGAAAATTACGTCTTTCGCATTTCAAAATTCACATAGGAGGTTTTCGACAATTTGAAACATTTTTTACATCACATTTTAATTTCATTTAAAATCCTCAATTTTTGCTTATTATAATCATCATGTCTTCAACTTTATTTTTTATTCATTTCTATTTTTAACATTTAATTAATTAGAACATATATCATATCTTATAGTGGTTTTGGTCAAACAAATCCGTTTGGAAGCGTAAAATAACTAATTTATCAATCATATTATTTTTTTAAAAATAAATGGATGAAAAATATAACAAAATGGTTTTCCTTATTTTAAGCACAAAAAAAAATATTTTTTAAATTAAACCATAATCAAAGACAAGATTTACTAATTAATAGAATATTGAAGATAAAAATTCGATGAATGGACATAAGTTATACAATAAGCAAAGAATGACAACCTTAGGTTGAAATTAAAATATGGGATTACTGCCCCCAGGCACATCTCCAAGTGGTAAAATGGGAAGGTGGAAAAACTCAAACTTTGCTTGAAGCTGCCGTGTCAAGGGTTCGAATCTTGAAATATGAATTTGGCCCTTGGGTAAGTGTAAGTGTACAAACAGTCTTTCACCTTGTACCATTGGAAGCATAATCTGCGATTTACATCATTCACCAAGGCTCAAGACAGGACCGGTGGGGACCGTCAAGATTGCGATTCATTATTTTTTAAAATATGGGGTTACTAATGAAATTAGTGGTGTGAATATAATTACCATTTGAAAATAGATTTATACGTTGAGTATATGGCACTGATAAGTCTAAAGATAAATAGACAATGTTGTCCTAAAACAGTAAAACTTAGGCAAGTTCAATTCACGCGCTTTACTAATGGATTTTTGGCCGAATTCCACCCAAACTCATCCTGCTCCATTAAAAAATTAAGGGTGCATTTGCTTTGCCCAAACATTTGAAAATTAAGACTACGTTTGATTTGCTAATTTTGAGATTGTTTTCAGTTTTGCAAAACACTGAAAACATGTTTAGTCCAATATTTCTAAAAATCGCATTTTCGAAAACAAGGTTAAATTTATAATACAAAACTCAAAACGCATTTCTGGCATTTTTGAGTGTTTCCGACCAAAATTATGAAAACACTTAAAACGTGGAAAACAAATGTTTAAATGAGAATTAATTTAAGTAAAACTTTAAAAATTAAAAAATCTTAAAAAATAAAAATATAAAATTCTAAATAATAAGATTTTAACTTTAAAAAATAAAAATTTTGAAAATAAATAAATATGAAAAAAATACAATTATAAAATTTTCTAAAAAAATAAAAGTAGTCCAAGCTTTACATAAAAATTCTAAAAAAATATTTAAATGAACACTGATAAAAATATTTTGAGTTAACGTCATTAATTTTTATTTTTATTTTCTATATTTTGAATTCAATTGATTAATTATTTTGATTTTACTTTAGTAACGAGAAAAATATTGTAAAATTCATCAACTTTGAAATGTATATGTTACTTGATAATATATTGACTTACATTTATTTTATTTTTACTGAATAATCAAATTTCATGGAACAAAATGTTATAAAATAATTTTTCAAAATTTCGAACCAGATGTGTTTTCTAATTTTTTATTTTAAAAAATAATTTTTCAAAATGACAAATAAAAAACGTTTTTAAAAATTTTAAAATTGACTCTCAAATTGGGAAACTAAAAGTAAATTGAAATACAAACCAAATGAACCTTGAAGATTCGAAAACCATTTGAATTTTTAAAAAATATTTGAAACCCAATTTTCTCGAGAGCTAAATATTATCGTGATTAATATAAAAAGCTAGACAACTCCGAACAAACTTAGGGGTTATTCTCTTTACCGTTTTCATCCCATTTTCTGTTTTCAATTTTTAAAAATAGTGAAAACATATTTAATTACCTATTTTCGAAAACGAGTTTAAAATTTACAAAGAAAATAGAAAACAAGAAAAATGTTATTTTGTGTATTTTCAGTTAAAATCAAGCTGAAGTTTTCAAAAAGCGTTTTTGATGTTTTTAGTTATGCCACAAAAAAAAAAAAAAAAAACCACAATCATCGTCGCCTTAACATACAACCTACACCACACCGCCGCTGCATCACCGCCCACGGCCACCCCCACCCCCACCCCCACCCCCACACCACACCACACCACACCACACCTACAACCATCACACACCCAAAAACCACCGCCACAGCTACAACCGTCACACACCACCACCACCACAGCCACAACCTGCACCACACCACTGTCGCACACCACACACCCAAAACCACCACACACAACCGCCATAGCTACAACCAACCAGCGTATCTAAAAAAAGAGACGAAGTCGCCAGCGATCGTCGCTCGCTGCTCGTCGCACAACTCAACCGATGATCACACAGCTAACCGCTTGTTGCTTGTTGCACAGCTCCACCGGCGATCACACATACAACTGCTCGCTGCTCGTCGACGTCGACGGCCTTGGGAGGGAAACAACAGAGAGAGAGAGAGAGAGAGAGAGAGAGAGAGAGCATTTTCCAATTTTAGGTTTTTGAAAATAATTTTTCAAAATGATAAAAAGATCACATTTTCAACAATATTAAAATGGACACCTAAAACACAAAACTCAAAATGAAAAACTGAAATATGAAGAGAACAACCCCTTAACATTTGTTTGACATAACTTATTTGAAATTTTTTTTTTTTAAATTCTCTTTTAGTCGCACATTTTTTCAATAAAATAATGTTTTAACGCACTCACAACTTTTCTCTATTTTAAGCACACATTATGAAAAATATTATTTTTCACTTCAATTACTTATGAGTTATTTTTTAAAAATAAATCATTTATTTTCTTTTTAGAATATTCTACTAACTATTTATTTTATTTAGGTTAAATTTCTTGTTGAATAAATTCCTTTATACATAGAATTAAATGCTCTGAATATTTTATTGATGCCGAAGCATGAGGCTCTCCCATATCTTCAACCCCTATTCCCCCCCACCCCTCTTGCTCTTCAATGCCCTTTCTCTGGCCATCCATGAACAGGAATCCGTAAGAATTAACCGAAGCAACCTTAGATACTCCTCAATTGCTCCCAGAATAACAGATTTTTTTTCATAGAAAATCAAACGAGGAAGAACAATTATGGCGCGAAGCAGTAGTAATAGGAGAAAAATTGATATGGAGAACAAGGCGGGAGCATTCTTCTTGGCGACTTTAGTGATGTGGGGTGTCTCAGTTTTCTTCGAAATTGTCTTCAATAAGCGAATTGAGCTTGTTCCAATTCTTCTGGGCTTCGTTTTCTTCCAATTCGCCAACTGGGTCGTCCGCAATTTTATCTCGCGTGATCCTCTGTTTGTTAACACGTGTGTTTCTCTCCTCCATTCATCCATTACTTCTGCATCTGGTCAGCTTCACATCTCCTCTTTCGATAATTTCTATTTATCTGATTGAATTTTTTGGGATTATTTGGCGTATTCTGTAATGGGATTTTGTGGTTTTGCCGGCTCTTCGTATTAATTCATCGATGGTTTGGAGAATTTGTTGCGCAAGAAAGTGTTTGGATTTAGAATATTAGTTATATTTGAATTATCTGCCAATTGACAAAAAAAAAAAAGGGTTTTTATCTTTATGTTTGCTTGTTGATTTAACTGAATTGGATTACTTTTATTTTGTTTTCCTTAGAATAATGCTAGCATATTCTTGAATATATTCGAATTTTCCTACAGATTTAGTTTGTTAATTGAGTCATTATGCTTCTGAGTGAGAATGTACATGTAGGTGAGTGCTTTCGCCCCCTCTTGTTGTAGCTAAAAATCAGATCTTCAATAGATTTTGATAAAAGTGGATGAAATGTGTGGTTGCAAAGTTGATAAAAGCTGTAGATCCCATTAAATGTGTGGTTGAAACTTGAAAATGAGTGAGAAAAATTAAGGTTTAGAAAATGGGGGCCAAACAGACTGGTTTCATTTTGGATTGTTGATTGGGGGATATTAATGATGTATTTTCTCTGATTCTTTTCATATTGAGAACGACTAAAACTCTGTATGGAACTTAGGACTTGGGCTTTGTTTCTAGGACCTAACTGTCATTGTTTGTATAGATTCCTTTGTTTGACGGATTTGTGTTCATTTTGGACAATCGTGATGGCCTACTTGTTTTCATTTAAACGATTAGACAAGGGGACGGGTAAGAGTGCTCTGTCTAACTAGAATACTTGTAGTAACATAGCACTTTTGAATGAGAAAATGGTCTTTTTGTGTAAACTGGCACTTTATTTGTTGAACTGTTTGAGTTACTAGTGCTTCAATCTATTTCCGCTTCATTTTGCTAAATTCTACACACTGATATGCTTTTGAGAGGGTTCTGTAAATACTAATTTGGATGCTTTATTTGCGTTATTAAAATGAGGGTCAATTAATTGATAAGAAAAAAAAAAAAGAATAGGTTTATTGTTTCCAGCTATAAGCCTATAACATGAGCTTTTGTTGTGGATCGGTTGTAACATTTGATGAACTTTCCATGAGGTAACCCGGGGAAATCGCAGTTCAAACAAAAAGTCAATTATCTCACATAGTTTGTATGCAGGCCCCCCTATTTTTTTGACAATTTTTATTTTATTTTGTATTTACCATTTTGTCATCGTCTTGAGTAAAATTCCTAAAATCTCCCGATTCTTCTCCAATTCTCCTCTGTCTTCACTCTTCAGAACCTGGGCTGCGGCGTCGTCTCTTTCCTTTTTTTTTCTACGAGGTGTAGCAACCGATAGTCTTCTCTTCTCGTTTTTCTTGGAGTACTGAGATTTCAAGTTCTCTAAATATTGGAGTGTCTGTGTGAGAGACTTTTTATTGTAGGGGAAGATAATACTTTAAACTCGCTTACAGATATTAACTGAACGTGAATGTTAAAATTTTGGATTCTTCAGCTATAAAAATGAAAATGCATATATGTATTGAGTCCTAATTTCTAATTTTGAAGTTTGAACCAATAGAATTGTAAGCGTCCAGAAAAAAATTGTCGATTATTGACATATCTCCATGAAGGCATTACCATCTTTTAAGTCTTCAACTAATGTACATTAATTTATGTTCATTTGTTTCCTTTCTCCATCACAAAGTACTAACTTCCCTCATTTTAACAAATAATGTTTAAAAAAAAAAAAATTGGGGGCAGCCCACCCCTTCAATTTTGGGACCCCCTACTTCGACAGGTTGGCTCCACCCCTGTTTGTATGTGTATGCTTTTGACAAGAAAAAAGAAAAAATACTTGTACAATGAAGTGATAGGACCAGAGGTTTTGTTGCAAGAGTGGATTGCTTAAACTTCTCTCTCTCTCTCTCTCGGGGAAGGATGAGGGGCTGGGGCCCTGGATTTAAATGTCTCTCATCTTTGGCAAAATACTCACATAGATATCTTTAGCCAAGATATTCAGATTCATAGATGATTGATGATACTGTACATTAACCCCGTTCTATCCATTTTCTTAGTGCTCATGTCTTTCATCTTTTTTGAAGTACCATGTTCATTATCTGCAGTTGTAATCATTCTGCTCAATCAGTGGATGACTAGTGGTGTAAGCAAGATGTTTGAACACTCGCAGTTGGTTGAGTTTACTTGGCCATGGGCATACCAAGCTTTGTGCTTTTCATGTGGTTATTTTGCATATGATCAGTGGGATATGTTGCATTATCGGCTGTACAGTGGTTGGATCCCTTCAATCCTAGTGCATCATCTATTGCTCCTTGTTTGCTTCACTCTAGCATTATATCGGAAAGTCACAATCAACTATCTTATTCTCACTCTCATTTGCGAGGTGAAATTGCAAATTATCCATGCATTTCATTACCAAGTCCAACTCTGTCTTTGGCATTTTCTTTTGTAGATGATGTTGCATGCACATATATGCTTGCTCAACAACCAAGGGATTCAGAGCATGTTTGGCTAATCTTAAAAAGTTTACTTAAAAGTAAATTAAAAACTATTCAATAAGTAAATTCTAATATAAATAATTATTTTATTGGTCAAAGTTGGAATTAGTTACTCTTCTGATAGTGAGGTAAGAGTCACTTAGGTATCCTTTATTTTATTGAAAAGTAGTCAATTATATCAATACAGTGTTTCAAGTCCAAACATTATTGTTGTGCTTTATTCAAGTATAATCTTTCTTGACCTTTCTAGAATGTCGAGTAATAATCTTGAGTGATGAATGCCAACATGCCATACCTCTTGAAAATCTTTCATTGCAAGGCTATGACTTTTTCTGTAGGAATTGATCATGAAAGTATGCTGGCAAGAACCTATAATTATGTGCAAGTTCATTTCTTATTTCATTCGAAGATTTTTCAACCAATCAGTCAAAACAAACTTCTCGATTTCAACCACGTTAGCAAAAGTTATTGGGTTTTATGCAACATCATGACCTGTGTGTCATACAAACAATTGTCGAATATAAGAATGCATACACATGATGTATTAAGACTTGGATTCCCTCTTAAAATGTCAACCTTGTTAATATGAGTAGTCAAACTTTTATATGTTATATATTTATTTCTTATTTATTCGATATAGATATGCACCTTTAACGTGCCCTTGCAAAATGGTAGCTCGTTTGATAATACTAATCTTGAAATTAGTGTTCTCACTTGAGTCTTATTCGGATTAAATTTACCGTTTAAGCTTAATAGACTATGATACCAAGAATTGGGTCCATCTTTAAATGTCAAACTTGATAAGAGAACTAATTCAAGCTCTTGTATGATGTATATTTATTCACATTTATTCATTGTTGTTCCTAATGCCTCGGTTCTTGTTGCCTACAGCTACATTCGATTTTTCTGCACGTTCGAAAAGTGCGACGAATGGTTGGCGTTCGAGATGCCCAGAGTATGATTGTGAAGATAGAATGGATTCTTAACTGGTTAACCTTTGTGTTCGCAAGATTCATGTCACATGTTCTCATCACAATCAAGCTACTCCAAGATGCTTCCAAGTTTGGGAAGGGAATCGTGCTTCCACTTGCTCTCCTTGGAATGGTGGGAATGAATTTTCTCAATATCTATCTTGGAAATGATCTCTTTAAGGCTAACAGGAGAGAGACGAGAACACAAACACGGAATGATCATAGTAACCATCAGGAATGATTGATGTACATACAAATACTCTGTGTTCGGTAAGACGGATTGAATAGCACTTACCTGTTAAATCTTGTTCGTACATTACAAGTTCAATGATTTATTCTTTCATTACAAGAATGTTTATGCTAAGAATGTCTTCCTACTGTAATATGTTGTTGGAGTATTGTACATGATATCATGTACATTTTGCTCAAGTTGAACAAGAAAAGATGGACCAGAAAAAATAAAAAATGAATAGGAGAGAATTTACATGTGTAAATTTCATGTTGAGTTTTGATTTATTAAGGTGTTTAGCCTCTTGTTTGATGTTTATCTGGAAAGTATATCCTTAGAGATGATTGATTATGAAAACTCTTATAATTGTATGTGTTTTTGGGCTTTTGATTGATTCTTTATTTGAAACCAGAAAAGCACAGTGAAAGAGTTTTTGGTTTTTAATGTATTTTTATGATTACTAGAAAAATAGAAGTAATATTAGGAAAAATTGCAGCAACGATTCCTAACATTTTCAATTTTTGCAAGCTGTACTTTAACCTTCATTTTGTGCTAACAAAGGATCCCAGTCTTTCATAAATATACAACTGGAGTCCAAATGGATGGAATTTGACCGTTGGTTGACTAAGAATAATAGAACTTCACTATATTAAAAAGAGTAAGATGGTAAGTTTGTATTTATACTCATTTATCCTTTAAAATAATTAAAACAAAATAAAATAAACTATTCATGCATCTTCTTCACCCCTTAACCCCCGCCCCACCCAAAACGAAAAATCAAAAAATCAACTACACCCATCTCCGCAAATATTCCTGAAGCAATTGTTTCAATTCAGTACCTATCTTTTTCTTCCCATCTCAAAATGAAATATAACAGAAGACCCATTACCATACACCGTCTTCTTTTTTACCTTCTTTGCAATTTTCATATCCATCTCCTCGTTCTCTATGTTACAGTACCAGTCTTTAGTCCTCAATTTTCTCCCTAAACCTCGGTCTCTTTCATGGAAAAACGAAAAAATGGGCACAGGTTCCGACTCATAATCCACACGGGATCCTTAATCGAACACTATGTCGGTAGATTTATACCATGTGGATAACCTTTCACCGTCTGCTTTCAATTCAACCCCATAAATCCTCTTCAAGCTCCACCTTCAACGTGAAACTGTTAAGAGTCAAAGCTCTGTGACACGAACCCGGGTACGAGATCAACGTGAAAATCGTGGAATTAATTGAAAACGTCGAGAGAGCCCAAATTCAGGTTATAGATGATAGAATCATCACCCGATCCTCACGAACCAAGAACCTAAGGTATATTAAACCCTGGACTCGTTGATGTGTAGAAACAAGAACCATGATTTTGCAAACGCTACAAAGGGTGTCTAATCATTTGATAAGTTCTAAGGGTTGAACGCCACAATTATAAAAATATATTTGATAAATTCGGTAATTCATTCAAGAACCAAATGAGAGAAAAATCTCGTTAATTCATTATCAAAAGTCTTAATTTTACAATGAAATAAATCTCTTATTTATACTAATGCTAGAAAACCTAGTAAAAACATAATTAGGTTACAAAATATTGTAAAATTGAAAAGAAAATAAAATTATAGTTTAACAAGGAAATTCGCGTCCAAAACAGTTTTCCTGGATCCGTACAGCTTTCATTATTTTGGTCATATCTTCATCACCCGATATCCGATTGAGGTGATTCAAAATGCGTTGGAAATATTACTTCAAGGGCTACAAATCTTATAGAAATACAAATATTCAAATTCGAACGTATTCTATACCAAAAGTGGGTCTCAAACTGAGACTGAAAATTCGAGTGTTTTCGGGTTCTGGCTTCCGTCTCCAACATGTTACTTGACAATTGGCTTGTTGTCTTCAATATTATGGACTCCATTGCTCGAGCATGTAAATGGTCAGTTTTATCAACTCTTTGAAGTCTCAAACTTGGTCATTCCCTCTCTCCAACAATCATCAAAATCTTGATAAATTGTGGTGCATCCCATATAATATCATACTCTCCCTTTTCAAGAGGATTCGTCCTCGAATCCGTACCTTCAATGCCCTGATTATAACCCTTGCTGCCAATCAATGCAAGAACATGAAACGGCTCATCACCTCTAGGATGCAATTTGGACCTCCTTTGAACTCGAACCAGTCGCCTTCGATTGTAAACTCAATCACCTTCACCTGGATCAAAGTGTGCTCGCCTCGACTGCTTGATCTTGCAAGTTTGGGATGCTCCCTTAACAACTCAATCTGATGAATATCCATGCATTCTCCTTTCTTTACTTGGTCCATGCACTTGTAACAATATCACTTCTAATGTACCACTGTTGTCCCTTCGATCATCCTCTTCACTCAGCCCTCTGTATATGAAATTCCTCCAGTACCTTTGATATTCCGTCGTCTCCTCAGGAATCACAAAATCAATTTTCGGCAAATAAGAAAAATTCAACTAAAACTCAATCCCTGGGTCGGGTGGTACTCTAATGGGGTAGTTTGTTGGAATAAAATCTCTGATAACCTGCAAAACAGAAATAACCAAACTATAGAGGGAACTGTTAGTTTTCACCAAAACTCTCTCTCCCTCATCCTCATTTTTAATCAAACTCACTGCTGATCTTTCTTTTCTCCCCGAAAAATCACTTTCTTGTACCTCTTGTGGCCCCTTTTCATTTTTTGTCACCTCTCCACTCTCATTTTTGTTTTCTACCTCTTTTCTCTCATGTGGTTCCTCTCTTTTTTTCATCACACTTAGTCACATCACTCTTTTATCTCTCTCTCCTCTCTACCTCTCTTCTCATTTTGAGTTGATCATCATAAGTCCCTTATGTTGCCAAGCCAGCTAGAGTGATTTTCACCCCGTCCCGAAGAAAGCTATACCTATTCCTCACCACATCATACACAGCTTTTTTCTCACGCCTCCAAGGTTTTCCCAACAAGACTTGGAACGACCTCAAGGGAACTACATCACACCACACCTCATCACTATATCTTCCAAGGGTGATTTTTTTTAAAGCCTGCTCGGTCACATCTACCTTTCCACACCCCTTCAGCCAAGTCATCCTATAAGGATTGGGATGTTGTTGTACAAGTAACCCCAATTCTTCAACCATAGTGATGCTAACCAAGTTTGATATGTAGTCCCTATCAATAACTAGACTGCATACCTTATTACCCACATAACTCCGAGTTTGAAAAATATAGCCTCAATCACCATCCATCATTTACGTAGGCGTAATAAAAAAAACTCAAGAAAAGAACTGGACAATTGAATGAGTGATATTTAAATTCAAGAAAGTGGTTCTTGAATTTTTTTGATTGGAATGAATATAAACGAATTTTGGATAGATAATATGATAGTGTTAACTTTCCAAATAAAAAAAAAATTTGGACTACAGTACCGTACGGATGACCAATAATTTTTTTTTTTTTGGTAAACTCAAAAATCAATTACGAATCTGACAAAAAAAAAAGGGGGAGTTGATTTGCATACTAGATTGGCTCAAAAACAACTCTTGACTTTATTTTTTTTTTAATTTTCTGGATCTAAGACTCAAAAATATTACTAAACACAAGAACAAAAACAAAAGACTCAAAATAAAAGAAGATATAAAACCCGAATTTAAAGTCCAAGCTCTGATACCAAATGACGCGAACCCGGGTACAGGATCAGCGTGAAAATCGCAAAATTAATTAAATACGTCGGGAAAGCCAAAATTCAGGTTGTAGACGATAGAATCCTAACCCGAGCCTCACGACCCAAGAACCTAAGGTATATTAAACCCTAGACCCGTTGATGTGCGGAAACAATAACCATAATTTTGCGAACACCACAAATGGTGCATAATCCTTTGATAAATTTTAAGTGTTGAACGCCACAAATATAAAAATATATTTGATAAATTCGGTAGTTCATTTAATAACCAAATGAGAGAAAAATCTCGTTAATTCATTATCAAAAATCTTAATTTTACAATGAAATAAAACTCTTATTTATACTAATGCTAGAAAATCTAGTAAAAACGCAATTACGTTATAAAATATTGTAAAATTGAAAAGAAAATAGAATTCTAGTCTAACAAGGAAATTCGCGTCCAAAACAGTTTTCCTGGATCCGGGCAGCTTTCAGTATTTTGGTCATATCTTCCTCTCCCTATATCCGATTGACGTTATTCAAAATGCGTTGGAAAGATTACTTCACGGGCTACAAATCTTCAAATTCGAACGTATTCTATACCAAAAATGGGTCTCAAATTGAAACTGAAAATTCGAATGTTTTCCAACTCATTACGGCTTCCATCCCCAACATGTTACTTGACAATTGGCTTGTTATCTTCAATATTATGTACTTCCTTGCTCGAACATGTAAATGACCAGCTTTATCATCTCTTTGAAGTCTCAAACTTGACAATTCCTTTTCTCCAACAATTATCAAAATCCTGATAAATTGTGGTGCATCCCGGATCATATCACTCTGACCACACTCACTGTCGCCGCTGGTAACGTTTCCGAGTTAATAGTTCTTCTTCTTTTTTTACCTTTTCTTTAATTTTGTTTAATTATTTTAAAGGATAAATGGGGATAAATACAAAGTTACCATGTTACCCTTTTTAATTTGGTGAAATTCTACTATTCTTAGTTAACTAACAGTCAAATTCCATCAATTTGGACTCCAACTGTATATTTATGAAAGGTTGGGGTCCTTCGTTAGTACAAAATGAAAGTTATGGTAAAGTTTGTAAAAAATAAAAAGGTTAGGGACTGTTATTGCAATTTTTCCTAAATATTAAATTCAGGATTATAATGTGTTTTTACTGCTGTTGTTATTAAAATTTGACGTCAAGTAAAATTAGAATTTATTTCTTGCATAATATAAAGTCGACTTCATGAATGTTTCATTCAACTTCCTATATTAATTTTTACAGCATAAATGACAACATTATACATAATAGAAGGCAAAATAAAAATAAAATAAAAGATCTTCGTTAATCTTGTCTAGTTACACCAATAGTTTTGAGGTTAATGCATGAATAAAAATTGCTGCTCGAATGCAACCTCCTTATTTCTAAAGTTTATACTCGATTAATTTGAAATTATCTATTTCATTTATAGCTAATTAGTTCTTGGTTCTAACTATATAAATGAATTTTAATTCAATATCAAATATATTTTTCTTAATTAACCATTCCTTTCCCAAAATAATAATAATATTAATAATAAACAAATAAACTAATTTTTAAATTTACACGCATAAATATATAATTTATACTAGAATGATCAAGTGATAAGGCCCAAGTTGCAATAGGGAGATCCAACCCAAAGTACTATAAATAAGACAAAGCCATCATTGAAACGAAAAACACAAAATGGCAATGCTAATTCAAAAATAAATAACATTTCAATTGCAGTTAGGGTCGTTTGATTGTAAATGTGTAAAATGGGTGAAAATAAAATGTTTTGTCGGGAATTGAATTGTTTAGAATTTGTTTTATTGGAAATTGTAATTAATTGTGTTTGATTGGTATAATTTTTCACCTGGTCCGTTTGGCTTTGTTTTTCATGAAAATTGTCAATTAAAAGGATAATATTTCTTACAATGGGAGATAGAATTTGTTTAGATTGAAAAAGTTAAAAAATGAAAAATGAAAAATGAAAAAAATTTAGGCCCCGTTTGGTATGGATTAAAATCCATTAAAATTGAAAATATGGCCGTTATTGGGTCTCACTCGTCTAATAAAAGTCAACAATAACGGCTAGTTTTTCAATTTTAATCTGATTTTAATCCATACCGAATGGGTCCTTAGTGTTCATTTGACTTTGTTTTATATGTAAATAGTCAATTAAGGGATTATTTTGTTTTGCAATTGTGGATAGATTTTGTATATATTGCCAAATAAAAAAAAACAAAAAAAAATGGAAAACAAAAAACCACATAAAATGTGGGAAAACAAATTAACCCAAAATCAAGAAAATAGGTCACGTGCACCCAAAACAAGAAAATCAATTCCAAGTAAAAAAAAAAAATGTTATCAAACAACCTAAAAGTGGGTATTGAAAATTGAATTCCATTTTTCATGAAAAATGGAGGCCTATCAAACAGGCCCTTCTAGATGTAAAATAGATCGAACCATTCATGTTGCCTAAAGAGACGGACCTGCAACTTGTACATGCTCCTTTTTTACTTTTGAATATAGAAAAATGCATGGCCCACTCAAATATCTCCAGTCTCATCAAAGGCTTGATTGCCCAAAAGTAGGTCGAATTATCTCAACTCGTTTGACACCTCTCCTATAACTCAATAAATGAAAATAGGCAAATGTTACGAGACATGCTTGACATATTTGATTAGACACGAGTATATTTAATTTAAACGTGTCTTTCTTAATCACGTTAATAGTGTTGGAATTAATTGATTTTCATTAAATATTGTATTTAATGAGTGGGCCATTACAATTAATTTGGATGAATTTGAAAAGTCTCAAATATAGGCCCATAAATTGATAAGCTCATTTTAAGTGTCTTATATACGGTAAGGAATCTCACATCGAAAGTTTACAAGAAAAAATACTTGTTTATATAGTGGGATGTGTGTATAAGTTATAATTTAATAAGTGACCTACAACTGGCTACCTTTAGCTAGCAAACTAGCTACCACTACAGTGGTGCTTCGCACCACTCACGCCGAGTCCCGGTCCCCGTCCCGGACCCGACCCACGCAAATCGCAAAGTACGCATTGGGCGCTTTAGAGGCGTACTTTGCACGTACGCATCGTCGCGAGGAGTTGGGGAGCTTTATAGTTTTCATAAATGGATTCATGGTTTGATGACATGGCGACAGGAGACTCGATGAGTTGGCATCCTAGGTGGTACACACATGTCAGGTTGCGTCACTTCATCCCGCGTGGCAGTTGGTACAGTTGGACGTACGCGTGGCATCTACATGGCTAGTGACTGTTCAAAATTGGTGAATAGACATGATGAGTGGACACTACACTTCAAGGTTTAATCTGGGTCGTCAGATTATGAAATAGTGTGATCCAATGGCCAACACAAATCAGACCAAGTGGTGCACTAGTTCATGAAATGTCACACACCCATTCAAGGAGACACTTCAATATCTATAAATAGAGGCCTCCAAATTCGTTTTGGATACACCAAATCAATTACAATTCCATTGATTTATAAATTCTCTTTTCTCCTTATTCTGTTTCCAAAACTCTCTAAAATGTTCGTCGTTATTCCGTTCGAGTAAGTTCATTCTTTAGTTCGACCGACAGGTTGATAGTGTGCAGTATCGACTTTGGAAGAAGCGTTGTATCTTGGGAGACAGACGTCCATAATCTCGTTTGCACTTTGTTGGGGGGCGAAATCTGTCTTAAAGAGATTTGCTTTGGCATACCTCGCTTCATCTTCTATTTTTATTTTCTGTTATTTTGATTTGTTCATTCGATTGCGTTAGTCGAATTTCCGACAACAATCTTAAGACAGATCGTTTACTTTCGTTCTTTCTTCTACATTTCTCTTATTGATTATTTTCTGTAGTTGTGGTTTTACAGAAAATGACTAGTACTATTGAACCCAGTACTAGTGTTGTGATTGCGCCAAATTCTGATTCCAATCAATTTGTCATGCCGCTGGCTTCACAACATGAGAAATCGGAAAAATTCAATGGCATAGATTTCAAGCGTTGACAACAGAAGATGCTATTCTATTTGACAACGTTGAACTTGGTAAAGTTTCTGCGTGAAGAATGTCCCGCACAAACATCGGAGATGCTATTGATAAAAATACTCAGTTAGTCATTGATGCATGGAAACATGCAGATTTCTTATGCCGCAACTACATTCTTCATGGATTGGATAACACTTTATATAGTGTGTATTGTGACTTCAAGACGGCTAAAGAATTATGTGAATCTCTTGACAAAAAATACAAGACAGAAGATGCTGGAACGAAGAAATTCATTGTCGGCAAATTTCAGGATTATAAGATGTCTGATTCAAAGACATTAATGAGTCAGGTTTAGGAGATGCAAGTTATACTTCATGATATTGAAGCTGAATACATGACTTTGAGTGAATCTTTCCAGATTGCTGCTATGATCGAGAAACTACCTCCACTATGGAAAGATTTCAAAAATTATCTTAAACATAAACGCAAAGAGATGACTATGGAGGATTTAATTGTTCGATTTCGCATTGAAGAAGACAACCGAGCTGCAGAAAAGAAGACTAATGTGCGCAACATGGAAGCAAAGGCTAACATGGTGGAAGACTCAGTGTCTAAGAACAAGAAAAGGAAGCGTTCTGCTCATCCATGGACAAAGAAAAATTCAACAATGCAAAACGGTTCAAGGAAAACTGTTATATTTGTGGGAAGTCGGGACATCGGGCAAAAGACCGTCGAAGCAAAAAGAAGGATACACCAAAGAAGAAACCGTCCCAAGCCAATATAGCCGAAGTGGAAAATATTTCTGCAGATGTTGGAGACATCAACCTATTCGCTATTGTTTCTGAAGTTAATTTAGTATCAATGCCAAAGATTGGTGGTTGGACACAGAAGCCACTCGTCACATCTGTACTGATAAGGGTCTATTTTCTGAATATAAGACTCTGAATCATAATGAGTGCCTTTACATGGGCAATTCTACAACTTCCAAGATTGAAGAAATTGGAAAAGTTATTCTGAAATTCACATTGGGGAAGGAACTGACGCTGAATGAAGTTGTACACGTCCCAAATATCAGAAAGAATTTGATTTCAGGAGTTATACTTAGTAAGAAATGATTTAAAATTATGTTTGAATCTGATAGGTTTGTACTTACTAAGGGGGGGCATGTATGTTGGGAAGGGTTATTTACTTGATGGTCTATTTAAGGTCAATGCTGTTGTAGTGGACAAAAAATCCACATATTTGTATCCGCAAGTTATTAATAAAACTAATGATTCTGTTTACTTGCTCGACTCTCCAAATTTGTGGCATAGCAGATTAGGACATGTAAATCGTGCTTCCTTAAGAAAACTTGTAGGTTTAGGTCTTATACCTAAACTTGAATCCGTAGACAAATATAAATGTGAAATTTGTGTTGAAGCAAAATTTGCTAAAAAATCTTTTAACTCAATTGAAAGGAGTAGTTGACCGTTATGTTTAATACATAGCGACATTTGTGATCTAAAATTTGTTCAAACTCGAGGTGGTAAAAAATATTTTATCACGTTTATTGATGATTACATTAGGTATTGCCGTGTTTATTTATTAAGTAACAAAGATGAGGCATTGAATGCTTTTGTTACTTATAAAACCGAAGTTGAAAATCAACTTGAAAAAACGATTAAGGCATTAAGATCCGATAGAGGTGGTGAATATGATTCATCCATGTTTAATGAATTATGTGCTAAGTTTGGTATTATTCACCAAAAAACAGCCCTTTATACTCCGCAGCAAAATGAGATTATTGAGAGGAAAAATAGAACTTTAAAAGACATGGTTAATGCTATGCTTATAAGTTCTGGATTACCATATAACTTGTGAGGGGGAAGCAGTGCTAACTGCTAATTTTATTCTGAATAGAGTTCCCCACAAAAAAACTGGTTCGATACCTTATAAAATATGGAAAGGGAGATTGCCTTCCTATAAATACTTAAAAGTGTGGGGGTGTCTAACTAAAGTGATTATTCCACCTCCTAAAAGGATTAACTTAGGTCCGAAAATTATTGATTACATTTTTATCGGATATGCAATAAATAGTAGTGTGTACAGATTTCTTGTGCATAAATCTGATATAAGTGACATTCGTGTCAATACAATTATTGAATCCATAGATGCCGAATTCTTTGAAGATGTGTTCCCTAATAAAAGAGATATTGTTAAGAATACTCAAAAGAGAACACGAGATAATGCATTTAAAAACAATATATAACCTGAACCAAGAATGAGTAAAAGAGCAAAGGTTGTTAAATCCTTTGGTCCAGATTTTATATCTTTCATGATTGAGAAAGAGCCTCAAACATTTAAAGAAGCTATGACTAGTCCAAAATCTGTATTCTGGAAGGAAGCTATAAATAGCGAAATTGAATCCATTATGAGTAATAATACTAGGCAATTGGTTGATCTTCCTTAGGGAACTAAACCAATAGGGTGCAAATGGATCTTTAAAAAGAAGTTAAAAGCTGATGGTTCAATAGACAAATACAAGGCTCGACTGGTTGCAAAGGGATATCGTCAGAAAGAATGAATTGATTTCTTTGACACATATTCTCCGGTAACTAGAATTACTTCTATTCTAGTTTTAATTGCTACAGCAGCCTTGTATGATTTGCAAATACATCAAATGGATGTGAAGAGTGCAATCTTGAATGGTGAATTAAACGAAAAAATATATATGGAACAACCGGAATGTTTCATAGTAAAAGGACAAGAAAACAAAGTATGCAAACTTATTAAGTCCTTATACGGTTTGAAGCAAGCTCCTAAACAATGGCACGAAAAGTTTGACAGTACCATGATTAGGAATGGATTCATCATAAATGCATGTGACAAATGCGTATATTCGAAAAGGCATACATACTTGCATGTCTATATGTTGATGACATGCTTATATTAGGTACTAATATAGACGTTATCAATATGCTTACCAACAACTTTGACATGAAAGATATGGGTGAAGCAGACGTGATTCTAGGAATGAAGATATCTAGAACATCAGATGGAATATTCTTGTCTCAAACTCATTATGTTGATAAAATAATTGAGAGATTTAAGACTCATAATATTAAAGAGACGAGTAACACATTTCTTCCTCATATAGTTCTTCACAAAAATAGTGGAAATGGAAAACAACAGTTAGAATATTCTCAAATTATTGGTAGTGTAATGTACTTAATGAATTGTACAAGACCTGATATAACTTACTCGGTAAGTAAGCTTAGTCGTTACACAAGTAACCCAAGTAATCAACATTGGGATGCATTACTTAGAGTTTTGGGATACTTGAAATGAACCAGAGAGTATTCAATATGTTATAGAAAATATCCTCCAGTAATTAAAGGATATAGTGATGCCAATTGGATATCGGATACAGACGAGTCGAAGTCTACAGTGGCTATGTATTTACTCTTGGTGGTGGTACTATATCATGGAAATCTTCTAAGCAAATGTGTATAGCTCGATTTACTATGGAATCTGAGTTTGTTGCTTTAGATAAAGCGGGAGAAGAAGCAAAATGGTTAAGACATTTCTTAGAAGATATTCTTATATGGCCAAAACTTGTACTGGCTATTTGTATTCATTGCGATAACCAGGCAACAATAGTCAGGGCTGAAAATTTTGTGTATAACGGTAAGTCGAGACATATACATCGTAGACATAACACCGTTCGGCAGTTGCTCTTAAATGGAACAATATCAATTGATTTTGTTAAGTCAAAAGAAAACCTAGCGGATCCATTTACTAAAGGGTTATCTAGAGAGCGTATAGACTGCGCATCGAGAGAAATGGGTTTAAAGCCTAAAACCCAATGAGTCATCTTAGTGGAAACCTAACCTAGCAACTGGAGATCCCACGGACTAGGTTCAATAGGAAAACTAATTATAAATAACTCGATAAGAGCACTTAGGAGTTTAACTCCTTTCCATTTCTATGATGCAAAAAGTGCTGACTATGAAGTTTATGAAGGATAAACTTTTGCTTTTAATGATGACTATAAATAGTACTAGTAGAGTATTTTTTGTAGAACATCACCTATGTAAATGCGAACTTGGCCGGTTCTTTGAGAATTTATTTAGGCGAATTCTCTAAAGCATTCGTAGAACCCAAGTAGTTTAGGGCCGAAATAATGAACACAATAGAGAACCAAGTTTGATATGAGAGATAATGTGTTTGGTCTATTGTCTGAGCTTGCAATAACGGCTGACAGTTCAAAACGCTGCGTTCACTGATTAGCCAAGTGAGTTCGATAGACTTTTACTAAAGAAGGTTCAAAGCGAAAGCTACCTATCTTGATGCGTTATCTTTCTAATAGTACTCTTCTTTTATCTTCATTGACTACTTCCATTCATGTGAGAGATTGTTGGAATTAATTGATTACTAATTGAGTTTCATTAAATATTGTATTTAATGAGTGGGCCATTACAATTAATTTAGGTGAATTGGAAAAGTCTCCAATATAGGCCCATAAGTTTACAAGAAAAAATACTTGTTTATATAGTGAAATGTGTGTATAAGTTATAATTTAATAAGTGACCTACAACTTGGCTACCTTTAGCTAGCCAAAGGCTAGCAAACTAGCTACCACTAGAGTGGACTCGCGCCGCGTCCCGGTCCCGGACCCGACCCGCGCACGTCGCAAAGTACGCATTGGGCGCTTTAGAGGACATTTTTTGTTTAATTTTGGAACATTGTTTGTTTTCATTACTTGGTTTGGATATTGATGTAATTATTTTAAGTATTGTTTGTTTTGGATTATAAAATTTTGAATTTGTATTTAATTGAAAAATTTTGGTTAAAATAAAAAAACTAAATGGGGGGCCCGTCCCGCCCCATCAAAGGCGGGGCGGGGCGGGGGTGCCCTGCCCCGAACCCGCCCCGTTGCCATTACTATGCGACAGAAACCCAAAATGCTCAAACCATAACCGTGATAATAATTGCATCTTGCTTCGTTACACTATAAAAGGCTAACTACCCCCTTCAAATCTTCATTTCTATAAGTTCAATGAGTTGGTGAAAACTCGAGGATTAGGACAACTAAATTTATTCAGCACACGTAGACAAATTTCTATTATTCCTTTTAACTAAATTTTTGATATGCAATAACCGTTTTTTCAAGTAATCCCAACTCATAAAGTACGAGCAATATTTTATCAATCCACCAATAAAGTTTCGAGGCAAATCCTGGTAAATATGTGGTCCCTAAACTATCAACTGTAATAAGATTGATTGCAAAAAAGTAACAAAAATCCGTTTTTTAAAAAAAAAAAAAAATGCATAAATTGCTTACTTTTCATGCTACTCAAAATAAACTCAATTTCATCTTTAACTTTTAGCAATGCATATGATATATCACATTCGGTATATTTTCTTTATTTTATAGAAAGTATTTGTTTAAGGTTATAATGCTCGAAAGATTTATTTAGGAGAATCATTGAGTATAACATAGCTATCAATTAAATCATGATCATCTTTAGTAGACATATTCAGTAGGGATGGGGTGTTTAAAAGATACAATTTCAAAATTAAGAAATTTGGTTTAAAATTTCAAAAATCAGGTCATAATTAAAATTTATTAATTAACACATATGAATGTTACAATTTTATACAATTTATGGTCAAGATTACGTACTAGGGCACAATTACAGAATATCGCAGTCACAAATTACAAAATTTATATGTCACGACTTATTTATCGATCACGAATTACCAGATTAATTGGACACGTATTATTTATCGAACACAAAATCACAAATTTTATAGGTTACAATTTATTTATCGATCACAAATTATTAAATTAATAGGCCACGTATTATTTTTCGATCACAAATCACAAATTTTATTTATCACGAATTATTTCGGGATCACAAATAATCAAATTAACTAGTCACAAGTTATTTCTCGATTGCAAATTATCAAATTAATTTGTCACAATTTAACAATATGTGAGTCAAGATACAAATTTAGCCTTTGTTTGTTTGCCATTTATAGAAAAATTCTTACCCTTTGCATAGTGGATGAGCTGCATTTTTTGACCATCTTGTGTCATGGTGGGTCCAAGCTATTGAAAATAACGTTAAATTATTCATTGTCACCCTAAAATAATGTGGAACAAACAGACACTTAGTAGTAATCTCACATTGTTAGGTCATATATTATTTATTGATCACAAATTAAATAATTTATTGGTCACAACTATTCAAATTATTGGTTCCAAACACTTTTCATCCCAACCCAACCCACCACCGACACCAACCAAAAGTCAAGCGATCTCACCACAACCCTTAGCGCCCCACCAACACCACCATCATTTGCAAACCACCCACAAACCACCTACAGTCGCAAACCACCCAAGCAGATTGAATCAGAAAACCATCAATAAATTCCATAACCATCAACAAACTTTAATCACTATGGCGACGCTCACATTAGAGTATGCAACGATGTAAGCACCACTGTGGGCAAAGCATCGCATCAACGCTCACTGCTGTGGGCGAAGCATCGCAACGGTGTGGGGGAAGAGAAAAAAGAAGGCATCGCTCACACCAAAGAGAGAAGGCGACAAGGTTGAATGGTGGTGGTGACTAGTGATCAGAGAGAGTAGAAAGAATGCGTTGTTCACAACGTCATTTGGTAGTGGTGGTTGGAAGCCGGAGAGGGAAGAAATAAGGGAGATGAGAGAGAAAGAGATAGAGAGACGTGAGAATGATTTAAGGTAGGGGTGAACACGGTTCTATTTGGTGGGTTTGTGACAAATTTTCAAATCAAATCACTTAAAGCGGTTTGAAAATTTTCAAATCAAACCAAACCACTTCAATTTCTAAACAGAACCAATCCAAATCACCTTTTTCGATTTGGTTTGGTTTAAAACCACGATTTAATAAAAAATGTACATCGAACAAGTTAAATCATAAATATTAATCTTAAATATCACATTAAAATATAAATATTAGTATTATTATGAATATTATAAATAAATGTTCTTCACTTCTAATAATTTCGTTCTCTGCATATAGATAAGAATATAACAAATGTATTCATTTATTACAATTAAGTGGTGTAAGAAAGATCAAATATGATAATACCTTTCACAGCTTTTTCTGAATCATCAAATACTTCTACTTCATCCAAATATTAACGAATCACTATATGTTCCTTGTTATTCTGTAACCAATTCTTCATGAAAATCACCGCCTCAATCATCTTTGCACTCAATAAACTCCTAAAAGAATCGAGAATCCGACCACCAATAGAAAATACAGACTTCGAAGCAATTGTAGATATTTGAATTACCAACACGTATTTGGCAATTTGGGAGACAATCTTGTACTTATTTTCATTCAATTTCCACCAAATTAATATGTCGAAACCATCATTTAAATAATCCATCAAATCATTTTTCTCAACTTAAACTTCATGTATAAGTTTAGCTTTAAAAATTGTGGGAATGAGTTTGGAAATTCCCAGAGTAGTTTGTAAAGCACTTTGGCTTTTAGGTTGAGTAGCATCTTTAGGTTGGACTAACGATGGAATCATTATTTCCTTACGGAATTCATATAACCTATGAACTGTGTGTTCAACTTTCTTTAACAACATGTTTGTAATTTGTACATCATAAATAAGTTCAAACCCAACTTTAAGCAATTCCAACTTGCATCTGGGGCCAACAACAATTGATTAAACTTTTTAAGATTACCCTAATACTTATCATATTTTCTTCTTATGCTAATTGTCATGGATCCTATCATACTTTTTGGCTCTTTAACTAATTCTTTTAACTCTCCATGAATTTCACATATTTCTTGAAAAAAAAGTGGTTGACATTACATATAAAGAGCCACTAATTTTCAATGTCATATCATAAAAAGTCTTCAAGAATCTAACAAATGCTTCAGCTTGGTCCCAATCGGCATGCGTTGGTGGTTCATCTATATTTTTCACTTTAGATCTTTCTTCATCAAAGTACTTTGTATAGTTTGCATCACTTTCCAAAATATCAAATGTTTTTTTAAACTTTATTGCAACCTGTAACATCATGTAGGTGGAATTCCATCTAGTTGATACATCCAAATACAGTAAACCTCGAGACTCAATATTTGCATCCTTGCAGCTCTCTCGAAATCTTTTCAGTCGTGTTGGGGAAGATCTAGCATACCGTACAACATTGCAGATAGATGAAATAACATTGCTAATTTCTTTTATACCATCACAAACTATAAGATTGAGAATGTGAGAACATCACCTCATATGAAGCATTTATCCCACAAATCCTATATAGATACTTCTTGCACAAATCCTCAATATGATTTCGCAATGTACTAGTCCCATCTTTAGATTGATGCTTATATATTCGTCCATAATAAATAAATTCTACACTCCCATCATTCTTTATATCAAAATGAGCCTACACGTCAAACCGTTTATGTCTATCCTTACTCTTCACACTTTGTTGCATATTCACAATTTCACTATTAATTTGAATTTTATCATCGGTCTCATGATTACTTTGTTCTTCTAAAATCGAATCTATATATGATTATCTATATATATAAAAAAAAATTCATATTATCAACTTGACCTCAAAGTTAATATACAAAAGAATATTAATGTTACAAAAAAAAAAAACTTTAATCAATCATGTTATACAAAATTAATATACAAATCTTAAAAATCCTAATTAGTTATCTAAATCAATACAAATTTTGAAGGAAAAACAAATCTTGAAATCCTAGAATAGCAGCAAAATGTCAAAACCCTTTTTTTTCTCATTATTAAAATCAATGTAAAAAGAAATTAAGAAAATATGTAGAAAATTAACAAACAAAACACTGTATATGAACATGAATTAAAATAAAGAATCAATATATAAAAATATAAATAGTAGAAATTCACGTACCTTTATTGTTAGAGTTTGAAAGAAAGAGAAATAACCTAGAAGTTAATTGAAAGTACCACACACGTATTAAAGGATTAAGGATTAAATTTAAATTTTAAAGTTGATATGGTTAATTATCTAATTGGGCATTTAGTTAAGTTGGGTGTTGAATTTAATTGGATTGGGTCTAATATGAAGGTATCTTTCAATTGGGATGCATTTGATTTTAATTGGGTTGAATAAAATTTAAATTTAAAATTAATTTTTTATTTTTTGTAATTGGTTTGGCGGTTTGAAACGGTTTGCAAAAATTAAAACCTAAATCAAACTACTTCAAAGCGGTTTGGTTCGGTTCAAAGTTAAAACGTTGACGGATCCACATGGATTCAAATCAACGGTTTCAAAAAAAGGGTTTCGATTTGGTTTGACGGTTTCGTTGTTCAGCCCTAATTTAAAGTATGGATGGGGTAGGTTTAAAATAATTTATATTATTATTATTAATATTATCGTTTGATTTCCGAAAGAAAAAAAATTTTGAATTGAGAAGTTAAAAATCACGTGTAGGTGTAATTTTTACTATTCAATACCTCTTAAAATTCTCTTCGTCAATGTGTCATTCAATTATCATATTATTTACATTGATAATTAAATAGGTATTTGACATTTATCGTATTGTTACAACGTTGACTAGAATTGACTTTACTTAATCTATCAATAAATTAATAAATTCTCTAAAGCAATATTTTCTCTGTTCCCAACATTATTACACCATTATCACAAGTACTTCTAGAAATTACATAATAATGATTATTACGGTTTGATTTGATTTTTGGAAATCAGTGTATTATTAAAATTTAGGCTACTTTTTTCCCAATTAATGTTCGACTAACTAAAGTCTAAAAACTTTTGTCATTATTGCATTTTTCATACATTAGACGTGTGGAAAAGTTAGGCTGAACTTATTTAATTTTCACACCTCACGTTACGATATTAGAAATTTCAATTTTATAAGTGGTCCGCACACGTTGAAGTATAGTATTTTGTACGTTTTTTTGTTCAACGTGCTGTCACATCTACCGAAAGTTGTATAAAATAAAAATTAATGTTTGACCACCTACAAGCCTACGTACAAGTGACGTTGGACCATTTTACTTGCTTGAACTTCTCGTTAATGCATCATTTTCATACATTATAATTGGCATGTGACTATTTCCTCTTTCAAAGAGAGCCACACAAAATCTTTTTCAACTTATTTAGGTCTTCATAGCATTGTAGAATGGTTGAAATGTCAATTTTACTATTGGTTAGTGTCCTAAGATGTATTATATAGTATGAATTTCGTCTATATGTGAAAGAAATATGTTGATGGGTTCGGTCCGTGTGAAAGAGAATCCGTAAAAAATTAATATTTAGAATTTTTAAACGAATTTCAGAATAGACTTGTTCAACACTAAAAAATTGATTTTTAAACGAACATTTCGTCAATTTTTATAAAAAAATCACTAAAACTTGTACTTAACTTTTTTTAAACTGGTCAAATATATTTTTTATCCACATTTTATGGGATTCACAACTTACTGCACTTATCATTCATAATTCCGTATCATTCACTACTTATAAGCAATTCTATATAAGCATATAGTTTCCTAACCAATCTCAATATATTAAAAAAGAAATACTAACAATTGTTTTTTTTTGTAAATATACGTAACATTTTTGTTTGTATATAATAACAAGAATAATGCTATATGTTCATCTTACATGACAACATAGTTAACATTCCTTCCTATGTGAAGGAACAACTGTGCAGTGATATGATGAACGAGTTCAAAATCAATTATGTAAATGTTTTCTTGTAGAAGAGCGTAAAGAAAAATGTAAATATAACATGAATATTGTAATAACAATTTATTAAAACATACACTTAGCCCTTGTTTGACTCAACTTAAAAAGCGAATTACACAACTTTTTAACCACACATTCCATCAACTTTTATCAAAATCTACTAAAAATCTAAACAGACTTTAATTTTTCTCTTAAAAATGAAAATATTACTGGTATTATTTTTCACGCAAATATTCACTTTGTGTCTTTTACTCGAATATAAAGTGAACAAATTTTGTTTGTGCAATGACATCAACACGATATTGCAGTGAAATCTCTCTTTAATCATAATGTTGGATCAAATTAATTTTATATTATGAAGAGGTCATAACTTGATAGAGGTGTCATTACACAAGTTAATGTTTTGACATATTTATCCTTGGCACAAGTGGTATAGAAGTAAAATGCGCACTAGAATAGTAATTACATAATGTAGGAAGCCAAGTTTACGATATGCCCCTCTTTGTTACACATTTTTCATCATATCAATAACTTTTACTTATTTTTTAACCACATATTTCTCATCATATCACTATTTAAAATATATTCTTTCCTTGATAATATTCATCAAACACACCCTATAATTTGATTAAAGTAATATATATTTTTTAAAAATTAGTACACGTATCAATGTAGTATTGGCAATATGCAAAGTCGTCTTAAGAAGTATTTAGTTTTTGCTTTCCTCTTTAATGATTTTCGGCCCCTGTTTGATTCAGATTTTTCTCAAAATTCATTCTTTCAAAACTCATTTTCAACAACACATTTTTCAATATAATAATATTATACGCAAATTCATAAATTTTCCTGATTTTTTAATCACATATTTTCTATCATATCACATCATAAAATACGTTTTTTTCTAAAAAATGTGCATCAAATACCCCCTCTTCAATGTAAATTATACAAGTACATTGTACAATACAACTCAAGCAATATGTCATTAAAATCATACTTTTAGTAAATTTTGATAAAATGTGGGGTTGAAGTGTTGTATATCTCATGAAATATGTGGTTAAAATTAATTGTTAATTTTGACTTTAATTTAAATCTCTATCAAACAAGATTTTAGATGGAAGCAACAATTATCTTCATTTATCATAAAAATTATGTTCAGTAAGTGGGAAACTTCAATGTTTCGAATATAATTAAGGGTAAATTTCTAAAGGGATCCACGATCTTTTTTAAATGAGACTCATGTTTTCAACTTTTAGGTCCTGTTTGGGAGCTTTTTCCAGTGATTTTGATTTTTTTTTCTTTAGATGCTATTCATGAGAGATTGAAAAAATCAATGTTTCTTAGCTTGTTTGACAATGATAATGTAATTTGAATCTCAATCCACTAAATCGGTGATTTTTGATCGTTTTAGAACCATTAAATAATAAGCTCTAAGTGTTTATATTTGTGTTAATATTTTCTTGAGAATGTAACAAGAGTTATATAAAGACATGTTACAATATTTAAAAATTTATGAATAAATATATATTGTAGAGTTATTATTTGTGCACCATGAAGTATCACTAGCCTTCATCCAGGTAACCATTCACCTTACTCGAAAAGAGTAGACAGAATTTGGGGTGTGTCTGGGAGCCATTTTGGTCAACTTTAATAGATTTTTTGACCGCTTAAAATGTCGGGGAGATCCAGTTTTGCAGAAAATACTGACTGCATAACAAGCAAAATATCGGAGTTACCATCATTTAATCAAATACTGATTTTACTTGGAGGGTCAAAATTAGTAATTTATCGAATTCAGTCAAACATAACAACTCCCCACTGACACACACAATTGTACAACGGCTATAATTCAACTAAAAATCTGATACAAAATGGCTCCTCGACACGCCCTTGTTTTAAATATATATATTATCATTTTTGCTTGTTGATGTTATTATCGATTGATTGTAACTTCCTACCAAAGTTGTACAACGCAGTATGAAAATATAGACGATTAGCAAATAAATAAACAATTGAAATTCGACGCGTATGTCTAACTTTTTTTTGAAAAGACGAGTCTCTTGAAAAATCAAGAACTTATATAGCAACTATGCACTTATTTTCTCTGTAATCGGGATAACGACGTATATATGGGGTGAAAATCTTTACCACATTGCACAATTATAGGTGAGGTGCATGTAAAATACTTCAATAGAAATGTAAACCAATAAGTTGAAACTTTTATGATAAAAATACATTTTTTGACAAGATTTTCATTAAAAAAAATAGAATAATTGGTTGATTTTAATTTCTACAAAAACTATGCGATATCTCTTCCAAAAAATGGTAATCAATTTGAAGCAACAATTAGCTTCATTTATTTTAAAATTTGGGTTAAATACACCCAATTGTGACCTAAATTTTTAGATCCGTCAATGGTTACTAAAATTATTTTGTTACATTAATAGTTACTCAAGTTTTTAATCGTTACACTAATGTAGGTTTCTGAATAAGTTTACTTATTAATCCAAGTAAGCAAAATTCATTGTTAAAAAAAATAATGTAGGTTTACCGTACAATTTAAGTCGAAAAATCTGATCAGAACTAAAGTTGCATTATGTTTTCTCATTTGAACATGTCACATTTTGCTAACTTGGAGTAATAAGGCCGTTTGATGACATTTTGTCACTTAATGGTGTCGTGTAAAATTTAATATTATTTTTTTGACCGAATAACCGTTAATGTAATAGAAGAAATTTGAATAACTATTACATAAGAAATTAAAATTCAATGACCATTAATTCAACTTCACAAAAATCGTTTATTTTAATTTTATTCAATTAAATAAAAATAGTGTTTTGTGACTAACATTTGTGTTTCTCATGAATTATATGCAAAGTTTTATAGTTATGTCTTTGACAATTAAGTCGCGTAAATTAGGTAATATGTGACATTTTTGCACGACAGTAAAGTAAATGAAGTGGAAAATCATGCATATAGGTTAAAGGATTAAAAAAGATGATTTGACAATTAAATTAATTGTTTTTTTAACTATATTTTTGCACGCCACACACAATTTTGAACGAAATAAATAGTAAAATTTGACTAATGGTCATTTTTTTATTTATATATATGTTAATATCTTAATCAATCAAAATTACCTCACCTAGTCTACTATCCTTTCACTCTTAATTTCAACACCAAGTTCTAGTATGTTGCCACGAAGGTGTAGCTACGCGTGAGCGAGATCTCTCAGCGTTCTACCATTAATTCGATTAGATACGGAGGTTCTGAATCGAAAATAACTATAAAATCAATTAATGGACATAAGTAATTTGAGAACTCCGAGTGAATTATTATTTTTGTTAGTTAAAAATTTGTTTGCTTGCGTAAATAATATTTTTTACAATAAACACATCGAATTAATATTATTTATTTAATTTATATGTACTGAATAAATTTCTCTAAATCAAATATCGAGATAATTCCGCTTATTTTAACACAAAAGAAAATATTATTAGAATATATTTATGGTATTTTGTGTCGTAATCCTTACGTAACTTAAGACGTGATCATGTGAGTTATGTTCGACCGCGAATTTCGATTACTTGTCATATCATCTCTCTCTATCTATACTTAAAACGTGTTGTATACAAAGCTTGACCCAATTGCAAGATAAGTGATTTGGATATGGTTTGGAATGGAATAAAAACATTTTAGTACATATGATTGTGACACATTTATTTTGAACCCATTTTCTAGGTATTCGACTAGACCACGTTTTGCTCAAAATTCTTAGCTCTATTGCTAAAAACCCGCGTTGGATTGAGATAGACCGCGCTTTGAAAAGTCTATATTTGACCCCACATCGATTTCTTTATCGTACCCACTATTCTCACGCGTTTTATTTTCGATCACTTGTTTAAGATTAAGAGGCTGTAATATATAGTTTTGATTCGAATCAGTTCATAAATGTGATTGACAAATAGACTAGAGGTGCACGATACACCTGTTTATCTATTTTGATATCCCGCGTTTGGTACACATTAAAATTTTCATTTTCATTCTTCTACTCATTTTCAACCACACATTCTTTAATAAAATAATATTTTCCATCACATCAATAATTTTTCCTTCTTTTTCAACCACACATTCACCATCAATCTACTATTTTAGAATACATTATTCCAAAATAATGTGACTCAAACACTCTCATAGTATTGAATAGTACAATATACAATAATTTATTGTTACGGAATTCACCTTTATCAAACATGCCATATATATATATTCTAGAACCACCATATATTGTTGTGTATCTATAATATATTAAATATCACATCAAATGAGAATCATTTTCTAAATTATTTTAGCTCTACTACAATTTAATTATTTCAATAGTACCTTACTTTTCATTTTTCAATATATATTTAATTGAGTATTAATTATTAAACGTGCATGCAAATAAATAATTGAATTGTACGAGAACAATCAAATCGATTCATGAACATGGAGTTTAATTAATTTGAATTAATGATTATAGAAAAAGAATAATGTATATACATTTAAACAAAGGGGTTGTAAGTGAACCAACATGAAATTTAATTAATTTGAATTAATAGTTATAGAAAAATAATAATTTATATACATTTAGACAAATGACATTATATCATATATTAAATGAATAATATTGAAATTAAACAAGTGTACATGAACTTGAATAATTTATCTACTCCTATAATAATTGAATAGCTCCTAAATTATATGATCTTTAATAATTTATATACTCCTAGAATAATTTATGATAAAATGAATAATCTTAAAAGTAAATACGTTTTCATAACTTGAATAATTTATTTACTGTTAGAATAATTGAATAGCTCTCAAAACACGCATACATGAATTTGATGAATTAATGTTATATTTAACATATCCATAAATAAATGTTAATTAGTATACATGCACATAATATCACATGAAGTGAGAATAATTTTTTTGACGATTTTAGCCATACTATAATTTAATTATTTCAATAGTACCTTACTTTTCGTTTTTCAATCTATATTTAATTGAATATTAATTATTAGACATGCGCGCAAATAAATAATTGAACTATCAGATTGATTCATGAACATGTAATTTAATTAATTTGAATCAATGAATATAGAAATGGAATATTGCATATACATTTAAACAAAGGTGGTGTAAGGATAAAAAAAAATTTAAAAATGAAGTATCCGTTTTCGAAGAATTTTGCGTCTATTTTGAGTGAGAACGGGAAACCGCCGTGCGAACAAAATTCATTGGGCTTTGCCCTTGATGTACGGTCCGTTTCGATATGATTCAACTTTTAGGGCTCCGAAAATGTGTTTTTTTATTTTTTTTTGGATAATTTTTCTTAATTTGAATTAGAGTAGAAAGTTAATTCTATTTGGAGTTAGTAGTTAACTTTAACTCTTACCATTATGTACAGTTAGTCATTATTTAACGTCTTATTTGATTCCCATATTTTTTTTTTTTCAAATTATATTTTCTCTCTTCTTTTCAACCACACATTTTTCATTAAAATAATATTAGACGTAAATAAAAAAAATTTCCTTCTTTCTAAAAGTTTAGTTATCATTCAAATTTTATTTACTTCTTTAAATACGAATTATATGCCTTATGACAATTGAATTTAAATTAAGTAAAGAGTCTTAAGAAATTTCTCAAAATTATTCTCTCCTTTTTTATATATATATATTTAATATTTGAGACCAACAAGTTAGAATTTATCGTGAAATTTTGTTCTTTCCTACGAACTTTCGCCTACCCTACCTCCAAGATATCTGATTACCCATTTTCGAAATTGAAATTATCAACTAGTGAATTACTCACCCTAGAAAAATATTTTACTCGTAAATCCACTGACTTTTCACCTTTCCACTGACTTTTGTCACCCTCTTTGTACAAATATCATTTTTGCCAACGAAATACTCTTGTAGGAGCTTCTCGACTACAAGTACACGAAAGTGACATGTGACGCGTTCATTACACGAGTTGATTTTTTATCAGTTGTATATATGTAGAAATTATTAATTAATAAATTAATAAAAACTAGAAAACAAAATTCACCCGCAGCATCCCATGTGCAGATAGGATAATATAGAAGCAAACAAACGCATGTTTAACCTCATACAAAAATGTGTTCGTAATGTGGACCGTTTGAGCGATCGACCTTGTTCAAGTGAAAAAAAAAAAACATCATAATGATTTGAAGCGGAAAAACATTTATTTCTGTCAAATAATGGCCATCGAATAGGGACTAAGTAATACCATGTAGTCTCAATTGTATTTAGCGCCATCTATATGATAACATGTACGAAGTTATATGAAAGATTCATTTAAATGAAAGAAGATATGGTCGATTTATTTTGATCTGTCACATGCTAATACGTAGAATGGTGCTCTAGTTAGATAGCATTATTCACTTTTATTTTCTAGCGCGTGTGTTCCTACCGACCATTAACATTTAAAAAGATTGTTAAGTGAGGACGCTAAATGGTGAGTCACAAGAGGGATTGATTGATTGAAGAAAACAATTTTATCGTATTGTTAATAGAATTAATCTATATGTATATAATATTTTACCTAATCATTTACCTAAAGGTTAAGTGGCGCCCCCCTATTGGAGACCAGCCGCCCCTCCAATAGGGGGGGGGGGGGGGGGGCACTTGGCCTTTAGGTAAATGGTTATGTTTGTCTAGCATATGACTCGTATTAAATTCTTTCGCATATGAATCATACGTGTGAAAAAATAAAATAAAAAGACGAACTATCGAAACTAAAAAGTTCAAGATAGTATCGTCAAGCAATGAAGATGGAAGCCACGAGAAAGGAAGAGTAAAAATTGAGAACGATGACCACAATTGGGGACCAATCCCTCAATTATGAAGCATGTCCACATCCACATATCGGTGCATATGAAAATATAGAGTTTCACATGACACAAACTCCAGAGAAGTAAATGGGGTCTTGTCTTGCATAATTAATGTGTCACGTGGAAAAAATGGTGCACCTTAGCCTATTAATTCTATTTTTTTTTATTTTTTTTTCGTTCTTTCAATCCACACATTTTATTTTATTTTTGATAACCGTGGATGTCTGAACCAACTTGCGTGCACCTCAACTAATTCCACGGAACCCTGAAATTTACAGCCGTTTCTCACCTCAGTGGCCCTGAGGAGACAATCCACACATTTTATAGAACTTATATTCACAAATTTAATAGGATCCGCAACTCATAAGCGAGACAACCACCTAAATGAGAGGATATGTACAATAATTAAATAAAGTTTATATACGAGAATATTGCATTTTTGAGTTTTCGAATTATTGATTGAATGGCAAGTTGGTTCCCTACCAACAAACGGAATAGATTCTTGAGCTCGGCTTGTGAATTTTGTGTGTGCATATAGAACAAAATTAAATAGAAAAGAAAGACCGTCCAACCAAAGAAATTATAAAATATGAAGAAGAAGAAGAAGAAGGTTATTTTTATTTTTAACGTTTTAGGATTGACGAAGTTGTTAGTGTTTCAAGAAAATAATATATTATCCGCTCGTAAGTTGTAACACAAGAAATAAATTAATAATCCAAGCAGCCATACTTCCATTATTCAAAAGTGCACTAAATCAAAGATTGAAAATCTCACAAACACGAGCCTAAACTCTCTCTCTCTCTCTCTCTCTCTCTCTCTCTCTCTCTCTCTCTCTCTCGTTTGTTTAGAGAGAGTATTAATCCTCAATTTATTATCATAGTGGCAAATGAGGCCTTAATTTATTTTATTTTGACATTTAAATCTCCAGCCTTTCATTTTTCTAAATTCACTAAGTGTGTAAAGTATGACACAAGCCGAACAACGAAAATCTAGTACAAGTCGTTTGTCAGCTCACACGAGTTGAGTTACGACTAGAGTTTATACCAACCCACAACTCGGGTTGTTGTGCACTCTACATGGGTGCTTTTAATAGGACCCGCATCAGCAGGTAGCCATCCATTAAGCGCTCTCAGGTGTCCAATTAATTTTTTATTGAATTCGGGGTCTACAAAATGGGACGAGTGATGAATTAATTTCATCACATTTTAGTATCTCTACAATCTCGATAATATTCATTCTCAATTTTTCTACATAATTCATTTCCGATTACACTAGATTCATGTATAGGTTTTATTCTTGTAAAGATTTAAATTTTAAATTTAAGGGAACGCTTTATTTTATTTATTAGTATGGTTTTGAACGGTTTGAATTTATTGTTTGATGTGTATAATGTCTTATTGCACTACCGATAAAATCAAAAGATATTTTAATATACGACGAAATTGTAGTGCAAAACAAAACCAAACCGTTTGTTTTATATTTGAGTCTCTTTGCTATAAGGTAATAAGTTAGTGACTAATTATGCAATAATTGCCAAAACTTACATAAAAATTATCTCATCAAATCAAATCATACATGGACTACCTTTAGACTACCCTTACCCTTACCCATACCCACTGCGCCACCCGGCCCCCAAAAAATAGTGGACCCCACCGTACTTGATTCTAACATTTTCTGCCCAAATTCCTCAACGTGACATATATAAAATTAGTCCGTTTTATTCCCACGTGTTCATATTCTTCTTCACCTCTACCATCGTCTTCTTCTCTGTCCAACTTTTGATATCCATAAATTAGTTCAATCATTCTCCCTATAATCCTCTCTCTCTCTCTCTCTACGATAGTTTACAAACAAAAAAAAATGGAGATTCTTCACAATCTCTCAGTTATTTCAACTTTTTGCTTTCTTTTTCACGTGATCATATCAGTTACAGCAAAACCCAATAATGATTTCTCCTATTTTGATCCAATAATTTCGATTTTGAACAAGCCCAGTTTCAAATCCAATTCTTCATCGGGAAAGAAATCCTTGATCCCAAATTTGGATACAGATTGCAGTGTATGGAACAGAGCTTGTTCTGAGGAGATTTTGAGGATTGCGATGAACCCAGAAAATGTAAAATGGATTACATCAGTGAGGAGAAGAATCCATGAGAACCCAGAACTTGCTTTCGAAGAAGTCGAAACGAGTATGCTTATTCGTCGTGAATTGGATAGAATGGAAATTGATTACAAGTTTCCTTTGGCTAAAACTGGGATTAGAGCCATGATTGGCACTGGAGGGCCTCCTTTTGTTGCACTCAGGGCTGATATGGATGCTCTACCCATTCAGGTTTTACTTTTTCTTCCCCTGTTTATTCTTTATTAGCGTGCTTGGTAGGCTAGATTCAACTGGATTAAGACAAAAATTGAAATCTCGTTCGCCGGCTTGTTTAATATGCTGGATTCGACAATAGTTGACAGGATTAAGAAAGAAACAATATCCAAACATCCCCTTTTGTCCAGTTGGGTACACTGGATTTCAAGTGGATTGAACACGAATCCCAAAAAATGGAAGTTAAAATCTAGACCGTGATCGTAGATTTATAATATTGTGCATCAGACGTGCAGTACTAGCTTGTTTGATATGATAGATTTGATGATACTAGACAGTTTTAAGGAAGAAAAACGCATCAAATAAGCCCCCTTTACGTATTTAAGCACTTTTTGTATGCAGAGTGATTAAAGGGGGACCATGCTCGGATAATGGACAGTGTTCTTTTTTTAAGTTTGCTTAAGTTCTGTATTTCCCTTGTATGTCATTGTAGGAACTTGTTGAATGGGAGCACAAAAGCAAAAATGATGGTAAAATGCATGCGTGTGGACACGATGTTCATGTGGCCATGCTTATAGGTGCGGCTAAGATTTTGAAAGCACGCGAAAATCATTTACAGGTACGCCGAATCGTCCATTCCAGTATACTTCGTACAAGTACATGGGATTTTTGATCTATAGTTTCTAATTGATGCGTTTCTTCGTTACTTGATACTTTGACAATCTTGAACTCTTTCATACATACAATTTCAACATTGCCGTGTGTGATACGTAACATAGTCGAGTTATGTCGAGCATTTCAGCTTATTGTTAACAGTTCAGTTAAGTTCATGATACTTCTAATATGGGGCATCACTTTGTGTGGACTACATGAGCCTAAGAAAAAGCAGAAAATTGGTTCATGGATTCTCAGTAGATGTAATAAAACTTGAAGTGAAAGTGAAAGCATACCTGCTTTGCTATTTTACTGTATAGACATATTTTTGTGAAAAAAGGCCCCACATGCTCTGCATATCAGCATGTTTCCTTGTCATAAAAGTATGTGGTTATGACTTGACTCTGTAGTGAAATGTCAAGTGGACCTTTCCAAAATACGTGGTTATGACTCGTCTTTACAGTGGAATGTCCAGTCCATCTTACCAAACATATCATAAGTTCAAATATTAGTCCTATCATGAACCCCATGTGGGTAAGCCAATATTCATCGAGTATTACAAAATGCATCTTTTGGAAATTGACAATCCTATTCCTACCCGAGTTAACAATGAATTATTCTAGTGGTACATCACCACTTACACAAGGGTGTCCATAATGGACACCCGGCGCCCTCCTATTGGTGGGGTGTCAGCACCACCCGTTAACAATAGGGGAACCGGTATTAATTTGTCTTAGAATTATAGCACGTTTGCCTACGTTGAAAAGTTACATTTCATAACCTTTTTGCCAAACGTATTTACTTTATCTGTTTGAAGTTTCAGTACAAAAACTTATTTTTGTGAAAAGTAACTTCACTTCCTATAATAATTTAGAGTTGACACATATTAGTACTAACAGATAACCATAAAGATAAATGCAGTAAATGATGTTCTGCATTTTTTGAATTTGGAAGAAAAGTTGATTTTTTTTTTTAACTGCTAACTACTTTCAAGGACCATAATTTTAATGTGCAGTGGCAACCGTGAATTAGGTATTTTATCTTTTCAGTGGGGACATTTTCAAAGAAACCTCTGTTAATGAAAACCCTTTAACGTAGGACTTGAGAAAAAGGTGAATTGATTTGTCGTGAGGTGAAGATTGTAGTCCTCGAACTCTTCCATCTAATTGTATGGAGAGGATTGGTTTTCGAAAATAACGTGCGATTTTGATTCAAGATGCCTGGTTGAACTAAATGTGACAATTGAGTGTATTTCTTGAGCTACTTTTGGATAAAACGTAACACTATATTTCGTGTCAATTTTAACTTAAGCGGGAAGCAACATTTGCTTAAACCTTAAGAAATTTGATAGCATTTTATACCTATCATTCGGTAAGACGGGCATGTTTTATTTTTACACTAGGATGAAATGAAATGAGCAAGAAAGGTGGTTTTCTGGACCAGCCGTCCCACCACCAAAAATTGACAGTGGTAGTGGAGCTTTTCACAGATTGGCCTCTGGATTTACTTGTTCTATGAAACCTGAAGCACAATCTTTCTCAGTATCACTAGCTGTTTTGAAGCTTCTGTTCATCCTTAGCTAATATTACTTCATGTGACAGGGGACTGTGATACTACTCTTTCAGCCAGCTGAAGAAGCTGGAAATGGAGCAAAAAGAATGATAGGAGATGGTGCCCTTGAGGATGTCGAGGCTATATTTGCAGTGCATGTATCCCATCGGCTCCCTACTGGTGTCATTGGGTCAAGAACCGGTCCTTTACTCGCTGGTTGTGGCTTCTTCAGAGCTGTTATAACCGGTAAACGGGGCCAAGCCGCAAATCCCCACAAGTCGGTTGACCCTATCTTTGCAGCCTCAGCAGCCGTTATCAGCTTACAGGGTATCGTTTCTCGAGAAGCGAATCCCTTGGACTCTCAAGTGAGTAATTATCTGAAAATTCGCATTTACATACATCTGAATTATCCTTTTTACACATGTCAACTCAAGGACATAAATTTAAATAAATAAGTTTGTATCATCTCTAAAAAGCTTAAATTTTTAGATGAAGCTGTTCAACATTGTTACAGAAATCTGAATGATATTTGCATTTTGTTTGATTTCTCAGGTAGTCTCAGTAACTTTCTTCAACAGTGGAGATGATCTTGATGTTATACCAGATAGGGTCGAATTTGGTGGCACCTTAAGGGCATTTTCTAATGCGAGTTTCTACCAACTTGTCAAAAGAATAGAAGAGGTTTGTCCAAGAACTAATCCGAGCTTGAAAAAAGTTGTTAGTTGTTAGTTGTCGTGCTCAGTCCAGCATACCGAGCAATACCATAATGTGACTATATTCTGTCGATTGTTCTAATGAAACGCTTCCAACGTCTCAAACAGGTAATTGTAAACCAAGTTCGGGTTTTCAAATGTTCGGCCACAGTTGATTTTTTTAAGGATGCTGACACAATTTACCCGCCAATGGTGAATGATGACCGCATGTACGAACATGTGAAGAAGGTCTCCACTGATTTGACAGGACCCAAAAAATTCCAAGTGGTTCAGCCAGTAATGGGGAGCGAGGACTTCTCATTCTACTCTGAGGTGATTCCTGCAGCCTTCTACTACATTGGCATTATGAACGAGACTCTAGGCTCAATACACTCGGCACATTCGCCACATTTCATGATAGACGAAAATGCCCTCCCAGTAGGAGCAGCAACTCATGCTGCCATAGCCGAGAGATATCTCAATGACCAAGTTTCGTGATGGAAACTAACTTAATTTTGGTGCTTGAGGAACATTGTACATAACAATTATCCTAGTTTTACCTACGAATGTACAGAAGAGAGTTAAAAAATACGTTTTTCTCACTATTTATGTAGATACAAGTCCGTAAAGCTTATTTCGCCCTTGTTTGACCCCAATTTTCAAACTTATTTTCAATCATACATCTTGTGGATTCACAACTTTTATTAATTTTTCGATTGTACATTTTTATCAAAAAAATTTCAAAATCTACCAAAAATATGAATTTTAGCCAAATCAAACAATGGCTTCATGCATGAATATGAATTCATATTTTTCATTCTTTTAACTTGAAACTCAAGTCCTGCCAATAAGATTTTTACTCACGTATAATCATCGAACACATTAGTCGAATCACAAATTTTCGAAAAATTGATCTTTTTTACCTGACATATTTTCTAACCAAATCAACTCTAACAATCTAGCTATGAACTAAACGAAGTGGTGAAAAACATCACCCAGTAAACCCCAAATTTGTCAGTAGAAAATTCACTTTTAATCTAAGCCAAACATGATCGAAGGTAACCCTGAATAATATCATTGAAAAAAAAAAAAAAAAGTAAGAAGAATTCAAAAGAAGTTAAAAAGGGAAAAAAATCATCAATCAACAATCATCCATCGTCAAAATATTAACAACATCAAATCTCTGTTGATTTGTCAGATCAGGAAACTCAACTAAAAATTTAATAAGTAAATTCCCTCTC